>CM024611.1:34719808-35277308 GCA_014182575.1 Eucalyptus decipiens | reverse complement strand
CAAATTATAATTGGATCCTCTAATTAGGGATGGAGGAAATAACATAGCCCTTAACTAAATGATATTTATTTTTTGACAACAAAAAAAGAGCTAGACAATTTTTGTTCATGTGCATGTTCAAAGTTCAAAAGAAAAAGAAGAAGATTAATTGGATCAATATACCAATTTTCACTAATAAATAAAAAATTCAGAAGAGGCCGTACAGGTGGTGTCTAAAAGTGATTTTTTTTTTCCTACTATGAGGACCATCTCCATTTAACATATAAATTGTAAGGACCATCTCCATTTGGTAGGATGTTAATTTCTTTCATCTTGATACATACAAAATGTAATATCATATAGTATGAATTTGGATGTGTAAATATCGAGAACATAAAGATTGGTGTACAAAATTGATTTACATGATGAAATAATAGATCCCAATAAGTATTTAATTTAAGGAGGACGTATACATTCAAGCATCCAATAATAGTTTTGACATATACACCGATAAATATCGGTCTTTACCAACCTTGGTATTATCATTTTTTTTTAAAAAAAAAAGCCGTATGAAAGCATCAAATAATGCTGGGAGTATTTATTTATTATTATTATTTTTTTAAAGATATCCCTCTTCACGGGGAAAATTGGCAGATTGATGTTTATATTATTGAAAGACTTGGCCGTGTGCTTGGCGACTTTTCATGTATATCATTGACTTCATTTTAAAACACCAGTTCAGATTCAGTGTTGTATCCAATACTGGATCGATATTATCAAATTTCATCCACGCTACCCCGGATACGAGCCAACCAACGAATATTTCAATAGGTTGCTTCGCTTAGTTGAAAATAGAGTTAGGTGGGCTACCTGTTAATTATGATTAAAGGATGTACTGTTCAAAGTTGACATGATACGGATGTTACTTGTATAGAAATTATAATTTGCATTTCGCAAGATGACAAAACATATTTTGCGTACGATGAGTTACTTTATCATGTTCTAGAATGTGCAAGTGTTTGACCGTTCAAGGCACTATACATGCATACATTTACTAATGTATCCATATATCTCGAACGTGATAGGGAACAAATTGGAGGACTGAGAATATGTAGCTTCGATAGTTTGAGCGGGCTGGAGGCAAACAAGAGCGGGAAGTTATCAACTGGACAAGAGATTGAGTTACATTTCAGGAAAGGTGATGTCGGATATTGGGTACAGTCATGGATGAAGTTTCTAAGTGATGTTGTATTTATGTAGTTTCTCTTGACAATTTTTTAGGACAATGTTAAAATCATAAAATGACCAAGTTATGATTTTATAGATAAGTGGTAACATCAGTTGATGAGAGCAAAGTTGGATCAAGAAGGTAAGTCGTCAAGGTATAAAACAATTAACAGCTTGAAAAGAATCGATAACTTACCAATGAAGTCATCAACATAAGACATTGGAGAAGTTATCGACAATGGTCTTCACCAATTGACGAGAGTCATCAACTGCCAACTATTGCAGATGTTTGTTAGGTGTTGAAGCTCGAAGACAAAGATGATGGATCGACACGAGTATATGGCTACTGGATGGTTATGCCTATAACAACGGGATTAATAACTTCTTACTGATAATCATTTCTAAATGATAAGTTATTGTGTCCAGAGTTTACAACTTTTTTTAATCAATAATTGCATATCGGATTAGGAATTATTGTAGATTTATATCAATAATTATTTGTAAGTAGTCGCTGGTGGGTCATAAAAACATATGTTGTAATTTTTGCAAGAGATCTCCCAATCATTCTCATACCCTTTATATTTCCAGTCTTCGCACTTTAAATACCTTTAATTTCACAGCCATTTGCTTTCCTGGCCAAAATCAACAAATAAACCATTTTACTTAGATATATATCAATGTCATCCTTTGGAAATATTTCACTTTCTCGTTCAAAGAGACAATCAACTGTAAGTTGTGCCTCTTTGCAAGATATTGTTCAAAAAAATAAATAAATAAACGGTATAGGACAACATTCATGTGCTAACGCCACATACAGGTTATCTATTTATCAAGATTTCGAATTTGGAAAGTATATAATCCTTGCGTTGTAAGAAACTAAATAATGCATGATTCCAGTTTGGAAAGTATAAATAAAATTAATATCCATTGATTTGATATGCCAAATTTAATCGTCTTGCTTTTCATCTATCTTGCGTTTACAAAAAATGTTGCCCACAAACTTGCCACCCAACATGCCAAATTTGCACTAGAGAGACATGCAAAGTAAAGTAGGGGTGAGCATGGTTTAGGTTGGGCCAGTCCACCCCCTAACCCTAGGACAAAACCGCACAGTCCTGATCCTCAATTTTTGGGACCGAGGACTGGACCGACCCAATAGGTTCGGTCCAGTTCCAAGGTCAACCTGGGACCAACTGGTAATTTTTTATTTCATTTTTTCTACTCCTTAAAAAACGATTAAGAACTGGACTAACCCAATGGGTTCGATTCGGTTTCCAGGTCAATCCAGGACCAACCAATAATTTTTTATTTCATTTTTTGTATTCCTTAAAAGGGCAATCGAGGACCGTATCGACCCAATAGGTTCGATGATGAGCAAGGTCAATTAAGAAAGGCAAGCGGTAAGGGTTAAGTGGGGTGAGTGTTGAAAAGAATGAGCATCAAATGTCGAGTGAGGAGCAATAAACCAAGCAAGCATTGAGTAGCGAGCAGCACGAATGACCCAAAGCGAGCGAGACGAGTGTCGAGTGGCGAGCGGAAAAATTGTTTATTTTGATTTTGGCAAATTGAATACTAATATGACAAATAAGACAGAAGAGAACGAACACTAGAGGAGGATGACTAAGGAGCTGTTTATGCCTTTTTGGACGCCATGAGAACTCCTCACAAAAACATTTTCCTCATTCGTAAATTATGACTATTGATACCGTAAAAGACATTAAAAATCTAAATTATTAAAGAATAATGTAAAATTATGACTATTTATTTTTTATTTAATTTCTTAATTATATGTAAGGGTGTGCAAAATTCCCGGGAATCGCTCGGACCGCCCGGCCCGGACCGGAATCGCCCGGGCGGCGGTTCTTGAGGGAATCGGTGCAGTTCCCGGTTCCAATTTTTTGGAACTGGTGGGTACCGGTCCGGTTCCCGGTTCTCGGTTCCATGGGTGGATCCGCCCACCCGGACCGGACCGGAACCTTTTTAATATTAAAAAAAAATTACTAAAAGAAACCCTAGATTAGATCTCATCTCCTCACTCCCTTTGTCTTCGGTTCTCTCTCTCTTTGTCTCTTCCTCGGTTCCTCCTAATCCTATCACCATTTTGATTCCTCCCCGAACATCAACGCCGCCGCCACTACTCCTCCACCTCTGCTGTTCGCCCCCTCGCGTCGACCGCCACCTGCCATAGCTGCGGAAAATTGTTTCGTGATCGTTTTATGTTGAAAACCTTACCATAGACCTCCTCCCCTCCTTCCCAACTCATAGACTCGACCGTTCTATGTTGAAAACCAAAATTGTTTCGCGTCAAGATTGGTTGCATGGATCCACCCGGGAACCGGACCGGACCGGCGGTTCGGTTCCCGGGTGGATCCATGCGAGAAACAGGTGGATCTCGGTTCCAATTTTTTGGAACTGGTCCTTAGCGGGCGGTTCCTAGTTCTAGGTCGGGAACCGCCTGCCCGGACCATGCACACCCCTAATTATATGCATATTTTTTGGGATGAGGACATTACAAGTGCCATAACTTTAGGCACTCACTTAGCACTCACTTGAGTGCTGTAATGTTTTTTTTTATTCACTTAAGTAACATGACTTCTAAAATACATTAATTGAGTGTCATAACTTTTAAAACCCATTCACCCAAGTATTGAAAATCCAACGTGAGATAACAATTGTAGTCACCGTTTTTAAAATAATTATATCGCTTAAGTGATCGATTGAAAAGTCATATGGTACTCAAATGACAGAAAAAAAATATGATAATCAAATTAGCACCATACAAAAGTTATAACACTTGCAATATTTAATTTTTACTTTATATATATTTTTATTGTCAATTAAGAAACCATAAGGAACTGTTTATGCTAAAATGTTTAGCCTCATTGTTTTTGCAAAATTTTTTAACTAGGAGACTAATATTGTTTGGTTTTCGAACGGTCAAACCCGATTCTACTGGAAATAAGCCTTGGAATCTGTTCAAAACTAGTTCAACTCGAGGGCTGGAAACTAAACAGTTCAAGACCGGGTAAAGCCGGTTCGGTTCCCTTCCAATTCTTTAACTCATCCTTAGTGCGTTTTAATCAATCAGTCTCTATCCCACGTTTTCTTTGAAATGGAACCAAAATTTCGGATCAAAATGACCTTTCCAACATCCTCCCCAACAAAGTTCATCATTTTTTGACCATGTCATCCCCAAGCTCATAGATTCCTCCTAAAGAAACAACAAATGCCTGATCAACATTGTTGGCACCCAAACTAGCTTATTGGACTTCGGAATCCAAGGAGAATGAAGTGGGCCTAAAACACAGAACTTGAAGAAAAATGGGTCAGAATGCCCATAGTCGACAAGCCCCGATTCCGAGTAATGCGGTAAGGGTCATAACAAATATATATATATATATATATATATTTGGTCAAAGAGAGTTGTTTTATTTATATCATAAAGCAGAAGTAACAAATCCCACAGCTGGGGCATCCAAACATAACAGAGCCCAAAGGCCTGGAGGAGGAGGAGAGGCCCGCCAATTCGGAGGGAGGGTCTTCATTCGCGATGTCGCACGGTCCCGTCCACCACTGCATTAGCTGATAGTGGGCAGCAAGTCAGGCCCACTAGCGGCATCTGCTGTAGAAGAACTTTGCATTCGAGCAGAGCTGCACATGCCTGCCAGTCCATTTCCTCTTCATTCTTCAAGTAGTTCACAACAGTTTGGTTGTCAGACTCAACCAAAGCCTCCCCAACTTTTTTGTGTTTCAAGTACTTCAAGGCTTCGAGAACCCCTAGGGTTTCCAACTGCAGAACCGATTCCACCCCGGACAAGCTTTGTGAATCCGTCGATGAGGCTACCAGAGGAGTCCCGGATGACGCAAGACACGGCTCCTTCCGTTGATCCCTTGCACAGCGACCCATCTACATTCAACTTAAAGGAACCGGCTTTCGGAGCTTTCCAGGTAAACGAGATCTGCTACTCTTCGATTTTTTCTTTCGGAGAATTGCTAAATCCCCATTTTTGGTAGCTAGCTTGCTGAAATTTTGCTAGATCTATCACTTTGCAGACCTCTGGTTTTATACCTCTAAAAATGAAATTGTTGCGCTCCTTCCATATTTGCCAAAGAAGATTTCCAATCCTTTCCAGAGATGGGAGGTGCGAATTTTTTCTTATAAATTATACCAGCCATTCATTCGTTCGTTTAACCTCTTGTGCGTCTACTCGTAGGTTGATTTCCGGGTGATTCCATACTCTTGCAGCCCATGGACAGAGGAGAAGGGTGTGTTTGACCGTTTCCACCTTAACTCGGCAAAGATTACATACTGGATCAAGTAAGATCTTTCTTTTCCATGGGTTCTCCTCGGTTGGTATGGCGTTTTGACAAGCATTCCATACAAAGATCTTCACTTTTGGGCTAGTCTGCATATGCCATATTGCATTCCATAGCTCTATTGGTGTTTGATATGAGGAGGAAGGATGTTCTGTTTCTTTGCTTGCTATTGTTCTGTCTCTTAGCAAGTTATAGCCATTTTTGACTGTAAATGACCCATTCTTCGTGCCTGTCCACATTAATTCATTGCTGGTGATATGACGATTAATTGGAATTGCAAGGATTTCCTGAGTAGTCTGCTCATCAAATAGGTTATTTATCAACGGTTCATTCCATTGTTGTGCCTCAAAGTTCATCAACTCCGAAACTTTCTGTGGATCATTTCTATTTGCAGGCCCTCCAATTAATCCTCTTTTCAGCCATCTATCTGTTCTGATATTGACGTTTTCGCCATTTCCTATTGACCATCTCACTGAGTCCGCAATAGCCTTCCTTCCTAATAGCAAACTTTTTCAGCCCCATGAAGGTTTAAGACCTTTATTAGCATGCCAGAAGTCTTTGCGACATAAATAGAGCCCTTTTAATAGTTTACTCCACAGTGCGTTTAGATTTTTTACCATCATCCAAGCTTGTTTACCCAATTGGGCATTATTAATAGTATGCAAGTCTCTAAAACCCATTCCTCCCCTATCTTTCCTCATTTTCATAATTTCCCATCTCTTCCAATGTAGACCAGCCTTTGATTCACTATTCTTCCACTAGAAATTAGCTATTTTTTTCTCTATAGCCTTGCAAATTGACACTGGAATTTTAAAAACTGACATGGCATATTGTGGTACTGCCTGCACCACTGATTTCAGGAGTATTCATTTCCTGCTTTTGATATAATTTGCTCCTTCCAGCCATCCAATTTCATATTTACCCTGTTTAGAATCCACCCAAACATTTGTCTCTTCGATGCTCCCCAATCAGATGGAATTCCCAGATACTTCCCTGATTGCTCTAGCTCTGGTACCTTCAATTCTCTTTTCATATTATCCCTTAATAGAGATGGACAATCTTTACTAAAGAATATGCCAGACTTGTTTAGGTTTATAGCTTGGCTTGAGGCATAACAATACTAATTAAGAACAGCTGCAACATTTTGGCATTCTTGTAAAGATCAATCCAAGAAAAAGATCGAATCATCGGCAAATAATAAGTGAGTCAAAGTAGGGCAGAACCTATTCAGCTTAATGCCTTTAATATTTCCATCTTGTAGAGCTTTACCCATCAAAGATGATAAACTATTTGCCACCAAAGAGAATAGATAGGGTGATAAAGGGTCTCCTTGTCTAATACCTCTAGTGGGAGCGAAAAAAGGAAGTGGTTCCCCATTAAACTTGATGTTGAAAGTGACTGTAGTGACACATTGCATAATCCATTGAACCCATTTAGCATAGAACCTCATTTTCAGCAAGCAGCCTTCTAAGAAATCCCATTCTATTATGTAATATGCTTTCTGCATGTCAAGTTTCAGCACCGCTTAGAAATGTTTTTTCCTTTTCCTCCTTCTCAATTGATGTAACACCTCTTGAACAATATAAATATTATCTTGAATCTATCTTTCACTGACAAATGCACTTTGCTCTCCTGAAATCAGCATAGGCAACCATCTTTTCAGTCTATTTGCCAAAATTTTTGATATTATTTTGTATGCAAAATTGCAACGGCTAATAGGGCGATATTGATCAAGTTTTTTTGGATGGGGTATCTTTGGTATCAAAGTAATATGTGTTCTATTTAGGGCTGGTTCCAACACTCCCGAAAGAAAAATGCCTCGAACTTCCTTAAACACATCAGTATTGATTATATCCCAATGATGTTGATAAAAAATTCCATTTAACTTGTCTGGGCCAAGAGCTTTCTGAGCTCCAAGTTGAAACACAAGAGCATGAATTTCTTCCAATGTTACTTCAGCCACTAAACAGTCATTAATATCATTTCCGATTAGTGTAGGACATTGATCCAATACTGGTTGGTAGTTTCGAGGCCCTACCAAAGTGTATAGCTCCTTAAAGAAAGATGTAGTGAGGTTCTGAAGTTGATGTTTTCCCCGAATCCACTGCTCTGAAGCATTTTTCAGCATAGTAATCCTATTTTTTTTTGTCTTCTTTGGATTATTGCTGCATGGAAATATTTCGTGTTTTTATCTCCCCAACAAAGCCAATTGACTGAAGATCTTAACCCCCAAAACATTTCCTCTCTTCTCCATAAGGTTTCAATCTCTTCTTTGATAAGTTTATCCTGTTTGACCCTTGATATGAGCTTAGGCTGTTAGTTAAGGATTGAAGCTCATTCTTTAGGGCTATTATGCGAATATTGCTATTGGGAAATTTCCTTTTACTCCATTCTTTCAATGCTTGGCATTTAGCGTGTAATTTATCTCTCAATCCTACTTCATAACAAGTTTGAGATTGCCATGCATGTTTAACTATATCTCTGCATTCACCATCTTCAATCCAGAAAGCCTGCATTCACCATCTTTTCTTTTTTTAACAGTTTCAGCACTACTCACCAAGAGGAGCGGACCATGGTCGGACTCAACAGCTGGTAGAGCAAAGGCTTCTGCTTCTGGGAACATGAGCCGCCAATCCAACGAGCAAAACACTCTGTCCAATTTTTTCTTTACCAAATCAGCCCTAAAGAATGAGCAAAACACTCATACCGAAATTGAAGAGATAAAAATGGAAGCAATTACGAGAGTCGGTACCGGCGGAAATATCATGTAGCACCCCGAACCCTTCGGCGGTCGCCACAAGCACCAATGTTACACCTTATTGCCTTGCATCTTATACTTAGAAGAAGTGTCGTTAATTTTAGGCATTTTTTTTTTAAAGCGGTCCCAGCGCAACTCATTAGCGGAAGCAAATCAAAGCATCACCATATCTCCCGTTACTAACCATGATACCAATACACACCACTAAACATCAGGATTTTATAAACAAGCGACTACACATTATTTACATATTCTTTTCAAGATGGGACTCCTTTTCAGGTCGATACATAACAGGGAAAAGCTAGGACTCTGCCATGTCCAGCCTAAAATCCCAAAAAGAACCATCGACCCTCTACATCACATGTATACAACCTCCCATCACATGTGTCAGCTAACTAACTCCCAAAAAAACACAGCCCCTACTCATCGTGCTCGGGCCTCACACCCAGTCCGGTGCGTCAGGCGGTGGCGGCGGCAGTATCCCCCTCATCACCCCATCGCGGCGAACGTGGACAGAGATGAACTCCTGAACAACTAGGCCCCCAGCCAGGCCTATATCGTAAGAGACAAAACAGCGCACGCGTATGTAGGTGAGTCCAGGCACGGAAGGACAGCTGAACTCCTCACACTCTACCTCAACGTCGGACGGTAACCCGTAAAATGCACCTCGCGCGACGGTAGGAAGCGGCATACTGCTAATCTGAAATGTTGTCCCCAAAAAGGGTGAGTACAACTACTCAGCAGATAATGAATCCAATAACAACTCAATGCATCATGCAAATCATACATGCATTGCAGGCGTTACTTACCTTCAAGCCATGCGCATACTATCATGCATCATCGTCATAGTCATAACACATACATGTGTATCAGCATCATAACATATACGTCATCATTATTATGACATCATCACATCATTCACGTCATCATCACCATGGCATCATCATATCAAGTATGTATATTACCATACGATATCATCATCATCATCATCATCATCATCATGCATACCATCATGCATATCATCATCATTATCATCATCACCATGCATATCATCATCATTATCATCCTCACCATGCATATCATCATGCATCTCATCATCATTATCATCATCACCATGCATATCATCATGCATCTCATCATCATTATCATCATCACCATGCATATCATCATGCATCTCATCATCATTATCATCATCACCATGCATATCATCATGCATCTCATCATGCATATCATCATACCGCATCATCATCATTATCATCATCACCATGCATATCATCATGCATCTCATCATGCATATCATCATACCACATCATCATCCCCATCATCATCAGGCATATCATCAAGCATATCATCATGCATTATCATCATCATTATCATCATTATTTTAATCATCCTCTTGGGCAAAGACCTCCGAGGCTTCCGGCATTCAGCCATCCCATGGCCACTAGGCATCTGACCCCCACATTCCTGGTATCTCGCATCTCAACTAGCATCACGAGGCATTCCTTTCGGGCAGAAACCTCCGACATGGCTTTCGGCATTTACACTCCTTGGCCAGGCATCCCGCACCCCATATCCTGGCATCGCGAGGCATTCCCTTCGGGCAAAGACCTTCGACAGGGCTTCCGGCCCCCCACATTCCAGGCATCCTGAATCTCCCAGGGCCATCCGACAATGCATCTCTATACATTCCGGGTATCATCCTACACCACAACCACTTCCTCATTCACCATCATCCACATTTACCATTTTTGATTTCAATTTAACATGGCATATGGCATGACATCAAACAAATCACAATTGGCATGGAATTCACACATGAAATCTCAATTCAATATCATACATACACCAAGGCTTTATCATACATGCAACACGATAAATTTATTTATTTATTTATAATAATAATAATAATAATAATAATAATAATTTATTTTTTTTATTTTTATTTTTTTATTTAATATCAATAAATTCCCAGAATTAAAAAAATTCAAGAAATCATTTAACAAACCAATAGGATGATAATTACATGCAAAATTCATGGCCAAATTGAATTTTTACTAAATTTCACAATTTTCCAAAACATACTATGATTCTCGGATGAACCAGAATGCACGGTTTCCGAATAAATTCAACTAAAATATCCATATGGCCTCCAAAAATTATGAAATTTTACTGGGTTATAGCCAAGACATTTTCATACAACTTCCATGAAGAACTTCAAGTCATATTCCTTACAAATTATTTTATTCAACCTCACGAAGATTCTGGACTCATTACCGCATCGTCCAGTGCCTCCATCTCCGAAATATTGAGATTTAACCTACCTATTCTCTTTATTTTTCTCTGAAATTTTGATATGTTATATATCAAGATATCCTTTACAAGTTTCATGAAGAGATATAGGTCAAATAACTAGATTATGGTCATCATTCAGGTCCTTGAATTCTCGGGTGTCTCGGAACACATCACCAGAATCATCATCTCCAAGATCTAGCCGATTTACTAGGCTATACTTGTTCATTTCAGTTCAAATTTGACTATTTTGTAGTTTAAGATGTCACCTACAACTTTCATGAAGACATCGAAGTGATATCTTCAACAAAAACCAACATACAATCAAGAATCCAGCAAGAGGTCAGTAAAGACTTCACAGATCTGGGGTCTCCGTAGAATAGGACTTTAATCCCTCAAATCTCCATCATTTTCCACGAAATTTTAGTATGTTATAGTACAACATGTTAGATACAACTTTCATGAAGAAATCGAAGCCAAAATCGGACTCCAAACACACATGCAAGCTCAAACAAGTTTCTGACTCACATGATCCGAGCAGGAACAGTCATGCGATTCAAGAATAAGCCAACCATACCTCGGTTTTCTCATCTACTACTCAAAAATTCAACATGCAAACGACATACAAGCATGCAAGAGAAGATAGAGAACTCCCACTTGCCTCTAGACCGGTCGGTCGACGGCGTAGGGCGGCGAACATGGCGGCGCACGGCGATTCCCTCCTCCTCTCTCTCTCGGCCGCTTCCCCCCTCTCTTTCGAAATCTCTCTCTCGCACAACTCTCTCTCTCTCTCTCTCTCTCTCTCTCTCTCTCTTTGGGCGAGCAAATGACTGGCCACCCTTCTCTCTCTTCCCTTCTTATACCCACAAACTCTCATCATTGGTAATGATTGCTTTGCCTTAACCATGGCCAATGCATGGCCTTCTTTGTGCCACTTGTTACAACACTTGCATGCATCATGGGCTTTGGAGTTGGGCCATTCAGCCACTCTTGGGCCTCCTCTCCTTGGGCCTAAATGGGCCGGCGACAGCCCCCTTCCATGGGCTTCTATTGGGCCGACTAGCTTGGCCCATCAAGCTTAGGCCAATGTGCTTAAGGCCCATCCTAAAAATTGACCTTTTCCTCTTCTTTTTTTTTTTTGAAATTTTTCTATAAATATTTCCAGATTTTAATATTCATCTTGGCCAAAGTCTTGGGACATCTTGTTCATTGCAATTTAAATTTATAAATCATATGGCCAAGCATAGATTATTAATCTATCAAATTTAAATTCTCACAATCACATGCACAAATCATCTCAATAAAAAGACTAATGGCTAAAGCATAAGCCATGGGAATTTTATCATCTAATTAGAGACTTTAACACACCTTATGGCTTGTCATTGAGTTTTGGGATGCCACATATCACCAAGGCAAAGCAGTTACCGATTAAAAACTCAAGCTTCCAGAATGTTGTAGAAATTGAAATGGTAACTGCTAAGGGGCAATTATCTGTGGAACACTACTATAAATAGCCGAAGAGACATGCTTATAAGGATCTTTTGGCCAAAAAAAATCAACAACTGATCATTTTGCTTTCAAAGTGTTATCTTTTATTTTACTGCATTTTACATTCAAACACACTTTACATTTCTCCTATTTTCTTGTATTTACTTTAGCCATAATTTAGATCTATTGCTTCCTTTTCGGAGCAAGATGAGACTCGTTATAAATAATAAAACTGAAGCTCTACCATCTTCGGTGAAAGTCCATGACAACGCTTGGTGGGACCATTGTGTTCAACTCTTAGGAGGTGTTGATGGCAAAAATGAGAAACCAGGAGAGTCGCTCCTCTGCCGGTGAGGATAACTTGTCCCCATAGCGCATAAGAGAAATGAACGTCCATTCCAAGACATCTAGTTAGATTTTAGACCCTGTTGATGGTGTCAATATGGGTATTAATGCCGAAGATATTCCATGAGAATTTTCCGAGGATCAAATAAGAGAGTTGGCCTCGAACCAGACAGTGATGGCCACCATGAGAAGGATGTTCGAAGAGCACCAAAATGATTTGGCCAATCATATGGCTAATTATTTGTCGACTATCTTGACTCCTTTGTTAACCAATTTGGTTATTGATTTGACTTCAAGAATGAGGTTGCCGAATCAAGCAAACGCGAGTCATACTGGTCATACTGGCGCAACTCTATAATCTATGGATGTTCTAGCTCAACCTGTTAGCAGTTCAAATCCCATCCGTAGGTTGAGATTATGCAAAGGGATGACAGTTTGAATGATTAGAGTCAGAGCAGTTAGGGTAAACGAGTTGGGGTTCCAAAAATATTGTCCTCATCTGGGTCAATGCCAGAAATCTCAAATGGTAGCAATCTTGCAAAGGCAATTGGAGATACTTCAAATCAAGGAAATGAGATCCAGACGAGTGTCTCGGAACCAGCCCTCCCCGATGTTGGCTTCCCAGGGGGCAGTGCTATGGTGCTGACTGTAGGGATAGTGAATATTGGGTCAATTCCCGTACCGATTGCAAGGTGTCAGCCTTAAGAGACTTTGCTAATTGTCCTCCTTCATTGCCAAAGGTACAAATGAATCAAGTAAATCAAGCTCTAGACTATCTGAGAGATCAAAGGATGATAGAATAGGTTGCTTGTTTGGTTATGCAAAGAATGGCATTGGATGGAGATGTCTCGAGGCTTGTGTATCGTAAGCCATATCCGGATTGGGTTGATAACATCCCATACCCCAGGAAATACAAAATCCCTCAGTGGTAACCTCATTACTGGGGAGGATGATTAGTCAACTGTGGAACATATTAGCCGATTTACGGCTCAATGTGTCGATGTTAATACTGATGAAATGATGAAGTTATGGTTGTTCCATTTGTCCTTGTTGAAGATGGCATTCACTTGGTATACTAGTCTTGTGACGGCCCAAGTATGGGGGTGCGTCTTCTGTCCCACATCGCTTAGGGGGGAGTCCTGGGGCTAGTTTATAAGGCTTAGGTCCCTTTAATATGTATGACGCGTTTTAAAGCCGTGAGGACTCAGTGTCCAAAGCGGACAATATTATACAGTGAGGCTCGGGTCATTACAAATGGTATTCGAGCCGACTTCCGATCGCGTGTGGCTCACAGCGAGGACCCTGCCAAGGGGGGAGAATGTGACGCCCAAGCGCGGGGGTGCATCTCCTATCCCACATCGCTTAGTGGAAGCAGACAATATTATACAGTGAGGCCCGAGTCGTTGCAGATGGTATTTACTTGGTATACTAGCCTTCTCGCACTTGATACTTTGGGCATTCATCACAGTTTTTGGTAAGAGTTATCTTGCATATGATGTTCGGGCATTGGGTAATGGTTGTGGAGGGTTCGACATGAACATAAATTTGGCAATGGCCACCAGAGATGAAGTTGAAATGGAAGACAATGAGGGAGCCTCAATTGGAGGATACGAGTCAGATCCCAACCAAGTCACACAAGGTGTCTCCAGAGGCACCATTGAAAAGCTCAAGTGGAAGAGCTACTCTGTTGGGGAAGCTGACGGATGTTGTTCTATTTGTTTGGAGGAACTGGATGGGAAATATAAAGTGATGGAGATACCATGTTCACACCTATTTCATAGTAGGTGCGTCGTTAAGTGGCTCGAGAGGAATAATTCATGTCCACTATGTCATGGCAAACTACAAGTACAAGATTAAGAGTAGTCAGTTTTAGTTTGTAAGATTTTCTTATAAAAAATGAATTCTCTTTTTTTCCCCAGTGGATTAACTAATTTGCTGCAATGACTTTGGGTACTCAATGTAGCGCCCACTGCTACAGTTCTGAATATCAACCCTATTGAAAAACCAAGGTCACCTGTGATGTCCTAGTAGAGACTATATATAGTTTCTGTTTATTCAATGGCCAGAACCTGGCAGAGATAGTAACCTGCACTTGGAAAGAGAGCAAAACGAAAAGAAAATTGTCCCAGTCAATATTTACATGAGAACACTCACAAAATAATGTTTACATAAGAGTACCAAACGAAGTGGAGAGAGAGAGAGAGAGAGAGAGAGAGAGAGAGAGAGAGAGAGATTCTTACGCAAACCGACACAGAATATGCGCAACTTTATTTGCTCGGTTTTGCTAGTTATCCTAGGCAACAATGACCCATTTGTAAGAAAATGGGCAAAGACAACTAACAGTTTATTATGTGCACATTTGATAATCTCATATATAAGCTATCGTGTATATTAGAAATAAATTAATAAGATTGTTGCAGATATTTCTCAGAAATTTATTTATTTTTAGATAGGTGAAAGAGAATATTATCAAGCGCACCAAGGGAGTGGAAACCCATATGCAAAAAGAGCTCGAGTTACTCGACAAATTATGTACAATGTTAAAGCATTTCCATCCGCACGACTTTCCAGGGCACCAAAAGCATAAGATTTTTAACCAACTTTCAATAATTACAGAAAAGGGCGTTTCCTCTCCAATGAAAGCTCTCATATTCGGCTCTCGGAAACTTAACTTAAACATATGACTGTAAAAGTTTTTCTAATTGTGGACTACATTAATTGATATTGTAATTTACCGTTTAACGTTTACCGTTTTACGGGGTTTGGTCTAAGGTGAGATAGTAGGTTTCTTAATTAGTCTAATATGGGCTAGCTAGTGTGGGCCGAGTTGAGCCTGGCCCGTAATGAGGGGGACTGGCTGGAAACTCTATAAATAGTGCTCAAGTCTCTCCTCTAACCCTAATTCTCATATGTATCCTCACCTAAGGGGTGTTTACCTAACGCTGCATGTGAGGGGGGCCGCCTCATTGAGCCAGTGATACGGACGGCAATAGAGGAGAAGGACTTGATGCGTGGATCCCCTTGATATATGTGGGTAATCCTTATTCTGCTTCCGCTTTATGTTCGATGGATCCCAAAACAGGTGCGTTAATCTTTCTACTCAATTATGCATGTTCTTGTTCTGGTTATGGAGATCTTGGGGTTGCACAATTTTCGTCCAACATGTGGTATCAGAGCAACCGTAACCCTAGAACTTGAACGCATAAAATTTTTGCCATAATTTGTGATTTTCGAGATTTTTTATTCAATAAAAATAAAATTAAATCACAAATTCGGACTGGGCTCGACGAGACGAGCAAGACGATCGGCGGCGCGTCGCCGGAGGAGGCCGCACGCGCCCCCATGCGCGGCCACGCGCCGCCTGGGCGTCGAACGCGCGCCGCGCACTCAGGAGGTGCGTGTAGGCGCGTGGAGGATCCGATCGGCACGTGGTTGGCGGCGTTGGAATCGTATGATGATTTCCTATCTCGTGGTATATTTATTTTACATGTTTGATAATTTTATGGATGTGAAAATACATACGGAATCCTAAATACGTGTATTTTTAGTGTATTTTTGCGTATTTTTCTTGTATTTTCTGTGATTTTGGAAATACAGGTGATGGGTTACTAGTATGTTATCAACAATCATTATAAATGTGTGATTCATAAATAAAAATCAAACTTTATTGTGAACTGAAGCGGGCTTAATAAGATACAATTCGTATGAGATTGTATTTGAGCTATGTATTGAGCTGATAAGAAACAATAAAGATTATGAAATTTTTGTTACTCAAGTATATACACTGGTAATCTTTGAATGATGGACAACTTAAGGACTCGTGACCAAACTGATTGTACTGATTAACGTATCTGCTGAATGTGGGTAATGCATCTCAATTAAGTTACTGCATATTGTACATGAACTCATCTGGTCACTTGTTAATGTCTATCGAGTTAAATAGTTTTTTATGGTAAGGGAGTATGGCAATATTTATGTAGAACAATAGTATCTACTGTTGAAATTTTAGATATTTGATTCTCTGATTTGACTCAATTAATAGGCCACTGGTTGATTACAATGATAATTTGTTATTTAAAAGGCTAATAAATCAGTTGTTGGCCTTGGAGTCATGTTTTGCCATATGAAACTCATGAGCAACAAGCTTGTCAATCTGGAGTACCCTGTATTGCTATTGATATTAACTTGTGTGGGATCCTTTGGATCGGTATTCTTTTGATGTTGTTATAATAATCAGTAATCGGGGTGCACAAAAGATGATTGCTTCTATGTTATGAGAAGTTTCTCGTGTTCTTTGTGATCGTTGATCTCATTGGAATATGTCTTTCAGGTTTGTTATATATATAATCTTTATTTATCAATATATGTATAAATAAAGATTTTATTAATGAATAAAGCAATGTAATTAGCATGATATGTGATTTTGGTGATATGATGCCCCTATCACTAAAGTCAAAATCATATGTATATGGTGTATGTGAGAAGTAAAGTTTATATCCCTGGTATGAGAGAATTTCAATGATTCAATTGAGTAGTGACCGCCAAAGTGGCACGCTTGATTGGATTTGAGAAATTTCGGTCTCGTATGATGATTGGGATGTCTCCTGATCTAATGCGTGGTCATACTCCCAAAGGAGGTGATTGTGTATTGGTTCATGGAGGGATACATGATAGTGTGGTGGAGGAGTGACCGATCCTAATGGTTCAAATGCCCAAAGGTGATGAATTCACGAAGATTGAAATATATTCTCATAACCCTTATCATGTGGGGAGTATACAACTGCATGTCATGTATTCTGCCCAAAGGTGATTATATGATTATGCATGTAACTCTTTGGATGTATACTTGTACGTCAAGTTACACAGTACTCACATGATGCTAATTATATATATTGCTTGGTTTTCAGTTACATTTTCTGTAATTAATAACTTCACTATTATTGAGGTTTTTACTGCTTTAAATTTTAAGTTGTGGACATATGATTTGTTGCTTGAGAAAAGAGCAATTGAATTTGCTTACTGTCTATGAAGCGTTTCATTCTAGAACACTTGAAAAGAGGTTTGCCTGCGGACTGCACTGCTATAAGATGATAGAAGCCTTAGTTGCTTGAAATTATGTCTTGTCTGATATTGAAATTATGACACATTTACAAAAATTGTGTTTAAATCCTAATAATATATACATCTCGTATATGGTTAAAATGTTGTTTTTGAAAGTTTTCTATTTAAAGAAATTGATTGAGATAAAGAATAAGTGATTACAATTAGTCTTAAAAGGTTGTCAGGGTTAATAGTGGCCGTGAGTATTTTGGCAAGTATGACAATGCGAAATAGCTTAAATGATCATTTGTCAAATACTTGGTAGATTCTGGGGTGGTAATTTAATTACTATACTTGAAAATCCTGACAAAAAGATTTGGCCGAAAGGCATAAATGCACCATATTGAACATGGTGATGAGTATGATTAGTAAGACTAATTTATCTGGTTTTTGGTGGGCTGATATTATGAAAGCAACTTTTTCACATACAAAATGTGTCTCTTATCAAAGTTGTTTCATAAACTTCTTTTGAGTTATAAATTGGACATAAATTATTTTGTATCTTATCTAGATTATTAAAGGGGTATTGATTTTATGACCCTAAAGAAGGTGCAAGAATTACGGAATCACATACTCTAAAGTTTATAAAGATTGATGTAATTATAGAGGATAGCTGCTCTCAGACTATTAAAGATAATAGTATGATGGATGTTATTGTGTCTTTGTCTTTACATATATAAACAATTGTGGTACAAACAATTGTGGAATCTCCTGTACCATAGACTAAACTTGTCGAGGTTCAAGGTACTATTCTTGATATAGTTTATAATGAAATTTCTTAAACCTCTCAAGTGCAGAATGAAGTGGTTACAGTTTTATTAAGGAGATTTGTTAAGGAAAGACAATCAATTATACCATCAGACTATATAGTTTATTTGTGAGAGCATGATTACAATATCCACTATATGGTTGATGTAATGACATATTTATAAATGTCGTTTCTTATTCTCAATCAAGTATGTGATTAGATGCCATAAAAGACGATATACAATTTATGAAACATCATAGTGTTTGGAAACTAACTTACTTGCCTAAAGAATTGGCGTACAAAAACTAAAAGAATTTCAAAGAAAAATTGTGGAAGTTTAAAGCCAAATTGGTAACTAAAATTTTTACTGTGAAAGAGGGGTGGATTGTTTGTAGTGAAGAAATAAATATTTCTTTCTAGTATTTTTAAAGATTCTTTCAGAGTGAATGTGGCATTAATAATTTATTTTGATATGGAGTTATGCCAAATAGATACAAAATCTATATAGTGCAACTGGCAGATTCAAATAAACTTGTATGTAGACTGAAAAGTTCTAATTCATGGTCTTAAGCAAGTTTCTAGACAATATTATTAAAGTTTCATAGTGTTGTTATTTTGTTCAATTATGAACAAAGTAATTCAACATACTTTGCAAGGTCGAGTGGGAGGAAATTTATTTTTCTCATACTTTATGTACATGATATTTTGCTTACAAGTTGTGACCTTGAGACATCTTATATTCTTTGTACTGCGGTTTGTAAGGATTGTTTTTTGCCATATTATATTAGATTTTCTCGGAGGACATTTGCTGATTGTATATTGGAAATATTCAATATACATCATTGCAAGCCAGGAATTGCTCCTGTTGTTAAGGGTGATGGACTAAATCTATCACATTGTTCTTATTTAGATATTGAGAAAATCTAATTAAATGGTGTACCTTGTGTCAGTGCACTTAAAAGTATAATGTATGCTCGAATTTGCACTAGACTAAATGTTGTCTTTGTGACGGGACTTCTAGGCAGATATCGATCAAGTCCAGGATGCGATCACTGGGTTGCTGCCAAGAAGATTTAAAGGTACTTAAAGAAGACAAGAGATTATATGCTAATTTATAGACAAGTTTAATTCTTGCAGTGTTAGTAACATTCTTTTAGGTTGTTACTTGGGCTATTAGGCTCATAAACCTCATGACGGAGTTGATCGTTTTAATTTGATGGATAGATCCATACGGTTGTATTGAGATAACAAATTTGTAGTATTATTTATTTACTACAGAGGTCTCAATGGGTCTAAATATATGGTGGTCAAAATTTTTTGACCATAAAAAAAGGTACAGAAAGGTGACTTATAATATAACATATTTTCACAGATGATGTGGTCGCAGATCCACTAACTAAAGGCCTACGCCCATGTGTATTTGAATGACATGTCATTAACATGGGCCTAGGAGCATCATGAGATGCTGTTGTTTAGTGGGAGCTATTTTGGCTTTACTCTGATAAATGTTTCATCTGTGTTCGTTACACTTGATAACAGTTTGATATGTATCAACTTTTGCATTCAATAAAATATTTTTGAATGTGTTATTATTATGTTGAATACATATTGATAAAGTCTCAAGGGATTGTATAAACCTTGAGTGAAGGCTAGGGGCATCCGGTTATTAGCCTTGTACATATGTCTTGTGATACATAAATAAAGGTTAACTATAAGGACAAGACATATGTGGGTTCATTGGAACCATAAAGCATTCTCTTGTGGCACAAGTTTTTGTGTCGCCTAAGGTAAGAGAATGGTGACTGACAAATGAGATATTTCTATGAGAGATGTTATCCATTTGCCACACTACCATATTGAATCCATATCAATAAAGTTGAGAACATTCGTGACCATGGAAGGCTCTGTGTGTATACATGCAGTTACCGCCATGATTCGGTGTTTAAGACTTTATGGGATAGGATTGATTATTAAGAATTATCTCTGGACCAATGTGCGCACATACAAGATTTATTTCAATTAATATAGTCCAAGTGGGAGAATGTAAGAGTTTTTCTAATTGTGGACTACATTAATTGATATTGTAATTTACCGTTTAACGTTTACCGTTTTACGGGGTTTGGTCTAAGGTGAGATAATAGGTTTCTTAATTAGTCTAATATGGGCTGGCTAGTGTGGGCCGAGTTGAGCCTGGCCCGTAATGAGGGGGACTGGCTGGAAACTTTATAAATAGTGCTCAAGTCTCTCATCTAACCCTAATTCTCATATGTATCCTCACCTAAGGGGCGTTTACCTAACGCTGCACGTGAGGGGGGCCGCCTCATTGAGCTAGTGATACGGAGGGCAATAGAGGAGAATGACTTGATGCGTGGATCCCCTTGATAAATGTGGGTAATCCTTATTCTGCTTCCGCTTTATGTTCGATGGATCCCAAAACAGGTGCGTTAATCTTTCTACTCAATTATGCATGTTCTTGTTCTGGTTATGGAGATCTTGGGGTTGCACAATTTTCGTCCAACAATGACTTCCAACCAACATAATATATACAAAGACATTCACAACATCTGTCGTTCCATCAATGTTGAACACTGACATAAGTTCTGATAATAATATAGGTACCTATAAATCCAGCACGCATGGCAGAACTCAGAATCAACTCTGCTGGGCTATGCTTTCTAGATAAACTTGAAAAACTGCTCCTTTCGCCCCTTGCCAAGCATTTATATGACGAGCCAAAAAATGCCCTAAAAACACTCGAGACAAATGTTGATTATTAGCCAGCCAAATAGGGACTAGACGTTATGCAAGATAGAAAAGAAGAAAAGAAGAAAAGAAGAGATTTTTCGATTATTTCGGACAATCATCCAGTTATCATCCAATACTAAGGAAGAAGCTTCAATCATAACCACGGCTCCTGAGAGGACTTATCCGCATTGCATAACCACAGCATGGAAAACATATATAGAATCAACAAACTACAGAAAAAAAACAAAAAAAAGATTCCGAGTTACCCAGTGTAGAAACTCAGAGAATTTCAAGAGTGTAGCAAGATTATGAAATAAGAATGATAACATGCAAAATTAATGATGGAAGACAATCAGAATGTATGGAGACGATACAAGAATGACACAAGGTGTAACACCAGGCTATGGTCCAACGGTCCTTGAAACCCAACTATGCCCAAGTTCTAAACATTTCATGTGCACAATTTACCCCTTCAGTATCCACTTAATAACAAGTCATTCTTACGGATCATTCTTTTGGTGTCTAACTAACAGATAAAGGGGGAAAGACAGAGAGTTGAATCTACCAAAGTTGAAGCACAACAGTAGCTACTTTCTGCAGGGAACTTTTCTTATGGATCTTTCTTTGATTTGTCTGGCCCAAGCCAAAAGGTGAACCATGCATCCACAGTGCTCACTAGTTGGAGCGGTGCCATAACCTTTGCTCACACGTCCGAACAAGCGCCATGCTCCATTGATTAGACACTTCTGATTGCAGGCCATTGGACCTCCAATAAACGTCACAGCATTTGGTTTAGGGCCCCTATTTTCCATCTCGTAGAAAAAGTGCAGCTCAGTTTCATTCTCACCATTGACAGCAAACCCCAATATCATCGCAGTCCAAGTTGTCAACATCTTTCAGAGGCATTTGGTCAAACACTTCTTTGTGCGAATCTGACGAACCCACATGTGACAAGAAATTAATCAATGCAAAGCCTGGCCCAAGTTCGTAAACGATGCCACTCTCATCTATAAAACTACGAACCCATTTTCCTTCTTTAAAGGCTTTCACAATAACACGGCACAATAGCACGGCTCTAAGTACGCTAGCCTAAAGAGATCCACTTAATTTAACCGCTCGTTCCTAACGTAGCCAGAGATCAAGGCGCTGTAGGAAACATCATTTTTCCCTGGCACTGAATCAAACAGCTCTCAAGCTTCCTACAAGAGGCCGATGCTACAATACCCAGTGATGAGGCTCGTCCAGCAAACCACGTACCGCATTAAACTCTGATCAAACGGGCAGCGAGGAACACTCGCAGCCCAATGCTTCCGGTACATGCATATCAGAGAACCCACCACGTATGCATCACAATCTCGCCCGAACTTCATAGCCTGGCGGCGAAGTTGGCCAAGCAAAGGAAGAGCGAGTGCCATGCCTAGACCAGTGCAGTGGAAGTGCGGGCATATGGCGGGCGTAGACAGAGACCAGCCTTCCCACGTTCGAAGTATCCCCAAGAAACCCATCATCTCGACTCCCAAGTCGAAGACAATGGTGGTGGGTGAGTAGGAACACGAGAGAGGCCTGAGATGATGGTGTGGGCATGGATTTGCTTCGGGTGGTCGGTCGATGGTTGAGCATCTTCGGAGAAGGGCGAGCGTGTGATATATTTATCACTAATTGGTTGGATAATTTCGTCATTTCACAATGTGTAATAATAAATTAAATATTTATTCTATATATGACTTCTTCTTTTCTTAATAGAGAAATCGTATACTATAACTGGTCCATTTAACACCCCCTATTCTATAAATGTCTTGGAACATTTTGGCTGTGTTCACAGCCAATTTTATTATGGAAATAGGGAGTTTCAATAAATTGAAACCTAATAGTGATGGGAGAATCATTTTATGCCATCTAGAACACAAAGGGAATACAAAGTTATTGTGATTTTTTTCTTGATCAATCCGCCCACAATCAACTTTGGTCACTAAATATATCATATTTGAGCGTAATAATTATTGATCACACTTTGTAAGAGAAAACTGTAATCCACGCGCAATTGCATGACGAATCAATCTACCATAATCAACTTTGCCCACTCAAAGTATACCTTGATATATACGAATATAGATATAAATAGAATAGAAAATTTCCTATATAACCACAGTGGAGAGAGAAAGGAAACAAAAAAAAAAAGTTGAAGACATTAGGACTGGGCTTCAAAAGAGGCACTCACCAAAGATTGAATCTCTCTCGAGATTTGTTTTTTGGTTGGAAACATAACTTAATATTCAAGAGTTAAAAAGGTTACAACCCTTAGAGAGGGCATTAGTACACACAGCAGATTAAGAAGAGTTTGGGGGGGGGGGGGGATGAAAAGGCCAATTGGAGCCCAAAGATCCACGGCCTTGAGCCTTGGCAACCCAGTCGGACGGCAAGTTAGCCTCATGCCTACAGTGTTGGAATCGCAAATTAGGGCAACAATGAAGCAGAGCTATGGCGTCCTCGATCAGCGATTGACACTTCAGGGATGGTCTCTGGCGGACATTCGCAGCCTCGACAAGCTCCAGACAATCCGATTCAAGGATCAGGTTAGTGTTAGCCAATCCCTGCCTTATCATAGAGTTGAGAGTGAATAATAGAGTGTGTGTTTCTGTTTGAAGGGGGGAGGAGGCTACTATGTGTTGGGAGCTGCCTTCGAGCAAGGTACCATTATGATCATGACAGAGATACGCAATCGTAAAATACTAAACATAAAATAAAAATTTTCCATTGGTCATCAAACTAAAGAAATACTAATTCAAGATTAAGTCTCACTAAAAGATAAGTTTGACCTAGGAATTCTATATGCTCTTTTAAGTTAAATGGCTTTCAAAGGGTGATTCTTGCACTTGTGAGCCCTTTTTATAACAATATAAACATGTATTGATCATCGTCAATCCAATAAAACGGCTGCTCTTTAATAGATTTTACATCTTAAAACATGTTGGAACCAATGTTTTTCCTTCTCTTTGTTGCTTCTCCAAAAAGGCACGTGTCCCTTTAAAGAGGAAGCAACTAATTGTACTCAACAATTTCTAGATGCATACTTGTAATGGAGAAATTGGTTTACGTCAATAAATCTTTCAAATTCAAATCTCCATCTAAAATAGAGAACCATCGGGGAAAAAAAAATCGATCATGTTTGAGTGATTTAGTCTACACCTAGAACCAAACCAATTAT
This sequence comes from Eucalyptus decipiens, assembly GCA_014182575.1. Taxonomy (NCBI): domain Eukaryota; kingdom Viridiplantae; phylum Streptophyta; class Magnoliopsida; order Myrtales; family Myrtaceae; genus Eucalyptus; species Eucalyptus decipiens. Next base: position 35,253,104 of record CM024611.1, on the reverse strand, counting down.
CAATGGTTCCAAATTTTAGGAACTAGGAATTGGACTAGTGCTTACCCCTAGATAGTATGTCTGAATGTAAAGAATTTGTGCAACCAACTGAGATCTTTGGTTTTATGTACCAGTGAAAATGATTTTCTTGAATAAGTCAATTGAAAACTTTAGTTGTGGTTACGGAAATTTCTAGGAAGAGTTTACCTAAGGGATGCAAATATTTTTTAACGGAAGAAGTACACTCCAAGTGCTAAAACTTGGTATAGAGGGACACTTAAGTGCCAAAAATTAGGAAAGTGACACTTAAGTGCTAAAATCGGAACAAAATGTATCACTTGAGTATCAATCTGGCCAAAATACTGACGTGGCAATTTTTCGACGAAATAAATGCAAAATGGCATCATTTTGCATGCTAATGTGGTTAGATAGTGCAAAAACGACGTCGTTTTGTCTTTGACGTGGTAAAACAATTAATATAAAAATTAATTAAATTAAATTTAAAACTAAATTTATTTAAAACATTTAAAAAAATAAAAATAAAAATAAGAAGAAAAGGGGGGAGGGAGGTGGTGAGGGCTTAGCCCTCACCGTCGTCGCCGGAAGGGCCGATAATGGAGGGGGAGGGTTGACCAGGGTCGCTGGCCCCCGGCCAACCGGCGAGCCCTCACCGCTAATTGGCGGGGGCCGGCAACCTCCGCGACCCTCCCCTCTTCGTCACCGGCCCTTCTTAGCGCGATGGCAAGGGCTCGGCCCTCGCCGCCTCCCTCCCCTCCCCTCCCCACTTTTATTTTTATATGTTTTTAATAAATTTAGTTTTAAATGTAATTTAATTATTTTTATATTAATTTTTTACCATGTCAAAAATAAAGCAAGGTTGTTTTTGCATTTTGTAGCCACATCGGCGTGCAAAACGATGTCGTTTTGCATTTACCTCGTCGGAAAATTGCCATGTCAGCATTTTGGCCGAATTGGTACTTAAGTGATCAATTTTACTCCGATTTTGACACTTAGGTGTCACTTTCCTAATTTTTGGTACTTAAGTGTTCTTCCGTGCCAAGTTTTGACACTCATTTTTTAACTGAACATCGGTCGCGAAGGTCCATAGGTGTAGAGAGCAAAGCTCAAGCCATGTGTTCTTGTTTTCTTCAACTAGTTAATAGATAACCTTCTACCATGTCTTTATTCTTATAAAAGAAAATACTTTTAATACCTTAGCTAAGATTTCAAGCAAAGTTTAGAGTTCCGAGGCATTGGCGTGTATTATATGTATCCTGTTTCTCGATATACTTCCATAAGATTCCACGAAAGATTTCCTGGGTTTTCTCGTGCTTGGGTTTCAACGTTACCCGTGAAATCTTGTTCAACCCACTCTTGGTAGCAACGACATGGAGAAGATAGTCTACTGCGGATACATTTTGAGGCTAAAGACAAGGAATTCCGATTTCTCTGGCCCGCCGATCGCTGTCTTTACTTCTCAGTCAAGTGGCACAATTTGCTCGATTTCGTTGATAAAAAAATATTTTGAGTTGTTTATGCGGACACATCCACTTCTAATGCTCAATTTTTTGGGCAAATATCACAAAAAATCCCATACTATTAGCACTGTGACACATATATACCGAAAGGCTTTTTAATATATATTACAAAAAAATTATAAACTTGCCCACTATGGTACATATACCTCCGACTTTTTTTCGTGTCACGAACAAATCCAAATTTATACACACGTGACATAATTATTCTCTATTTCAGTTCTATTCAGAGTATGTTTGTCACAATTGGCAAGTTTAGGATTTCTACTAATAAAAAAAAAAAAAAAAATTGTGTCATAGTTGGTACAATTTGAATTTTTGAGGTATCAACCCTTTTCTTTATTTATTTATAAGCAATGCTTTATTTTCTTTTTTGAGCATGGGTTTTTTATTCAATCCTGTGATCGAGATGCGTTTGTTTTTATTTATTAGTATGACTGAAAAAAATATTTGATCATGGATGCCATGAGAAAGTGTGCGTATCCACTCTAGCATTATTAATCATTGTTAGTTGATATCTAGCTTTAATCATGCAATGAAAGTCGCGAATCCAGTGTGGGGTAGTGAGAGTATTTTGTGATATATATAGAGTGGTTAGGATTTGGTTTTATACACCTAATCTAGTGCCTCATTTGATTGTGTAAATGAAAGTTCCACGTTAAACGTGCTTTTGAACACAGCCAAAAAATAAATGATGAGTACACATACGAGTATCTTTACACTGTAGCTATAAACGAGTAAAGAATTCGACATATGGGCCTGAGGTTTCACGCTCTTGACGTCGTCACTCTCGTGTGCTAAATGTCCACCAAATGGTTCATTGACTTGATACTACCCACCTAACTAAAGCAACATATCTTTCTCCATCCCTACTAGAGCCATACCTCCATTAGAGGATTGCAAATAAGGATAGAACCTGTTTTTAAATTTAACTAAGTTGAAATTTTTGCAATGTCAAATTATAATTGGATCCTCTAATTAGGGATGGAGGAAATAACATAGCCCTTAACTAAATGATATTTATTTTTTGACCAAAAAAAAAAAAAAGCTAGACAATTTTTGTTCATGTGTATGTTCAAAGTTCAAAGAAAAAGAAGAAGATTTAATTGGATCAATATACCAAATTTCACTAATAAATAAAAAATTCAGAAGAGGCCGTTCAGGTGGTGTCTAAAAGTGATTTTTTTTTTCCTACTATGAGGACCATCTCCATTTAACGTATAAATTGTAAGAGACACCCAGCACCATCTTCATGATCTTTATTTAGACACCCAATCATTCACTCCAATCAGCCTCCCACCTACACCACCACTAACACCACCATCACCACACGCCACTGCCGCTGCCACCACCATGCAACCCTCTCAACCTCCTCTCATTGAAAATTACTTGCAAGACGACATCAAGTCGCCAGAATGCGAAGACTTGCTCTCCTCTCTCCCTTCGGAAGAGGGCTGGATCCAAACCTCTCTCCGCTTGTATCGGGGCTTTTGGTTCCCCTCTTGGCTCTTGAACAGCGTCCTTGCTTGCCAAAACCAATTCCAAGCTCACCCCTCTGACATCCTCCTCATCACCAGCCTGAAATGTGGCACCACCTGGCTAAAGGCTATCCTCTTTGCTCTCTTGAACCATGCCGAGTACTCAAACTCCAACCCACAACAACGCCACCCTCTCCTAACACAAAACCCCCACGATCTTGTGCCCTACTTGGAGCTCGGGCTCTATCTCCTGAATAAAAACCCCGATCTCACTGCTTTTACGTCCCCAAGGTTCTTGGCCACCCACTTGCCTTATTCCTTGCTTCCGTGATCGGTGAGCCAGACCTCCATTAGAGGATTGCAAATAAGGATAGAACCTGTTTGTAAATTTAATTAAGTTGAAATTTTTGCAATGTCAAATTATAATTGGATCCTCTAATTAGGGATGGAGGAAATAACATAGCCCTTAACTAAATGATATTCATTTTTTTTACAAAAAAAAGAAGAAGAAAGCTAGACAATTTTTGTTCATGTGCATGTTCAAAGTTCAAAGAAAAAGAAGAAGATTTAATTGGATCAATATACCAATTTTCACTAATAAATAAAAAATTCAGAAGAGGCCGTTCAGGTGGTAGTGAAACAAGTGCAAGGTAGTGAGAGTATTTTGTGTTATATATAGAGTGGTTAGGATTTTGGTGTTTCAATCATGTGATCTAGATAATATTTAGTATTTTGAGCATGGGTCTATGTTTCAATGATGTGATCTAGATGCGTTTGTTTTTATTTATTAATATGAATGAAAAAATATTTGATCGCGTATGCCATGAGAAAGTGTTCGTATCCCCACTTCAGCATTTTTAATCCTTGTTAGTTGATATATATATATATATATATATATATATATATATTGATATATATATTTAATAATGTAATCAAAATCATGAAACAAGTGTGGGGGTAGTGAGAGTATTTTGTGTTTTATATAGAGTGGTTAGGATTTTGATGTGCAAGTTCGTTGGCAATTCAAGCCACCCAGTTTGGTGGCACAGTGGTGGCTATCCATCTTGTTCTCAACATGAGAAAGATTTATTGTGCGAATTTAATGCACACACTCGATATCAATCGGTCAATGGTTCTCATATGTAAAACAGATGGACCTGAATGTACATTGAATGGTTGAAAGCATTTGGTTTTATACACCTGATCCAATGCCTCGTTCTAATAGAGTAAATGAAAGTTCCACGTTAAACGTGCATTTGAACATAGCCAAAAAGTAGATGATGAGTGCACATACAAGTATGTTTACGCTTTAGCTATAAATGAGTAAAGAAATTCGACATTTGGGCCTGAGGTTTCACGCTCTTCATGTCATCACTCTCGTGTGCTAAATGTCCACCAAATGGTTTATTGACTGGATACAACTCACCTAACTAAAGAGACGTAATTTTCTCCATCCTGACTAGAGCTAGACCTCTATTAGAGGATTACAAATGACATAACCCATTTGTAAAATTAACTAAGTTGAAATTTTTGCGATGTCAAATTATAATTGGATCCTCTAATTAGGGACGGAGGAAATAACATGGCTCTAAATGATTTTCTTTTTCGACAAAAATAAAAATAAAAAAGCTAAACAAATTTTTTTTCATGTGCATGTTCAAAGTTTAAAGAAAAAGAAGAAGATTTAATTGGATCAATATACCATTTTTCACTAATAAAGGAAAAGTTCAGAAGAAGCTGTCGAGGATGGAGTCTAAAAGTGATTTTTCTTTTTGTCCCCACTATGGGGACCATCTCCATTTAATGTATAAATTGTAAGAGACACCCAGCACCATCTTCATGTTCTTTATTTAGACACCCAATCATTCACTCCAACCAGCCTCCTCCTCCACCTACACCACCACTAACACCACCATCACCATACGTCACGGCCGCTGCCACCGCCATGCAACCCTCTCAGCCTCCTCCTCTCATTGAAAATTACTTGCGAGATGACGTCAAGTTGCCAGAATGCGAAAACTTGCTCTCCTCTCTCCCTTCGGAAGAGGGCTGGGTCCAAACCTCTTACTACTTGTATCGGGGCTTCTGGTTCCCCTCTTGGCTCTTGAACAGCGTCCTTGCTTGCCAAAACCAATTCCAAGCTCACCCCTCTGACATCCTCCTCGTCACCAGCCCGAAATGTGGCACCACTTGGCTAAAGGCTATCCTCTTTGCTCTCTTGAACCGTACCGAGTACTCTGACTCCAACCCACAACAACGCCACCCTCTCCTAACACAAAACCCCCATTATCTTGTGCCCTACTTGGAGCTCGGGCTCTATCTCCTGAATAAAAACCCCGATCTCACTGCTTTTACGTCCCCAAGGCTCTTGGCCACCCACTTGCCTTATTCCTTGCTTCCGCGATCGGTGAGGCACTCCAATTGCAAGCTGGTTTACCTGTGTAGGAACCCTAAAGACACTTTCATCTCGATGTGGCACCACTTCAACAAGTTGAGGCCCGAAGAGAAGGGCCAACTTCCACTCCTAGAGGGCCTCGACAAGTTCTGCGGAGGCATGAGCATGTATGGGCCTTACTGGGACCATGTGCTGGGTTACCACAAGGCGAGCTCGGAAATGCCCGAGAAGGTGTTGTTTGTGAAGTATGAGGAGATGAAAGCGGACCCAAGCGTTCAAGTGAGGAGGTTGGCCGATTTCATGGGGCGTCCATTCAACGAAGAAGAATTGAGAAACGGGACCGTGGAGGGAATACTGAGGATGTGTAGCTTTGACAATTTAAGTGCATTGGAGGTGAATAGGAGCGGCAAGTTGCCTATTGGAGCAGAGAATAAGTGGTTCTTCAGGAAAGGTGAGGTTGGAGATTGGGTGAATTACATGAGCGCTGAGATGGGAGAGAGAATTGACGGTGTCATGGAAGAAAAGTTGCATGGTTCTGGTTTGAAGTTTTAGGACATATGACCCACTCGTTCAACAATTTCCGGGTGTTACGTTTTAGTTTTGAACATGTTTGGTTTGATGGTGGAGAAGAAAAACGTGTAAAAAAGAACAAAAAAGAAGCAGACACGATTCGACTATTCGCACTTTTGGGGGTCAATGTCTGGTTGGCCAATGCAAGCGTGTTTCTCATGCTATAGGATGAAAGATGTTCAGTGGCAGTGTCAGTCGGGGCTTCGTCTCCATAGTGAGATGCTTTAAGGTTGTGATTCTACTCTTTATTTGTGCTGTGTACTATTGGTGTTTTGCAGAAGTTATTTGGCCAGCACGTAGCTGGCTAATAAAAGGCTGCCTTGCTACTCCCTGGGAGCCTATGGATGTATCTTCTGTTATTCTTTTTAATTCCATTTTTTTTTTCTCTTGGCTGTGTGAAGATTCGTGGCATACGGTATTAATACAAAAGCAGTTATTTGGTTAGGTTAAACTACAGATTATATTTGTTAGATGGAAAATAAATTTGTTATTAAGCTTATCGTTCCAGTTTAATTTGTCAGGTTTCGAAGTCATAAACTAAAACCAAACGAAAAACCAAAGAAAAAAAAAATCCTAAACCAAAATTAAAACACTAAACTGCTAAAATGAGCTTATCAATTTTGTTCGGCTCGGTTGATCGTTTTTTCTGTTTTTAATGAACAATCCTACCAGCATAGATCCTTGCCGAAGCTGGCTATGGTTGGGCTGTGGCCATACCCAAGTGATTTATTATTTTTTTTTAACTTTCTTTCATTTTATTTTTCAAGAATTCATTAAATTTCAATTGTTCCTCTTGATTTTGGCTCTTTTAAGTGTTTTGATAAACCAGCTTGTAGTTTGGTTGACCCCCTTTTTATAATGTATCAATGAGAATAAAATATTAATTTTGTCATGTCCTTTAATTTACTTTGCCAATTGCTTGCCAAATGATGTCCTTAGCTTCCGCGTCTTTAATCTTGTCCATGGTACCTTCGACTTCATTCTTCATATACCCATTATGATTTTTCTCCTATTTTTGCTGATCGCCTGTTAACGGCCTAGCCAAGCCCACGTTCTTTCGATGCTAGACTTCAGCCTACCATCAATTTTTCCTTCCATAGATGGTGCGCATGAAGGAATCGAACCAAATGAAAAGAAGGCAAACGGTGATAGAAAACGAGGAAAAGAGGAAACGGAGAAGAGAGAGACAAAGCTTGCGCGCGCATCTCACGGGAAACTCGCTAAGCCAGGTTAGCCTCATTTTGCAATGCCCAATAACTAATCGAACTCGTTATTCGTCTAATTGAAATAATTTTCGGAATTAGGCCACAAATTGGAAGTTTAAGTGAATTTTGAACCGCGATTAAGGAGTTATTAAGTTATGGATTTATATGGAAATGTTGCTATTTTGTGTGGGCAAAGTTGTAAGCCCACCACAATCAATGAGTTTGAAAGAGAGCCCCAAGATTTGACATGTGCTCTCATATCATAGAACAATACCTAATCATAAAATTTAAACCATTAAATGAAAGGTGACTACAAGTATACAAAACATATCATAACTATAACTTAAGTGATTTAGAACTATACTTAATAGTTTGAATGGATGAGACACCAAATCATTATACTGATGGAGATAAAAGATTTCATTCCATTTTGGGGTATCTTCACATAATAAAATTCAACTCCAACTTTACAGAATCCTGCAATTTTTATTCAATTCCAGAAATTAATGAAAGTGGCCCAATTGCATCATGGTGAGAGGATCCAATTCAAAGACATGTAGGTAATAACTCACCGTGTGGTGAAAAGAGTGGCATATGGAGTCCCGCATAATTTTTTTTAATAAAAACTGCCAAAATTGTCCACATCTGCAACAGCCTTCCCAACTAGCCATGTCACATAAGACAATTGATATTCACGTTAGTAATTACTAGTCAAAATTAGCTGGAATGATTATATTGACAAAACATCGAAAGATTTTAAGATTAAATTTGTCAAATTGAAAAGTTTATAATTGACTTAACCGCCGTATAATAGGTCAATGACTTTTTAAATAATTATCCATAATTTTTTCTGTTGATTGATAATGCTTCATTTTGACAGAGTAAAGTACCACTTACTTTTGAACAGCCAAAAAATGGATGATGCTTACATTACAAACGTCATTATGCTATAGCTATAAATGACTAAAAAATGCATATATCTTTACTTACGTTAGATGTAACACCAAATGAACTCGAAATTGCACATCTAACCAAAGAGACATATTTTCCTCTATTCTTGCTAAAGCCAATCTCAAAGTAGAGGATTAGACAACCCGCTTGCATATTTAACTAAAAATAAAATGTGTGGCATGTCAAACTATGATTGGATGCTCTAACTAGGGTAGCTAAAGATTTTCTATGATGTTCATTGTTCATAGGTTAAGAAACAACAGAATATGTAACTGGTTTGTAATACCAATTCTCACCAATAAAGAGAAAACTCAGAATAAGTCGTCAGAGTAGAGAATAAAAGTGAAAATCATTTTTTTTTTCCCTGACGAGGAGATTTGTGCAGAGGAAATAATTCTTTACGCATGGGATGAATTTCGTAGGATGTTAATTTATTGCATCTTGATACATACAAAATGTAATATCATATAGTATGAATTTCGATGAGTAAATATCGAGAACATAAAGATTGGTGTACAAAATTGATTTACACGATGAAATAATAGATCCCAATGAGTGTCTAAATAAAGGAGGACGTATACATTCAAGCATCCAATAATAGTTTTGACATATACACCGATAAATATCGGTCTTTACCAACCTTGGTATTATCTATTTTTTTTTTTCAAAAAAAAGCCGTACGGAAGTATCAAATAATGCTGGGAGTATTTATTTATTTGGGTTTTTTTTTTTTTTTCAAAGATATCCCTCTTCACGGGGAAAATTGGCAGATTGATGTTTATATTATTGAAAGACTTGGCCCTGTGCTCGGCGACTTCTCATGTATATCATTGACTTCATTTTAAAACACCAGTTCAGATTCAGTGTTGTATCCAATACTGGATCGATATTATGAAATTTCATCCACGCTACCCCGGATATGAGCCAACCAACGAATATTTAAATAGGTTGCTTCGCTTAGTTGAAAATGGAGTTAGGTGGGCTACCTTTTAATTATTATTAAAGGATGAACAGGAACCTTCGAATGTACTGTTCAAAGTTGACATGATACGGATGTTACTCGTATAGAAATTATAATTTGCATTTCGCAAGATGACAAAACATATTTGTTGACACCTAAAATTTTGATTAGGTTTTTTAAATTTAGGCCTTAGTCTCTTTTAGTTTTTGTTTTTCCTTCGGATAACAAAACAAATAACAAAAACACCAAAAAAAGAAGAAGTAAAAAACAAAAGAAAACAAAAAAATCGCAGCCCATCCGGGCTGGGCCTTCGTGCCCAGCCCCCCTCGTTTTTCTTTTCCACGCAAGCCCTTAGGGCCCATCCCTCTTTTTCCCAAATCCGGCCCGGCCCCCTTCTCTTCTTCTTCTTCTTCCTTCTTCCATCTTCCCCTACGCCTCTGCAGCTCACACGCACAGAGGACACCAACGCGCGAAGGACGACCTACGGCAGAGGAGAGTAGGCCGACGTCGGCCGGAAGAGACAGATCTCAAGCGCCATCATGTCCTTCCTTCAATGCCGAGCATGCCTTGTTGGAGGAGCGAGGATGGGACGCCGGTTCAGCTGCGGGCGTCCGGTCGGTAAGCCAAAGACCGGCGGCCGAGCCCCTCCGTTGACCGGACCTCCTCGCCTATAAATAGCGGGGCATCACCCCCGTTGAAGGACACACAAGAGGCCAGCAAGCTTAGAGAGGTCCCTGAGAGACTTCAGGGAGCTCAAAGAGCGAGCACGGCCGAAGGATCGAAGCTGGCAAACTCTGAAGAACTTCCCCCGAGAGACTTCCGGGGAGGTTCGAGAGCGAGCTGGCCGAGATCTGATGGAGATCGGCCGGAGGGAGAGGGTCGGTCAAGGTCCGGATCTAGGCGCGAAAGCTCACTGCTGTCCCCCTGACGCCGCCGTCTTGACCAAGTTCCAACGCCATCGCCTCGAAGACACACTGCTGTTCCCCCCCGACGTCGTCGTTGTAACCAAGCATCAGCCCCGACGCCCTGCCGAGCTGTGCCCCGACGCCATCCAGATCTGAGTGAGTGGAGGGCGGAGGAAGAAAGGTCGAGATCTGGGCGTAGATCTCGAAATCCGCGTGAGAGTCGCCGTCTCCTGCCGTTGTTGCCTCGCCGAAGCACGCCGTCGACCGCCGATGTGCTGTCCACACCCTGATGCCATCGCCGTGACCTACCCCCAAGCCAGTAGACTTGAAGCAGTTGACGCCGTCTCGCTAACCAGCAACGCTGCTGTGCCACACTCTCGCCGCTAGCAGGTAATGACAGCTGCCACCCTCACACCTCATCGCTGTACCAGATCTCGGCCCAAGCTGGGCCACTGCCATCCCCGAAAACCCAGCAATCACCCGTCGTCGTTGCTGCCGTTGTTTTTGAGGACCCAGCAGCCGCCCGTCGTTGTCGCCGGAACCCTAGCTGCCATCCGTCGTCGAGTCACCGCTCGGTGACATTCCCCGGGTGAATGGCCCGGGTCGGACCCAACTCCGTGGATCCGACCCGGGTCGTTTTTTTAAATATAATATATAATAATATAAAATAATATTTTAATAAATAAAATATTTTTTTTTTATTTCAGAAAATCAAAAAAATCAAATATCTCCATATTTTCCCAAAAAAGCCAAAAAAGTCAGAAAAAGCCGAAAAATGATTTATATTTCCAGAAAAAGATAAAAAAATCCAAAAAAAATGCTTTTTATGTCAAAAAATGAGAAAAAGACCCAAAAAAATGTTTTTCCTCCACAAATGAATGGAAAATCCCTAAAAAAATCCAAAAAGCCTTAGGGTTTAAACAAGATTAGGTACCAAAAGGGCATTAGTGATTAACTAGTGTAATCAAGTCCCCGATCCTAATTTCTCTGGTTGCGCAGGAGCGAGTATTTCTCCCGATACTTCGCATGGGTTTCTAATCGACCCACCTCAAATTGATTAGTGGTGACTCCGTTTTAAAAATTAATTTACAAGTTAAAAATTTGAACCATTAAGTCGCGAATTGGTGGACTTCGGAGAGTCCGGGCATAACTAAATTTAGCTGAACATTAGCCTCCTTAGGTGCTCATACCCGATTGCGGGCGCCGAGAAAAAAAGAGGTCGCGACAATATTTTGCGTATGATGAGTTACTTTATCATGTTTTAGAATGTGCAAGTGTTTGACCGTTCCAGGCACTATATTTGCATACATTTACTAATGTATCCATATATCTCGAACGTGATAGGGAACAAATTGTAGGACTGAGGATATGTAGCTTCGATAGTTTGAGTGCGCTGGAGGCGAACAAGAGCGGGAAGTTATCAACTGGACGAGAGATTGAGTCACATTTCAAGAAAGGTGAGGTCGGATATTGGGTCCAGTCATGGATGAAGTTTCTAAGTGATGTTGTATTTATATAGTTTCTCTTGACAATTTTTTAGGACAATGTTAAAATCATAAAATGACCAAGTTGTGATTTTATAGATAAGTGGTAATGTTAGTTGATGAGAGCAAAGTTGGATCAAGAAGTTAAGTGTTGCGATGGGGTGAGCGATCGAACAAAATATAGACGGAAGAAGAAAAATAAATCAGACACCAGATTTACGTGGTTCAGTTGTAAAGACCTACGTCCACGGAGAGAGCAGCAGCGAATTTCACTATAGATCAAGCGATACAAGGAGATTACACACTCAAGTCACTCAAACACACTCTTAGTGTTTCCCAAGCCCCAATTACACCCAATAACGCACGCAGTGTTTAGCCCCGAAATTCCTCAAAAATAATCTCTCAATCTCACGAAGGAATTACACGCAAATCTTACCACAAGATTTAAATCGGCTACAAACACTAATTCTTCGCGAATGTAATTGCACGAACGAAAACCCGCCAAGCACTCGCTAGAATAACGGCGCTTCAATGCTCGTATCAACAACGATGCTGACCCCAATATTCATCCAAGCAAACCATGAATATATATGCTTGTACATGCACCGCCTCGATCAAAGAGGAAAGTCCCAAGCCAAGTTAAATTAGGAAGTCCAACTTCCTTTAATCAAGTTTATATTTCCTTTCTTGGCTGATGAAGTTGACGAGTGCATCTCCGCTTGCCAATCTCCACTTGAATGATAGGAATATTTCCTTATCCGCAAGTTAACTAATTTATTTTCAAAATTCAGCAATTCGCTTCGGGCTTAAACTCGAGACATATTTTAATAGTAAGTTATCCAGGTATAAAACAATAAATAGCTTGAAGAGAATCGACAACTTACCAATGAAGTCATCAACGTAAGACATTGGAGAAGTTATCGACAATGGTCTTCACCAATTGACGAGAGTCATCAACTGCCAACTATTGCAGATGTTTGTTAGGTGTTGAAGCTCGAAGACAAAGATGATGGATCGACACGAGTATATGGCTACTGGATGGTTATGCCTATAACAACGGGATTAATAACTTCTTACTGATAATCATTGCTAAATGATAAGTGATTGTGTCCAGAGTTTATAACTTTTTTTAATCAATAATTGCATATCGGATTCGGAATTATTGTCAATTTATATCAATAATTATTTGTAAGTAGTCGCTGGTGGGTCATAAAAACATATGTTGTAATTTTTGCAAGAGATCTCCCAATCATTCTCATACCCTTTATATTTCCAGTCTTCGCACTTTAAATACCTTTAATTTCACAGCCATTTGCTTTCCTGGCCAAAATCAACAAATAACCCATTTTACTTAGATATATATATCAATGTCATCCTTTGGAAATATTTCACTTTCTCGGTCAAAGAGACAATCAACTGTAAGTTGTGCCTCTTTGCAAGATATTGTTCAAAAAAATAAATAAAAGAACGGTATAGGACAACGTTCATGTGCTAACGCCACATATAGGTTATCTATTTATCAAGATTTCGAATTTGGAAAGTACATAATCCTTGAGATGTAAGAAACTAAATAATCCATGATTCCAGTTTGGAAAGTATAAATAAATTAATATCCATTGATTTGGTATGCCAAATTTAATCGTCTTGCTTTTCATCTATCTTGCGTTTACAAAAAATATTGCCAACAAACTTGCCACCCAAGATGCCAAATTTGCACTAGAGAGACATGCAAAGGAAAGTAGGGGTGAGCATGGTTCAGGTTGGGCCAGTCCACCCCCTAACCCTAGGATCAGCCCGCATAGTGCTGGTCCTCAATTTTTGCGATCGAGGATCGATTCTATTGTGCTTAGGACCGAGGACTGGACTGACCCAATAAGTTCGATCCGGTTTCAGGGTCAACCCGGGACCAACCGGTAATTTTTTATTTTATGTTTTGTACTTCTTAAAAAAATAATTAAGGACCGGACTGACCTAATGGGTTTCAAAGTCAATCAATGACCAACCAATAATTTTTTATTTCATTTTTTGTATTCCTTAAAAGGGCAATCGAGGACTGTATCGACCCAATGGGTTCGATGATGAGAAAGGTCAACTAAGAAAGGCAAGCGGTGGGGATTAAGTAGGGTGAGTGTCGAACAGAATGAGTATCGAGTGTCGAGTGAGGAGCAATAAGCCAAGCGAGCAGCGAGCATCGAGCAGCACAAATGACCCAAAGTGAGCGAGGCGAGTGTCGAGTGGCGAGCGGAAAAATTGTTCCTTTCGATTTTGGCAAATTGAAGACTAATAGGAAAATAAGATAGAAGAGAACAAATACTAGAGGAGGATGCTCTAAGGAGTTGTTTATGCCTTTTGGATGCCATGAGGACTCCTCACAAAAACATTTTCCTCATTCGTAAATTATGACTATTAATATTGTAAAAGACATTAAAAATCTAAGTTATTAAAGAATAATGTAAAATTACTTGAACTCCTCACTAAAGAGCTATTTAACGTAATTGTCGCTATTTATTTTAAGGTTTTCTCTATATAAAAAAATTATAAATAATATATTATATATATAGTCAGGGCTGGTCCAGGTTGAACCGACTTGGAATTCTCAGGACCGAGGACCAACCTACGTAGTGCTAGTTCAGGAATTCTAAGAGCAAGGACCGACCCAGTCTTCCTAGGAATCGGACCAGGACCGACAGGGTTGGGCTGGTCCAGGGTTGACCTTGGACCGATGCTCACCCCTAAAGGAAAGCAGATGAAGGGCAACGACTATAATAACGGCATCGTACTAGTCAAGTTGGGTTCAACAAGGTGACGGGTCTATCGATGGATGAGGTTTGTAAAGGCATGATGTTTTATGTAGGTTTCTATTGACTAAACTTCCTCTTGAAGTTTTGTTAATGTGTATTGTGCCTCTCTGCAAGACTTTGTTCGAAAAGAAATAAATGAACTATGAGACAAGGTCGATGTGTTAATGGCACATGCTGCTCGCTTATTCATCAATATTTCGGTTAAAAATTTAGCTAGGTGGCATTACTATATCTTTGAAATTTCACATAATACAACCCCTTCAAATAAAACAAGTTTCTTCTCTTGAATCTTTACCAAGAACAAAATCGTGAATTTTGTGAATGATATATTTCTAGTTAGAATTTTTAAGGGAAAAAGCCATAAAAAAAAACCCCAGATTCTATTCACTATAACACATAAATCCTAATTTTTTTGTGACCAAAAACTCCAAATTTGTACTTGTGTGATATATTTACCCAAAACTTTATTTTAGTGACATGAAAAACCCCAAACTTTTACATATATGATACATTTACTCTAAATTTTTTATGTGACGCCAAAAACTTCAAATTTTTTTTTTGTGACACTAAAATTTTGAGATAAATGTGTTACGGAAAGAAGTTTGGGATAAATGTGTCACATTATACAAGTTTCAAGTAAATGTGTTATACATGTACAAATTTAGAGCTGTATCACAAAAAAAAAGTATGAGGTAAATATAGTTTAGGATTTTTGGTGACTTTTGCACAATTTTTTAAGAGGAAAAATTAGTAAACAAAAATATCGAGCCCCTAACAAAACTACATTATATTTTAGTAGAAGGTTATGGTAACATGAAATAATGACTCCACCAGTTTCAAATGTCAGTAGAATATGAGTTGCTTTTCCACTCGAGAAGGATCGATAAAACAAGGATCTGGCGACTTTCAAATTTACTAATACATTATGAACCCGTTTGGAATTTCACAGGTGGGTCCATTTACTTGTGGGTAGTTTAATTAAAGAAAAATAATTATTTTACTCATTTAAATTGCATTGTATGTTACCAACAAAATATTCACTTCACAAGTGAGCACGTTCATTCATCAGTAGCTTACAAATAGAATAATAATTTTACACTTTCATGTACCTCCTTGTTATCCAAATTACAGGCGGTTGCCACCGGTTAGCAAGTTGGAGCGAGGGGCCGATTCAACAATGGTCATCAACGCATTTCACACTTACAATCTCAACTGCAGACCATTATCAATAGAACATCATATCAGGAAGGAGATATGGAGTAGGCTAATGCTCTTAGATGTGAAATTCAAAAAGTATGGATTCAAGAGGAACAATTCTGGGCTATGCGGTCTCGTATACAATGGTTAAAATGGGGAGATCATAATTCCAAGTTTTTTCATGCATACACTATGCAAAGAAGGCAACGCAATCGAATTACAATGCTCTTAGATACTAACCATCAGTGGATCAGAGAACCAGATCAGTTAAAAGATCTTACGCAGGGCTTCTTCTCTCAGCTTTACAGATCTCAAGGCTATAGGAATTTCCGTCCTTTCGTAGAACAGTGTCCTCCGGTAGTAACACATGATATGAATGCAAACTTGCAGCGTAGAGTAACAGAGGAGGAGATTTACCTAGCCACTTGCCAGTTAGGAGCTTCGAAATCTCCGGGCCCTGATGGTCTCCCTGGCCTTTTCTACCGGCATCACTGGAAAGTTATTAAAGATACAGTTATTCAAACAGTTCATGACTTTTTCGATACAGGTATTATGCCAACAAGACTAAACAGAACGATCATAGCCCTAATTCCTAAAGTTCAGCATCTAGAGAGTATTGAGCAGTTCCGTCCTATAAGTCTTTGTAACTTTGCTTACAAGATCATTTCAAAAATTCTGGCCAACAGACTCAAACCATGGCTATCAAATTTGATTTCCACAGAGCAAGCAGCATTTATTAGCAACAGACAGATACATGACAACATTATGGTGGTTCAAGAAGTCATGCATCAATTCAAAGTGCGAGCATGTAAGAAACGTTTCAATCTTATTTTAAAAACAGATATGCAGAAAGCCTATGATAGGGTTGAATGGGACTTTTTGGAAGTATACTTGAAGCATTTGGGTTTCCATGACAGCTGGGTTACTCGTGTAATGGCTTGTGTTACAACAGTCTCCTTTAGTATTCGGTTTAATGGTGAACAACTTCCTTATTTTCAGCCTACTAGAGGGCTGCGACAAGGTGATCCCCTCTCTCCATATCTATTCATTTTACTTGCCAATGCCTTATCTGCTACTCTTACTCAAGCTGTGGACATAGGTCACATTAAGGGGATTCAATTTAATAGAGACTGTCCAAGGTTATCTCACTTATTTTTCACTGATGATTCAGTATTTTTCCTTCGAGCCACTATTTCTGAATCCCAAAATCTTGCCAATCTACTCCATCAATATTGTTATGCCACAGGCCAGCTCATTAATAGAAATAAATCCGGTGTGTTCTTTAGCAAATATTGTCCTCTTTCTTTACAACATAATCTAGCACAAGAACTAAGGGTTCCCATCCTCAGTAAATATGGAAAATACCTGGGCATTCCATCCGATTGGGGTCGTTCCAAGAGGGAGATGTTTTCCTGGATACTGGCAAGAGTCAATACCAAGTTAGCAAGTTGGCAGGATAAATTTCTATCGAAAAGTGGCAAGGAAATATTATTGAAATCAGTAATACAGGCCTTACTGCAGTATGCCATGTCTATCTTCAAGCTTCCGCTGTCTCTCTGCAGATTGATCGAAAAGAAGATCTCAGCATTCTGGGGAGTAAACAAAACAGTCATTCAGGCATTCACTGGAAAAACTGGTCAGAATTAAAGCTTTCTAAAGATTTAGGGGGGATGGGGTTCAGAGATTTAACCAATTTCAATATAGCAATGCTTGGCAAGCAAGCATGGCGTCTCTTTCAGCATCCTCAAGCTATCTGGAGTCAACTCTTTAAAGGTTTATACTTTCGATTTTCATCTTTTCAGACTGCTTCCCCAGGACATCGTCCTTCTTGGGGATGGCAGAGCTTATTAAAAGGCCGTGAAGCAATTGCTCCTAAACTACGTTGGTTAGTAGGGGATGGATTGCAGATACACATTAGAGATGATAATTGGTTACCACAAGGCAGAATAGGAGGCTTACCAGGGGAGGGAGAACCAAAACTTGTTGCTGATCTCATTGATTCCCAGCTTTCTGTATGGAAGTCTTCCTCTGTTACTTAATTCTTCGATGTCCCAATTAGTTCAGCAATCCTAAATACCCCAATCAATCCGTCTCTCCATCATGATCAGCTGGTTTGGACAGAGACTCCTTCTAGTACCTACACAGTAAAGAGTTGTCATCATTATCTATCTTTACAATCTCAGAAACCAATTTCTAAGCCCTCTCCCTCTTATACTAACCCACCACTGTTATGGAGGAATATTTGGAAGATGCATACAGCGCCTAAGATTAAAGTTTTTCTATGGTCAGCTTGCCAAAACGCCCTTGCTACAAAACTCAATCTCTATCAGCGACATATCATCCCTCATCCCAACTGTTCTTTATGCAATAATTCTGAGCCAGAATCACTTGAGCATATGTTTTTTTTTCTGCCCTTGGACTACTGCTATTTGGAATCATGAAGACATTCGAGTAAGTATTTCACCAACCTCAGTTAGTCGATTCGATGCCTGGGTAGTTGACAGAATCTCTCTCTCACAAGCGTCTCCAAATCTTGAAGCGATCGCTCATATCCTGTGGGAGATCTGGCGACACCGCAATAACGCTGTGTTTCGTCAGATACCGATGGATCCTCTCCTCATGGTCTCTGATGCTCTATCTCAAAGCACTATCATCAAGGTTCTCCAACCCCTGCTAAAGAAGATTCAAAACGCACAGGCAAGTTTAGAACAACGATGGAACCCACCTGCAGAGGGTCTTATCAAGTGCAATATTGATGGGGCTTTTCGCCCAAATTCAAAGAAAGGTTCAATAGCTTGCATTTACAGAGACAGCAAAGGTCTTTTGACGGATGTACTCACCAGATCTGTGTCTGTCCAGACGGCATTCCAAGCCGAGATCTATGCCCTTATCTCTGCTCTTCAACGGAATCCAGAAGGGAATCCATCTTCAGCAATTTGAGATCGAATCTGATTGCTTGCATCTGGTGGAGATCATCCGAACGAAACATCAGCCGCCGTGGAAGGAACAACACCTATTCGCGATTCTCCGCGATCTTCTTCAGCAATGCCCTAACCTTTCGCTTCGACACATCCGGCGATAAGCTAACCTAGCAGCTGACTAGGCTGCTAAAGCCCACAGGGACCAAGGCCCACCAACAAACTGGCTCCTCTTCCCTCCCCCTATTTTCCTTACTATTATCTCTACGGACGCTTCGGCGACAGCTTGTATGACTCTTTAATATAATATAAGTTATCTTTCGACCAAAAAAAAAAATTGCATATTTCAGTATCCATAAAATTTTGATTCTACAAGTGGCCTCGTATATTGGTCGAACGTACTGCCAAAATAATTACTTTATTACTTTCAAATCCCATAGTAGATTTTCAATTGCTTTATATTGCAAAACAGAGTCCGTTTATTTATTTATAAGTCGTCAATAAAATAATAATTTTTTTTATCATTTTTAAATTCTATACGATTTCGATTCATTTGAAGATTCACAAATGGGCTCTTATGTTCATCACATTTACCGCCGCTTCATGTGGACCTCGCTGGAAATGACAAGATTTTGATGGCTTTCGTGGATTGGACGTGCATGCACCCTAATCAATTGAAAATCGCTCGTCCTAAGCTCCTTCTTTCCTAGGCTGGATTCGACAGTTCTGGCCTGGCCAGCGGCACATTGGTATCGTCTAAGCTTGATCAATTTTAGGATAGATATATCCTAAGAAGGAACTCAAACCTATCATGTTAGAGTTGGTTTCCATTTTTAAATTGAAACTGAATAGGTTGACTCTAGATTCGGTACGAAACTCAATCGATTAATTCTACAACCTAAAAAACCGGTCTATCTTTTCCTTATTCATTTTTTATTTAATTTCTTAATTATATGCATATTTTTTGGGATGAGGACATTACAAGTACCATAACTTTAGGCACTCACTTAGCACTCACTTGAGTGCTATAACGTTTTTTTTTTTTAATCACTTAAGTAACATGACTTCTAAAATACATTAATTGAGTGTCATAACTTTTAAAACCCATTCACCCAAGTATCGGAAATCCAACGTGAGATAACAATTTTGTAGTCACCATTTTTAAAATAATTATATCGCTTAAGTGATCGATTGAAAAGTCATGGTACTCAAATGACAGAAAAAAAAAATATGATAATCAAATTAGCACCATACAAAAGTTATAACACTTGCAATATTCAATTTTTATTTTATATTTTTTTTTAAATTGTCAATCAAGAAACCATAATGAACTGTTTATGTTGAAATGTTTAGCCTCATTGTTTTTGCAAAAGTTTTTAACTAAGAGACTAATATTGTTTGGTTTTGGAACGGTCAAACCCGATTCTACTGCGAATAAGCCTTGGAATCTGTTCAAAACTAGTTCAACTCGAGGGCTGGAAACTAAACAGTTCAAGACCGGGTAAAGCCGGTGCGGTTCCCTTCCAATTCTTTAACTCATCCTTAGTGTGTTTTAATCAATTAATCTCTATCCCATGTTTTCTTCGAAATGGAGCCAAAATTTCGGATCAAAATGACCTTTCCAACATCCTCCCCAACAAAGTTCATCATTTTTTGACCATGTCATCCCCCAGCTCATAGATTCCTCCGAAAGAAACAACAAATGCCTGATCAACATTGTTGGCACCCAAACTAGCTTATTGGACTCGGAATCCAAGGAGAATGAAGTGGGCCTAAAACACAGAATTTGAAGAAAAGTGGGCCAGAATGCCCATAGTCGACAAGCCCCGATTCCGAGTAATGCGTTAAGGGTCATACCGAAATTGAAGAGATATGAATGGAAGCAATTACGAGAGTCGATACCGGCGGAAATATCACCAAGGCAAAGCGGTTACCGATTAAAAACTCAAGCTTCCATAATGTTGTAGAAATTGAAATGGTAACTGCTAAGGGGCAATTATCTATGGAACACTACTATAAATAGCCGAAGAGACATGCTTGTAAGGATCTTTTGGCCAAAAAAAATTGTTGGGAATTACCGATTCCCTAAAACGGATTCGACACTAAATTAAACCCCTAAAACGAATGCGGAAGACGAACCCGGGAAGAACATGTATCACCGATCCTAAAGCACACCACGGAGTTGAGCATACCTTGTTAGCCATAGATTAAACACCAACTTTGAAGTTCGAGGAAGAATCTGATCCCGGTCTACCAAGGAGCCTACTGTTGGTTCAAAGGGGAGAAAGTTACGTTGGTTTTTGGGAGAGGGAGAAACTGACGTACGTTCACTTGAAAATGTACGTTCTCTTTTTCTTTTTACCTTAAATACGTCTTCTCCAAAAGACATGTCCCTTCAGCAAAAGACGTTCCCCCAAAAGTTACAACTCTTCAACGTATCCCTCCATCCATGGGCCCTAATTTTGTGGGCCAGGCTTTTAGGCCCAACATGGGCGGACGGGCCAACTTAAGCCCATCACATTAATCAATAAAACTCTCCCACTCGCACATGATGGGCTGATCAGGATCTTCGTTACCTCTCTTCAACATTCATACCGGTGAATAATCCGTGCGACCAGCATACTTTGAGAGCTCATTGTCATACATCTGTTAGGAATATATAGCAGCTCATAATGGGTATCACACTCTGAGTAGATTTAGTATGTAGTACCCTAAATCGATCGATCACATTTATATCTCTCTTGATCTCTTTTAAACAAAGATATATATATATATATATATATATATATATATATATATATATGTATTCACAATTATGATTATCTCAAAGACAGTCATAATTGTTCGACCAGTGAATACAAGATTATAATGTGATTCTCCAAATTCGATCTTCCTCTTTCCTTCAAACTCTCAATTTCAGTTCAGCTTGCTTTTCTAGAAATGTCCCATTAGATCGAATCAACTCATGACCATTGGCAACATCCTAAGATAGCAAATACTAAATAGAATCTTGAGAATAAGTAAAAGTCATGAGGGCACTAAAATTGAGGAACTCTTTTCCTCAAGAGTCTTACATGACATCAAAGTTGATATCAAACTTTTGCCACTCTTATTGGTCCTCTCATGCATACGTAGTATGAAATACTTATTACGGTATTAACTCATTTCCCATGGAGCGTATCAGATGATAATTCAGACATACCCAATGTCTAACTTGAGTTCACGTATCTACTCATTCACAAAATTCATCATAACTCACATATGGCATCTTAGACAGATAAAGTAAAATATGTGGGGTACTTTACTTTTGGACATAGTAAGTATTATGTCATCATCTTAACACTTAATTAAGGCGACATATATATTTTAAGCTTGAGCTCTCAATTATCATCTAGATAATAAGCTTAAAAATAGTTTCATCTCTATTTATCACACATTAAATAGAGGCAATTACCCATGTAAGTGGGCTAATCTTTTATCTGTCTGACATACTTTCTCAACTTAATGTAATGCACTGAGCATTAAGATGCATGAAGATCAAACAAAGATTAATAGGCATTAACAATGAAAAACAAAAGTTCATAAATGTGAACAACTCATGGAAATTACAATACAATACATCATACTCTACGCAATCCTAGAGATTTTACATGATCATAAAACATATCTTTAAGTATTGGCTTTGTCATAGGATCTGCTACCATTCTATGCGTAGATATGTACTGTAAGTTCACATCCTTTCGTGCAACAATATCTTTGACAAAGTTGTACTTTGTATCTATATGTTTGATATTGCCATGATATTTTGGATCTTTGGTGTACGCTATAACTGCTTGGCTATCACAGTTAACCAATAATGGATTTGCAGCTTTCTCAATAACACCTAAATGATCCAAAAACCTCTTAAGCCAAACTCCTTCTTGTATCGCTGCTAATAATGCTACGAACTCAGCTTCCATCGTAGACAAGGCTATACACGTTTGCTTCTTTCTGCTCCATGATATGGCGCCATTGTTCAGTAAGAAAGCAAATCTAGAGGTAGATTTTCTTTCATCTAAATCTCCTCCCAAATCAGCATCTGAATAGCCTTCAAGTCGTAGATCCTTTCCTTGGTAATTCAACTTGTAATGAACAATTCCCTTCAGATATCTCAGTATTCTCTTAACGGCCTTCCAATGTGCTTGACCTGGGTTGGATTGGTATCTACTCACCATTCCAACTACAAAACATATTTCAGGTTTTGTACACATCATAGCGTACATCAAGCTTCCAACAGCACTAGCATAAAGAACATGTTTCATTTGTTCCTTCTCTTGTGGAATCCTTGGACACAGTTTATGGCTCAATCCTTCACCTTTTGCAATAGGAGTCTCTATGGGTTTACAATCTTGCATACGAAATCGTTCAAGAATCTTATTTATATATGTTTCTTGCAAAAGAGATAACGATCTCTTCGAACGATCTCTTGAAATCTTAACTCCAAGAATGTATGCAGCCTCACCCATATTCTTCATCTCAAAGTTAGAAGACAACCAACTTTTGACAGTATTAACGAACTCCATATTGCTTCCGGCAATTAGTATATCATCAACATATAATGATATGATTACAAATTGATCTTTGGATCTTTTGATATATACACAATGATCTTCATCTATCATTGTAAATTCATATGCCATTATAGCATTATGAAAGCGTATATACCATTGTCTCGATGACTGCTTAAGGCCGTATATAGATCTCAAAAGTCGACATAGCTTTCCTTCTTGGCCTTCTTTAATGAAACCAGCAGGTTGCTCCATATATATTTCTTCATCTAATTCTCCATTGAGGAAAGCAGTCTTTACATCCATTTGATGTAACTCCAGATCCATACTAGCCACTATTGCCAGAATAATGCGAATCGAGGTAAATCTCACTACAAGAGAAAATGTTTCTTCATAATCAATTCCTTCCCGTTGGTTATACCCATTTGCCACAAGGCGAGCCTTATGCCTTTCTATCAAGCCATCAGGTTTTCGCTTTATTTTGAAAATCCACTTGTTCCCAATATCTTTGTGTCCTTTTGGAAAATCAACCAGTTCCTAAACTTGGTTTGACTTCATTGACTCAATTTCCTTTTCCATTGCATGAATCCATTTTTCCTTACTAAGGCAATTTAGAGTCTCATTAATATTTCTTGGCTCATCCTCATCTTGCGGAGCAATCATAAAAGTTTCCCCTTCAATGTCAAAACGTCGATGGGGAATACTTTTGCGACTTGTTCGCCGTATAGGAGATTGTACACTGTGCACATCATTTCCCATTATGCTCCCACTAGGATTAGATAATGATGACGTCGTCTCATCATATGGTTGTAATTAAGAATAAGTTGAATTTAATTCATCACTTCTCATATTACTCCCACTTGGACGAACTCCACTAATATCATTATCTTGATCCAATGTTTCAAATAGAGAGTAATCTTCCCCTATTTCGCCCTTCTTAGGAAATTCATCCTCTAAGAATGTGACATCCCGTGATTCAAATTCAGTTATACTCTCACTTTCCTGCTCACCTAACATACCCTTTCGAGTGTTCGAAGTATCGTATGAAAATACTCTTCTTTCCTCTAGGACCCAATTTCCCAAACTTGTGAGAGGACTCATGAGTATAGGCAACACAACCCCATGACTTAAGAAAAATTAAGTCCGATTTTCTACCTGTCCATAACTCATATGGAGTGGAAGTAACTAATTTGGAAGGCACCCGGTTAAGTATATAGGCAGCAATTAACAACGCATCACTCCAAAAAGTGATAGGTAAGTTAGCATGTGCCATCATGGACCTAACCATTTCTAGTAGGGTTCTATTTCTTCTTTCCGCAACACCATTTTATTGAGGAGTATATGGAATAGACAACTATCTTTCTATTCCTTTTTCATCACATAATTTTCTAAACTCATCAAATAAATATTATCGACCTCGATCGGATCTTAATACTTTTATTTTCTTGTCTAATTGATTTTCTACCAAGTTCATAAATCTTTTGAAACAACTTAATGCTTCAGATTTATGAGAAATCAAATAGACATATCCGAATCGAGTATAATCATCTATAAAAGTGATGAAATAAACAGCCCCATGCCTTCCTCTCACATTCATTGGACCACAGACGTCAGAATGGATTAAATGCAGAGAAAATTCATCTCTTTTACTTTTTCCAAATGGTTTCCTTATCATTTCCTTACTAGGCAATGCTCACATATGGGCAAATCGACTTTTTCAATATTGCCCAACAAGCCCTCTTTGGCTAGTCTATTCATATGTTGTTGGCCAATATGACCAAGTCTAGCATGCCACACATTCACATCATTATCATATAAATTAGGAGACGTGAGAAGGAAATAACAAACATTTGCATTAACATAGTCAATATCTAATACAATGAAACCATCCAGAAAACAACCACAACCATAGTAATTTGTATCCAAAAACAAATCCACACTTCTATTATGGAAGTTCATATTAAAACCTAACTTGACCAACACTAAAATAGACACTAAATTCCGACGAATCTCCGGAGCATATAATACATCATGTAGGAACAAAGTGCGTCCACCACGCATGTTCAATTGGCAGGTGCCAATTCCTTTTACTTCAGCTCTGGAGTTGTTTCCCACATAAATCCACTTAGTTCCAGTTGGTACTCGTCAGAATTCCATGAAGGATCCTCTATCCTTCACTACATGGTCTGTCGCTCATAAATCTACAATCCATAAAGGATTAGACTCAGTTAAGAATACAGAACTCGACACATAAGCAAAATTCTGAAATGTACAAGGGGTGTATACCTTCTTTGGCCCGCGACAATCGCAAGCATAGTGACCCTTCTTGTCACAATTGTAACACTTCACCCTTTTAAGCTTCTTCATCCGAGGACGCTTTCCTCTTTCATGTTGATTACGCTTAGGTTTCTTCCCTGAATGACTTGCTTCCTTGCATTTCCCTTTATCAAACCAGTTAGGACGTTTGCGCTTGGAGCTCAAAGCTCCATGTGAGCTAGAACCAGCATGATAAATTTCAGCTTCCGGCTTAGCCGCCAAGAGGCGGTCCTCTTCCAGCTCAAGATGATGCACTGCATCCTCAAAGGTTTTGATATTTTCATTATGGGTCAGGTGCACCTTCATATGCTCCCAACTCTGAGGCAAGAAACGAATCACTGCTTGCACTTGCTGCTCATCAGTCAAGACATGGCCAGCATCTTTTAGCTCATTAATCATGTTTGACATCTTTCTAAGATGTTGCTTCATGGTCTTACCATGAGGCTTCTTATAAGAGTCAAACCTAATAGTGAGTTGCCTCAGTCTGGTCACCGAAGTATGACCAAATTTTGCTGCCAATGCTTCCCACATTTTCTTGGCATTCTCAAAACGCCTAAACTCTCACATGACGTCATTTTCCATGCTACTCACCAATGTAATGCGAACAAGAGAGTTCTTTCTTTTCCATGCAGCAAATGCTTCCTTATCTCTCTTATGCTATGCAGTGTTTCCTTATTCAGGTTCTACCATGGTTAGGTTAAGAGCTTCTAGTGCCTCTTGCTCTTCCAGCACATATTGGATTTTCATGTACCATATTTCATAGTTATCGACATTAAACTTTTCACCTTTGTTCAGCTCGGCAACTATGCTCTTTGTGGTTGAAGCCATTGATCTGAACACATCAGACATATATGCACGAATTATTAATGCCTATCATTTATGCATCCATTTTGCACAGACCCATCATATTAATGAACAATTTCAAGTAAGGTTTCGAATCAAAAGGTCACTATGTTTCCAATCATCCTCCAAAAATCCTAACTTAAAACTATCATTAATATAATTGTCTTATGCAAATTAAATTCTATGAAGCTACAAAAACTTCTATGAACTACCCATATCAGTCAATAATAACAGAAAGCAAATAATATTTGACATCCAATAGAATGATAATGATTTCACATAAAACAACTAACATATCAGTTGCCACACCAACAATAACTAGGTAGAAAAACATTACATAAGATGTCCACAAAGCACACTAAATAAAGACCAGCCAAAACATCTAACATTAAGTCATTTGTTCAATTTCTTGATCTTTTCCCTTGTAACAATCCAGTAATAATCATCTATAAAATCCATCACAATTTTCTTATATGAAGCAGCTTTGTTGACATCCCATATGCGATTCAACACTCATTGCCATTCTTGTGGAAG
Source organism: Eucalyptus decipiens (assembly GCA_014182575.1). Lineage (NCBI taxonomy): Eukaryota > Viridiplantae > Streptophyta > Magnoliopsida > Myrtales > Myrtaceae > Eucalyptus > Eucalyptus decipiens. The sequence continues at coordinate 35,226,485 of CM024611.1, read as the reverse complement.
GGTGTCCTTAAAAAATCGCACCATCTCAGACAGTGGCATAGGACGACCATTCCATATGACCTTTTGAATTTTCCCGTTGACTTCAAGAACGTGATCAATTAATTCGCCACTCTCCCATCGATGATCAGTCAACTCAGCTATCAACTTGGAAAGCTTTTCCTTTTGTTTATCGGTAATTGCGCGAATAGGTGTGCACAATTTTAGGGGAGGCATTGTTCCTGCAACAAATAAGGGATCACAAATAATCTACATAGACTTAATTGTAAAAAAGAAACACATTCTTTTCCTCATCCTTTTTTTTTTTGTCAACGGTCAAAGTCAATGATCAAGTCAACGGTCAACGGTTAGCCGAGTCAAGGTCAACAGACGATCGGGTCGGACCGGAGGATTGGTCGAGCCGAACGGACCGTTCGACCCGATCGGATAAGCCGACTGGCATGTGCCACGCGCATGCTTGGATGACGTCATCCGGCGCATGCGCGTGCGTCGCACGCGCCTTCGGTCGAAACGGCGCGTGCGGGTACGCGCCTGCGGGGGACCGAATCGGCGCCTGCAATGCACGCACCGATGACCCCCGTTCATTTCGGTCGCGCGTGGCGGCGTGTCCGGCAGCCTCCAGCGGCAATCCACCATTCGTTTTTCTTGTCTCGATGAGGGCTTCAATCCTACGCTTTTAGAAAAAAATTTTGACTTACAGAAAACCAAAAAACGGGGCGAACATAATCGGGTGTCGGGATTTTTCTGCCCTTTATCGGTGTCGGCCGATTTTTCACGAAAATTCAATCAAAAATCATTCATAAACATGAAAGAGGTTATGAAAACATGAACTAGGGCTCTGATAACAATGTTGGGAATTATTGATTCCCTAAAACGGATTCGACACTAAATCGAACCCCTAAAACGAATGCGGAAGACGAACCCGGGAAGAACATGTATCATCGATCCTAAAGCACACCACGGAGTCGAGCGTACCTTGTTAGCCATAGATTAAACACCAACGTTGAAGTTCAAGGAAGAATCTGATCCCGGTCTACCAAGGAGCCTACTGTTGGTTCAAAGGGGAGAAAGTTACGTTGGTTTTTGGGAGAGGGAGAAACTGACGTACGTTCACTTGAAAAGGTACGTTCTCTTTTTCTTTTCTCCTTAAATACGTCTTCTCCAAAAGACATGTCCCTTCAGCAAAAGACGTCCTCCCAAAAGTTACAACTTTTCAACGTATCCCTCCATCCATGGGCCCTAATTTTGTGGGCTAGGCTTTTAGGCCCAACATGGGCGGACGAACCAACTTAGGCCCATCACATTAATCAATAAAACCATCAAAAATCAACAACTGATCATTTTGCTTTCAAAGTGTTATCTTTCATTTTACTGCATTTTACATTCAAACACACTTTACATTTCTCTTGTTTTCTTGTGTTTACTTTTGCCATAGTTTAGATCCGTTGCTTCCTTTTCGGAACAAGACGGGACTCGTTATAAATAATAAAACTGAAGCTCTACCATCTTCGGTGGAAGGTTTTTGTCATGGGAACTTTCCCCGATGAACATCTTTTTGGCATGCTTGGTGGGACCATTTGTTCATCTCTTAGGAGGTGTTGATGGTAAAAATGAGGAACCAGGAGAAACGCTCCTCTGTCGATGAGGATAACTTGAACCCACAGCGCATAAGAGAAAGGAACGTCCGTTCCAAGACCTCTAGTCAGATTTCAGACCTTGTCGATGGTGTCAATATGGGTATTAATGCTGAAAATATTCCGTGAGAAATGTCTGAGGATCAAAAAAGAGAGTTGGCCCCGAACTAGACGGTGATGGTCACCATGAGAAGGATGTTCGAAGAGGAGCAAAATGATTTGGCCAATCATATGGCTAATCATTTATCGAGTATCTTGACTTCTTTGTTAACCAATTTGGTTATTGATTTGACTTCAAGAATGAGGTTGCCGAATCAAGCAAACGTGAGTCATACTAGTCATACTGGCGCAACTCTGCAATCTATGCATGTTCTAGCTCAACCTGTTAGCAGTTCAAATCCCATCCGTCAGTTGAGATTATGCAAAGGGGTGATAGTTTGAATGATTAGAGTTAGAGCAGTTAGGGTGAACGAGTTGGGGTTCCAAAAATATTGCCCTCATCTGGGTCAATGCTACAAATCTCAAATGGTAGCAATCTTGCAAAGGCAATTGGAGATACTTCAAATCAAGGAAATGAGATCTAAATGAGTGTCTCGCAACCAGCCCTCCTCGATGTTAGCTTCCCAGGGGGCAGTGATGTGGTGTTGATTGTAGGGATGGTGAATATTGGGTCAATTCCCATACCGATTGCAAGGTGTCAGCCTTACCACCCGCAAGGAGGATTAAGAGACTTTGCTGATCGTCCTCCTTCACCGCCTAAGGTACAAATGAATCAGGTAAATCAGGCTCCAGACTATCTGAGAGATCAAAGGATGATAGAACGGGTTGCTTGTTTGGTTAGGCAAAGAATTGGATTGGATGGAGGCATCTTGAGGCCTGTGTATCGTAAGCCATATGCAGATTGGGTTGATAACATCCCACACCCCAGGAAATACAAAATCCCTCAATGGTAACCTCATTACTAGGGAGGACGATTAGTCAATGGTGGAACATATTAGCCGATTTATGGCTCAATGTGGCGATGTTAATAATGATGGAAGGATGAAGTTACGGTTGTTTTCTTTGTCCCTATTGAAGATGGCATTCACTTGGTATACTAGTCTTCCCGCGAATTCGATACAAAATGCGAAACGCACTTGGAGAGAATCCTCGATACTTTGGGCGTTCATCACAATTTTTGGGCTAACATTATAATAGTTATTTTGCATACGATGTTTCGGGCATTGGGTAATGGCTAAGGAGGGTTTGACATGAACATAAATTTAGCATTGGCCACCAGAGATGAAGTTGAAATGGAAGACACCGAGGAAGCCTCAATTGGAGGATACGAGTCAGATCCCAACCAAGTCTTGCGGGGCGTCTCCAGAGGTACCATTGAAAAGCTCGAGCGGAAGAGCTACTCTGTTGAGGAAGCTGATGGATGTTCTATTTGTTTAGAGGAACTAGATGGGAAATAAAGTGATGGAGATACCATGTTCGCACCTATTGCATAGTAGGTGTGTCATCAAGTGGCTCGAGAGGAATAATTCGTGTCCACTATGTTGTGGCAAAGTACAAGTACAAGATTCAGAGTAGTCAGTTTAGTTTGTAAGATTTTCTAATAAGAAATGAATTCTCTCTTTTTTCCCCAATGGATTAACTAATTTGCTGCAATGACTCTGGGTAATTAATGCAGCGCCCTCGCTAAATATCACCCCGTTAAAATCCAAGGTCACCTGTGATGTCCCGTAGAGACTATATATAGTTTGTTTCTTCTATGGCCGAACCCGCGAGATAGTAACCTGCATTTGGAAAGAGAGCAAAACGAAAAGAAAATTGTCCCAGTCAATATTTACATGAGAACACTCACAAAAGAATGTTCACATAAGAGTACCTAATGAGCGGGGAGCGGGGAGAGGGAGGGAGAGAGGGGGAGAGAGAATATGCGCAACTTTATTAACTCGATTTTGCCAGTTATCCTAGGCAACAATGACCCATTCGTAAGAAAATGGGCAAAGACGGCTAACAGTGTATTATGCGCACATTTGATAATCTCATATATAAGCTGTTGTGTATATTGGAAATAAATTAATAAGATTGTTGCAGATATTTCTCAGAAATTTATTTATTTTTTGATAGGTGAAAGAGAATATTACTGAAGCGCACCAAGGGAGCGGAAACCCATATGCAAAAAGAGCTCGGTTACTCGACAAATTATGTACAATGTTAAAGCATTTCCATCCACATGACTTTTCAGGACATACCATGTGGCATCCCGGAAATTCAAAGCCAAGCCTTAAGGTGTGTTAAATGTCTTTAATTAGGTGATAGAATTTTATGGCCTATGCTTTAGCCAATTTGTCTTTTAATTTGATGAATTGTGCTTGTGATTGTGGAAATTTAAATTTAATTTATTAATGCTTGGCCATATAATTTAAATTTCAATAATTAAAAATATCCCAAGACTTTGGCCAAGATGGAAATTGGAATTTCAAAAATATTATAGAAGAAATTTCAAAAAAAAAGGGGAAAAAGGGCTAATTTTCGGAATGGGCCTTGAGCCCATTAGCCTCAAGCTTGGTGGGCCAAGCTAGTCGGCCCATTGGGCCCAAGAAGGGAGCTCGACCAGCCCAAGGGGAATGGCCGGATGGGCCTAAGCCCAAGCCCATTAAGCCCAAATTGAATTCAAAATAGAAAATTACAAGTGGCAAAGATGATGGGCATGCATTGGTGGGATTTTAGGCAAGTAATCATTGCCTATGATGAGCCTAAGGGGAGTATAAGAGGGGTGAGGAGAGAGAGAGTGGCCGGTTCTTCATTTGGCCGAGAGAGTGTGCGAGAGAGAGAGAGAAATCGCGAGTGAGAGGGAGAGAGGCCGAGAGGGAAGGAGGCGGAACCGAGAGAGGAGCCGCCGTGTCTCGCCGTCGCCGCCGTCCTATGCCGCCTTACGTCGCCGTTCGTTTATCTTGGAGGCAAGTGGGGTTCCATGACTTCTCTTGCATGTTGTTTTTGGTGTTTGCATGTTAAGTTTTAGGGGTGATTTAGGCGAAATACCAAGCAAGGGTTGCATATGTTCATGTGTTGTGGCTGTTTCCGTTCGGTTTGTGGTAGACAGTTTCTTGTTCGAGCTTGCATGTGGGTTTGGAGTGTGATTTTGGCTTCGGTGTCTTCATGAAAGTTGAAGCTAACATCTTGAGGTATGACATAATCGAATTTCATGGAAAACGAAGGTGATATGAGGGGTCAAAAGTTCTATTTCACGGAGGTTCTAGATCTGCGAAATCTTCACTGACCTCTTGATGATTTCTTGGTTGCATGTCGATTTATGTTGGAAATCTCACTTTGTTGTCTTCATGGAAGTTGTAGGTAACATCCTAAACTACAACATACTTAAATTTGAAGAGAAATGAACAAGTGTAGCCTAGTTAGTCGGCTAGATCTTTGAGACGGATGGTTCTGTTGAAGTGAACCGAGACACCCGAGACTTCAAGGACTTAAAAGAGGATCATACTTTGTTTATTTAACCTAGATCTCTTCATGGAACTTGTAAAGGACACATTGATGCATAACATAATCGAATTTCAGAAGAAACGAAAGAGATTTAATGGGTCAAATCTAAGTTTTTCGGTGATATGTATTCTGGACGAAACGGTAGAGGTTCCAGAAGTTTCATGGAGTTGTATAAATTAATCCATAAAGAATTTGGCTTAGTGTTCTTCATGAAACGTGTACGAAAATGTGTTGGCTATCACCCTGTAAAATTTGGGAATTTTAGGATGTCATATGGGTATTTTAATTGAATAAATCCGAAAACTGTGCAATCTGGCCATTATCCGAATATTAAGTGTATTTGGTGGAAATTTGGGAAACTATGTGAAATACGAAATTGGCCATGCAATTGTGTGAAATTGTGATTCTAATTAGTTGTTTAATGATTGTGTGATTTTCATGATTTTTGGAAAATCATAAATGTTAAAGATAATATTTATTTATGGAAATAAATAAATATAATATTAAAATAATAAAATAATAATAAAATAGTAATAAAATAATAATAATTAAAAAAAAAATAAAAGTGGATTTTTCGGCCATGAGTTCTATTGAATTATGATGCATTGTTATATGACGTTGATGCATGCATGATCGTGAATTATGATGCATTGTTATATGACCTTGATGCATGTATGATCGTGAACTATGATGCATTGCTATATGGTATTGATGCATGAATGATCATGAATTGTGATGCCTGTGTGTTAACCATATGCCATGAAATAATGAAATGAAAAGAATGATAAAATGTGGAAGTGGTATGTGAGTAAGAGGATGTGGCGGAGGTTGATGTCTGGTGGCCGAGTGGCATAATTCCAGAGATTCCCTGGGAGTTTCAGGATGCCCGGAATGTGGGGGGCCGGAAGTCCCTGTCGGAGGTTTCTGCCCGAAGGGAGTGACTCGCGATGCCAGGATTAGGGTGCGAGATCCCCGGTTAGAAGGGTAAAGACCGGAAGTCCCTGTCGGAGGTTTTTGCCCGAAGGGAGGTTCCTTGCGATGCTAGTTGAGGTGCGAGATGCCCGGAATGTGGGGGCCGGAAGCCCGGTGGCCATGAGATGGCTGGGATACCGGGATCCCCGTCGGAGGTTTCTCGCCCGAAGGGAGGATGATGATGGTGGAATTGATGAATTGAGAAAAGATAATGTGGGATCAATTGATAAATAGAAGTGAAAAAAAAATGATCATATGATGTGATATGCATGGTGATGCACGGTTAATGATGATGTGATATGCATAGTGATGCATGGCCAATGATAATATGATGTGATATGCATGGTGATGCATGGTTAATGATGATGTGATATGCATAGTGATGCATGGCCAATGATAATATGATGTGATATGCATGGTGATGCATGGCTAATGATGATGTGATATGCATAGTGATGCATGGCCAATGATAATATGATGTGATATGCATGGTGATGCATGAGTAATGATGATGTGATATGCATAGTGATGCATGGCCAATGATAATGTGATGTGATATACATGGTGATGCATGAATAATGATGATGTGATATGCATAGTGATGCATGGCCAATGATGATATGATGTGATATGCATGATGATGCATGGTTAATGATGATACGTATGCCATGATGATGCATGAATACGCTTGACATCGAAAAGGTAAGAAATGCCTGCATTGTATGATGATATGCATGGTGCACCGAGTTGTTATTGGATTTCCCTATCTCGCCGAGTGGTTGTACTCACCCCTTTTGGGGATAACATTTCAGATTAGCACTATGCCGCTACTCGCCGTATCGCGTGGCGTGTTTTACGGTATTCCGTCCGACGTCGAGGTGGAGATGACTCGAGATAGATTATCCTTTGGTACCCGGGTTGACGTTTATCCGAGTACGATGCCTAGTCATGTATGATATCGGCCTACCGTCGGGGCCCTATCATACAAGAGTTTTTGTCCGTGCACATACGACGAGATGGAGTGATGCGGGGGATGCCGCCGCCGCCACCACCCGACGCACCGGGATGGGTGTGAGCGCGCGCGGGAGTAGGAGCTAGACCGCTTTTGATGTAGATAGTTGACGCTTGTGATGGGAGGGTTTTTGTGCTTATGTGATGTTAGAGGTCGGAGTACTTTTTGAGATTTTAGGAAGGACATGGCGAGTCCTTACCTTTTACATTTCTTTTGTACCGACCCGAGGAGAAACCCCATCTCGCTATATGTATGTAAGCAAAGCGTCAACACCATTTATAAAATCGTGGTGTTTAGTTGGTGTGTATTTGTATCATGGATCGGTAGGGGGATAGATGGTGATGTTTTATTTGCTTCCGCTATGAGTCGCGCATGGGACCGCTTTTAAAAAAAAAAAAAAAATGCCTGAGATATGGCAAGGCTTAATGTAGCCAAGAGATAGAGATGGTAAAAGATGTAACATCGGTACTGTTAACGACCTGCGAAGGGTTCGGGGTGTTACATACCAACTTTCAATAATTACAGAAAAGGGCGTTTCCTCTCCAATGAAAGCTCTCATATTCGTCTCTCGGAAACTCAACTTAAACAGATGACTTTTAACCAACAGAAAATATACAAAGACATGCACAACATCTGTTGTTCCATTAATGTTGAACACTTACATAAGTTTTGGTAATAATACAGGTACCCATGTGGGTAGTCAACCACCACACCACCGGTGAATCCAGCACGCATGGCAGAACTTAAAATCAACTCTGCTGGCCTATGCTTTTTGGATAAATTTGAAAAACTGATCGTTTCATCCCTTGCCAAGCATCTATATGACAAGCCAAAAGATGCCCTAAAAACACTCGAGACAAATGTCGATTATAAGCCAGCCAAATAGGGACTAGAAGTTCTGCAAGATAGAAAAGCAAAAAAGAAGAAATTTTCGATCTGTCAGACAATCTTCTATTGGAAATTTTCTATAATATGGGCTTACATTAATTAATTAATTTTCTATTTTAAATAACTGGGTTGATAGATATTTCAATATTTGATAAACCTACAGCAATCTTATTGAATTGTGTTTAACTAAAGCTCGTAATGAGAATGACCCAGTTGTTGATTAGGGTTTGCTAGGTCCCCTCTCCAACCTATAAAATGGTAGATTATACTTATTAGTTACTTGAATTCCATTGAAAGCTACTATATCGAAATAGGTTATAGAGAGGAAAATTTGGTATTCCTATAGATTTCTAATTATTAGAGTGATCTATTTTTTTTTTTTTTTTCAAGTAAAGCAATGACTTAAATAGGCGATATACTTTAATTCCACTGTGCTTATTGATCTCGGTGTTTTATAGTCATATATGCATCGGATTCTTTTTTATTAATTAATTATTTATGTGAATAATTTTCTACATGTGGTATTAGAGCCTATCATATATGATTGTAGAACCCCAATTTTATTTTATTTTTAAGGAAAAATTCGAAATTTTCCTTTTTGAGCCGAATATGGGCATTTTTTTTTCATGTGGATTTTTTACTCGATTGATCCTAAAACCATAGGGCTTTTGTTCTACATGTCGATATCTTTCTAACCATATATAATTTGTATAATTTCGTTGAGAATTGAGAGAGAATTTTAAATTTGAAATTCTAGGGTTTATACATGAAAAAGTTATAGAATTTTCAAATAATTTGATTGATGTTTGTTGTAAATTGTCTCATGGATATTGTTATATATATGTTTTAGCATCCTTTTGTTGTTTTAAAGTAAGTTTTTAGGGCTTAAATTTAAGAAATTCGAAATTCGGCCATGGGAGGTTTAGATCCGAAACTTTGAAGCTTGAATATGAAGATTTCTTTGTTTTTTATTCATTTAATTCATTCTAGTCAATTATATTTATGTTATATGCAAGTTCCATAGAGAAATTTCATTAAAAATCAAGTTAATTGGTGTTTTTTGGAACTTCGGATTGAAACCCGATCGTGTGACCCAGTTTGCAGAAATTAGGGACCCGGTTGGAGGTTGAAGAAGACCTCTAGCCAAGCTATGGGCAAAGCCCATATTTCTTTTTAATTTCTGATTCTGGGCTCATGCCCATAATCTAAACAGCCCACTTTCATGTGCTTAGCCCAATTTTTTTTTACTTGTTTTAAATCCATGGGCTATATTAAATTCGTGGCCCACCCATTTCAATGGGCTTGTGTGTGGGCCAGGCACGGGTCAGGGCCCACGAGTGGGTCCGAAATATTAAAATAATATTAAAATAATAAAATAATAAAATAATAATAGTTTTTTTTTTTAATGTGGGAAAATTTGTTGTTTGAAAATGTGCAATATGATCATTGGAAGCACATGTTGTAAAGTGTTTCATATTGTTTGATGAATTTTGGGCATAAATTTTTAGAGTTCCTTATTGATAAAGATTAGTATATACAATTACTTGCCCAAAGGGGGCTATTGTGTATATTAATTTGGATAATAGCATGAAGTTTAATTCCCATATTTAAAAGATTGGGATGTATAATTATAAAATATTTATCTGTCCAAAGGGGATAAATTTTTTGAAAATTATATGTAATTCCCCTATATATTGATATTATGGAGATGTATGATTTAAAGGATTTGTCTGCTCAAAGAAGATGGATCCTTGACAATTTTATGTAATTCTCCTTGTTGTTGCTTTATAAATTTCATGCTGTGAAAAATAATGGTGCATTATAGACTCTACCCAAATGAGAGTTTATAATATACTAATTATTTTTGTTGAATTGCTTATTGCCCATAATTGATCTTATTGTATAATGTGTGACAAATAGTTACCTTTGCTGTAAATAACAATAATGTCACAGTTGAAATGTTAACTGGATCAAACTTTAAGAGATGGAATCAAGATATAGAGTTTGCTCTGGGTATTGTGGATATGAACTTGGCTCTATGTGAGGATGAACTTGCCAGGCCCAATGATCAAAGTATTGCAAATCAAAAGGCCCATTATGTTAGATGGGAAAAATCTAACCGACTTAGCCTCATTGCTATGAAGAGGTCAATTGCTAAGTATCTCATTAGTGGTTTGTCGGAAGATACGAATGCCAGACAATTCCTTGAAGTAGTGGAAAAAAGATATATAGTCTCAGATAAGGCTGAAGTTGAGAACTTGCTAAGTGAGTTAACGAACATGAGGTATGATGCTGCTATGGGTGTTAGAGAATTTATATTGAAGGTGGTTAACATTCAATCCAAACTTAAGGCCCATGAAATTGTCCTTTTTGAAAATTATATTGTGCATCATGCTTTAAATGTTTTGCCAACTGAATATAGACAAATTAAGACTGCTTATAGTGCTCAGAATGAGACATTGAGCATTAATTCCTTGATTACCAAGTGTGTGACTAAGGAAGAGAAGTTAAAGAATGAGAAATATGAGTCCACCGACTTAACTACCAATGCCAAGTTGAGTTCATCTAGAGGCAAATGGAAGCCTAAAGGGTCAAAGGCTCATGGTCCAAAGAAAGGGCAAGACTTCAAGAAAAATGGGAAACTATGAGAGAATTGGAGATAAGGATTTCAAGTGTTTTCTGCTAGAAGCAAGGTCACAAGATAGTCAATTGCTACAAGTTTCAAGCTTGGCTAAAAGCTAGAAAAGAAAGTCACCAATGTGAGTTGTTGGTTTATTTTGAATCAAACCTAATTGATGTTCCTTTGGATTCTTGATGACTTGATTCTGGTACTACTGTTCATGTGACTACTACCTTACAAGGTCTCACAAATCTAAGGAATCCAAGTATGAGGGAGTCAAAGCTTAAAGTTAAACAATATTTGAGTTGATGTGGAGCGCATAGGGACAGTTGTTTTGAATTTAAATTATGGTTTTCAGCTTATTTTGAACAATGTCTTTTATGTTCCTAGTTTTAGGAGAAACTTAGTATATCTTTCTTCGCTTGACAAAGCTGGATATTGTATTATTTTGTGATTAAAATAGTGGATTTGAGTTATAATTCCAGAATTATTAGGAATTGTGTTTTGTCTGATGGATTATATCGATTATCCTTATCTCCCGATAGACCATATTGCTATTTCAATATCGAGAATAATGTCGCTAAGAGATCTTTAATCAAAGAAAGATCTTCATTGTTATGACATAAGCGATTAGGACATATTTCCAAAGAAAGGGTAAAACAACTTATCAAGGCTGATATTCTTCATGCTCTTTACTCAGATGATATTGAGACTTGTATTAATTGTGTGAGTGGAAAATTAACTAAAACCAAGAAGAAATGTGCTACTTGCAGTCAAAATCTATGGAGATAATTCATACTGATATTAGTGGGCCATACTCAACCATCTTGTGTGGAAATAAGTACTTCATCACATTCATTAATGATTTCTCTCGTTATTGTTATGTTTATCTAATTAAGGAGAAGACCGATACTCTTGACATGTTCAAAGTGTTTCGCACTGAAGTTGAGAAACAATTGGGAAAAATTATCAAGATTGTTAAATTTGATTAAGGTAGTGAGTATTATGGACAATATACTAAGACTGGACAACAAATGGGACCGTTTGCTAAATATTTGCAAGACTATGGTATTGTCGCTCAATATACAATGCCTGATAGTCCTAAACAGAATGGTGTAGCTGAATGGTACAATCACATACTCATGGAGATGAAACGAAGTATGATGGGCAGTTCTAACTTACCTAGATACTTATGGGGTGATGCAATTAAGACAAGAACTTATTTATTGAATTGTGTACCTAGTAAATTGATGCTGGAAATACCGTTTGAATTGTGGACAAGGAGGAAACTAAGCTTGAATCATTTTCAAGTTTGGGGTTTTCTAGCAGAGGTGAAAATTTATGATCATTCTCAGAAGAATACCGAATCTAGGACTACTAAATGTTACTTTATTGGATATCTTAATCATTCTAAAGGATATAGATTTTATTGTCCTACTCGCGGCACTAGAATCGTTAAATCTCAAATTGCCAAATTCTTGGAATTAGATGTTGTTGAAAAATAGTTATTCTCAATCTTTCGAAAGGAAAGAACCAAATAAAATGGTCTCTATTCCATTGCCCATCTTGCATGATGATTCTATGCAGGAGCCGTGCAGAGTAGAAATTTAGCAAGAAGCAAATATTGGAAATATCTCGGTAGATCCTCCTACCACAAATGAAATTTCCTAAACGAATGATGTGGCTCCAAAAATGCTTGTGCGAAGATCACATCGACAAATAAGACCAACACCTCTAAATGATTATCATGTCTATCTTGGAGAAGCTGATTTTGATATTGGAAATATAGTTGATCCGACAACATTCAAAGAAGCACTTAATAGTGATCAAGCAGATGAATGGTTAGGAGTGATGAAGGATGAGATGATTTCCATGTCAACTAATCAAGTGTGGAAACTAGTTGATCTATCTGATGGGCATAAACCGATCAGCTGCAAATGGGTATTCAAAACCAAGAAAGACAATAAATGCAACATAGAGAGATTCAAGGCAAGGTTAGTTGTAAAAGGGTACACACAAAGAGAAGGAATTGATTATACTGAAGTCTTTTGTCCAATATCTACTAAAGACTCTTTTCGAATAATTATGGTATTGGTGGCTCATTTTGACTTAGAACTTCACCAAATGGATGTCAAGACAGCTTTTCTAAATAGAGATCTGGATGAAGAAGTATATATGTAGCAACCTAAAGGGTTTAAAGAAGCTAGAAAGGAGCATATGGTGTGCAAACTTTGAAGGTCCATCTATGGTCTCAAATAAGCATCACGTCAGCGGCACTTGAAATTTCACAAAATTGTGAGATCATTTGGCTTTGAAGAAAACAAGTTTGATTAATGCATCTTTATAAAAGTAAGTGGGAGTAAATATATTTTATTAGTACTTTATGTAGATGACATTTTACTTGCTAGTAGTGATGTTGATCTATTGAATGACACAAAAAATTTTCTATCTACAAAGTTTGATATGAAAGATCTTGGGGAAGCCTCTTTTGTTCTAGGCATTGAGGTTCATCGTGACAAATCTAAGAAGGTTATGGGTTATCTCAGAAAAGTTATATAGATCGTGTTTTGAAAAGATTTAATATGCAGACCTGTAAGTCAGGTGATGCTCCTGTTGTGAAAGGAGATAAATTGAGTATAGAACAATGCCCCAAGAATGATATTGAAAAAGAAGTCATGAAGAATGTTCCATATGCTAGTGCAATTGGCAGTCTCATGTATGCACAAGTATGTACCAGACCTGATATTGCTTTTGCTGTTAATACTCTTGGAAGATATCTATCGAATCCACGTCATGGACATTGGATTGTAGCTAAAAAGGTGATGACATATCTACAACAAACAAAGGACTTCATGCTCGTGTATAGCAGAGTTGAGAGCCTAAAGGTGATTAAATATTCAGATGCTGATTTTGCTAGTTGTTCATATGACTGAAAATCAACTTTTGGATATATTTTTATGATGGCTGTAGGTGCTATTTCTTGGAAGAGCACAATGAAAACCTTGATTACAAATTTTACAATGTATGCTGAGTTTGTAGCATACTACGACGCGTCAATTCAAGCAGTTTGGCTCAGAAATTTGATCTCAGAATTGCAAGTTGTGGACTTTATTGCTAGACCTATAGTGATCTATTGTGACAATAGTGCAGGTGTGTTTTATTCCATGCAAAACAAGATCAGCAATGCGTCCAAATACATTGAGATTAAATATTATACTGTTAAGGACTTGGTCAAAATGGGAGACATTGTGATTGAAAATATCAGAACTAAGTCCATGTTGGCTGATCCTCTAATAAAAGGCTTATGACCCATTTTGTTTAAAGAACATGTAAAGAATATGGGTATTTTAGATTCTTTTGATTTCTTTTGTTAGTGGGAGTTATATGATTTGTATTTTTGGATATTCTAGTTATATGCAGACTAATAATGTTTTTATGATGTCTATTAAAGCATTTATTTTTAATGATTATTATTATTGATTCTATTGTTATCATTTCTCCTGTTGATTGAGAAATGAAAGTATAAAACAATATCTTTAAACAAATTTTAATTTAAAGATGACTGGATGTCACTAATTATGAGATCTCATGTTGGATTGTGACATAATCATGCAATTTCATGTTGTTTATAAATTGTGTTAATGCAGTTTCATGTCGTTAAGAAATTGCATTAAGGACCGATAAGAAATAGTGTATATTTTGATCACATGTTGGCACTATTTCTTACTACACTACTAAGCCCATGATCCATGAAAATATAATGCTTATTATATTTGATTATGGAAGGTTATGTGTAGTGGTATTTTTTTACACATTGATCCCCAGTTCTATACTAAGATTATATAAGATTGGATTGGTTTTGAGATACCGTTATTGGAATGTTATTTTTTAAAGTTATGGCAACATAAAACAAAATTTTCAGTTATTAACCCAATAGTGTCGTTTTCAATATAAAATATTTTTTCAAAATAAAGTAAGTTAATTAATGTAGCCCAAGTGGGAGAATGTTGGAAATTTTCTATAATATGGGCTTACATTAATTAATTAATTTTCTATTTTAAATAATCGGATTAATGGATATTCCAATATTTAATAAACCCTATAGTGATTTTATTGAATTGGGTATTGACATCTATTAATAACGGGCCTAGTTGAGCAGCAAAGTGTAGGCAATTGTGTTTAACTAAAGCCCATAATGGGAATGGCCCAGTTAACATGCTATTGATTAAGATTTGTTAGGTCCCCTCTCTAGTCTATAAAATGGTAGATTATACTTATCGGTTGCTTGAATCCCATTGAAAGCTGCTATATTGAAATAGGTCATAGAGAGGAAGATCTGGTATTCCGATAAATCTCTAATTATCAGAGTGATATATTTTTCTTCAAGTGAAGCAATAGCTCAAACAAGTATCTTTAATTCCCCCGTGCTTATTGATCTCGGTGTTTTATAGTTATATATGAATCCGATTCTTCTTGATTGATTAATTATTTATGTGAATAATTTTCTACATCTTCCAGTTATCATTCAATGGTAAGGACGACGCTTAAATCTTAACCATGGCTCGTGAGAGGACTTATCTGCGTTGCATAACCACTACATGAAAAATAGATATAGAATCAACAAACTACAGAAAATAAACCAAAAAGGATTCCAAGTTACCCAAGGTAAAATCTCAGAGAATTTCCAGAGAGTGTAGCAAAATTACAAAATAAGAATGATAACATGCAAAATTAACGACAAAAGACAATCAAAATGTATGGAAACGATACAACAATGACACAAGGTGTCCCACCAGGCTACGGTCCATCGGTCCCTCAAACCCAACTATGCCCAAGTTCTAAACATTTCATGTGCACACTTTACCCTATAAGTATCCACTTAATAACAAGCCATTCTTACGGATCATTCTTTTGGTGTCTAACTGGCAGATAAAGGGGGAAAGACAGAGTTGAATCTACTAAAGTTGAAGCACAACAGTAGCTACTTTATGAAGGGAACTTTTCTTATGGATCATTCTTTGATTTGCCTGGCCCAAGCCAAGAGGTCAACCATGCATCCACAGCGCTCACTAGTTGGAGCGATGCCGTAACCTTTGCTCATACGTCCGAACAAGTGCCATGCTCCATTGATTAGAGGCTTCCGATTGCAGGCCATTGGACCTCCAATAAACGTCACAGCATTTGGTTTAGGGCCCCTATTTTCCATCTCGTAGAAAAACTGCAGCCCAGTTTCATTCTCACCATTGACAGCAAACCCCAATATCATCGCACTCCAAGTTGTCAACGTCTTTCGGAGGCATTTGGTCAAACACTTCTTTGTGCGAATCCGACGAACCCACATGTGACAAGAAAAAATCAATGCCATTCCTGGCCCAAGTTCATAAACGATGCCACTCTCATCTATGTACTTATGAACCCATTTTCCTTCTTTAGAGGCTTCCACAATAGCACGGCACAATAGCACGGCGCTAAGTACACTAGCCTAAAGAGATCCACTTAATTTAACCGCTCGTCCCTAACGTAGCCAGAGATCAAGGCATTGTAGGAAACATCATTTTTCCATGGCACTGAATCGAACAGCCCCCGAGCTTCCTACATGAGGCCGATGCTACAATACCTAGTGATAAGGCTCGTCCAGCAAACCACGTCCCGCGTTGAACTCTGATCAAACGGGCGGCTAGCAACACTCGCAGCCCAATGCTTCCGGTACATGCTTATCAGAGAACCCACCACGTATGCATCACAATCTCGCCCGAACTTCATCGCCCAGTGGCGAAGTTGGCCAAGCAAAGGATGGTCGACCCTCCCCCCCCATCGCGAGCCCTTCCTAGTGGCGGCGATGAGGGCTTAGCCCTCAGCCACCTCCCTCCCACCATTTTTTTTCTTATTTTTATTTTTATTCTTAAAATGTTTTAAATAAATTTATTTTTTAATTTAATTTATTTAATTTTTATATTAATTTTTTATCACGTTAGAGACAAAACGACGTTAATTTTGCATTATCTAGCCACATCAGCATGCAAAATAACATAGTTTTACACTTATTTCGTCGGAAAATTACCACTTCAGCATTTTGACCGGATTGGTACTTAAATGATCCATTTTACTTCGATTTTGGCACTTAAGTGTCACTTTCTTAACTTTTGGCACTTAAGTGTTCCTCTATGTCACACCCCGATCCTCGAGCGTACACTCATTCCTCACTGGTCGATTAAATAGCGACGTCCCAGGATGCATCACCGATCCATTAATTTTAATACACATGCGGAAGCAGATATAAAATCCGCAAATAATAAAACAATGAGATACGAAAGTAGGGCCAAATTTCAAAACCTTTAAAAACAACTACACTTATATACAAACAACCAAAATTGTATATATCACAACACAAACACAAACTTCAGGTTCTACAAAAACCCGTTCAGAAAACATAGTATGCAGATAGGGGTGGGGTTTCAATCCTCTCCCGGATGCTCCTTTGAGTCCTCCTCGTGTTCCCACTAACCCACCACCATTGTCTTCGACTTGCGAGTCGGGATGATGGGTTTCTTGGGGGTACTTTGAACGTGGGAAGGCTGGTCTCTATCTACGCTCGGCATTCAGCCAACTGGCGAGCCCTCACCGAATCTCGGCAAGGGCTCATGGGCCCCACCGTTGATCAGCCGGGGGCTGGCGACTTCAACCGATCCTCCCCCCTTCGTCATTGGCCCTTCCCGGTGATAGCGAGGAGCCGGCGAGGGCTCACGGGTCCTTGTTACCGGTTGAGCGGGGGCTAGCGACCCTGGCAGACCCTCCCCCCTCCGTCGCCGGCCCTTCTCGGCGGTGGCGGGGAGGCGACGGGGCGAGGGCTCAACCCTCAGTCGTCTCCTTCCCCTCCCCCTTTTATTTTTATTTTTATATGTTTTAAATAAATTTATTTTCTTTTTTGCGGATGATGTGTTCCTTTTTTGTGAAGGCAACATGCTCTCTGTTGCCCTTCATAAGGAGGGGTTGGACTTATTCTCTTCGTGGAGTGGCCTCTGTCCCAATTTGAGGAAAAGTGAAGTATTCCTAGTTGGTGGGACGGAGGACTTGCGGGCGGAAATCACCCAGACTCTTGGGTTTTAGGAAGGAGTGCTACCTGTCCGTTATCTTGGAGTTCCGATCTTTTCATCCCGCCTCGGCAAGGCTGCTTGCAATGCACTCGTTAATCTTATCACAGCAAGAGTTCAGTCGTGGGCTCAACGGCTCCTCTCCTTTGCGGGACGTCTCCAATTTATTAGGTCGGTTCTCCACTCCATCCAAATTTTTTGGGCTGGTATATTTATGCTTCCTAGAACGGTCCTGGATCGTATTGAGCAAATATTCAGGCAATTCCTGTGGAAAGGCCCGGTTCTGGGGAGAGGGGGAGCAAAAGTTGCATGGGATGAAGTTTGCCTCCCTAAGAAAGAGGGAGGACTTGGAATTTGGTCCCTTAGGGTTAGCAATGCTGCCTCTATGCTGAAACATATTTGGATTCTATTTACTGATAGGGAATCCCTTTGGTGTAAATGGGTCCATTCTATCTACCTAAAGAGGAAGAACTTTTAGGTTGTGCCGAAGCATACGATTTGCTCTTGGGCTTGGAGGAAACTCCTTGCTCTGAGGAAGGACTTTCAACGATTCTTTCTATGGCGTATAGGGGATGGCAAAGCGGTTTCTCTTTGGTTTGATCCTTGATTACCACAAGGCCCCCTCAACTTGGTCTTCTTTGACATGTACATTTACCGATTGGGTCTGTCTATGCAGGCTTCGGTTGCTAATTTATACTCCACTCCAGGCCTGGCGATTAAGCGTATTATTGAAGAGTGGGGTCACACGCTGCCTTTGTTGTCCTAGTCCTCGGATCGGTTATCGTGGCTTAAGACTACCTCAGGTGTTTTTTCTACTGCCTCGGCGTGGGAGGCTATTCGTGCGAAGCGTGATGTGGTTCCTTGGCATTCCTTTGTGTGGAGTAAATCTATTACCCCGAGGCACCACTTCCATTTGTGGCTCATCACAAGGAACCGTCTTCCCACTCAGGTTTTTCTTCTTTCCTTTGGTAGGATTCCTGATGGTACTTGTGTTTTTTGTAACTCTAGACCGGATTCCATTAATCATCGCTTCTTTGGGTGCCCAATTACTGCTAGCTTGGCTTCATTTTGGGCTTCTAAATGCAACCTTATATGGCATGGTACCAAACCATGGCAAGATACTATCTCCTGGGCCCTTAAAGCTCTCTCAGGCGATGACTTCTCTCAGGCGATTGCTAGATTTTCCTTCGCTGCGCTTTGCCATCTTATTTGGAAATTTAGGAATGGCATTCTCTTTCGGGGCAAGACTCTTGCTGTGCCTATCATGAAGTGTTGGAGAAATTGTTCTAGAAGATTTTGAAGCTGACAAAACGTTTCCATCAGTCCAGTCTGGATATTTGCAGATTGTCTGAAGACTTTCTAATCACCATACTCAATACTCCAGACTCAATACTCAAGACTCAGAACTCAAGACTCAAGAATCAAGACTCAAGATAACGGATTCAGTGTCGAAGGAAATCCAAATCTGAAGAAAATGATTAAGGATTTCATCCTCTGGAGAAGATCTTTTAGCTGGATAAATATAATGGATTCTTTGATTCGTATCTAGATCAATTGAAGATCCGATGATCGACGAAGTATTCTTGGAAGGTTCTATTCATGGAAACCTAGATCCTGATTGTATGGGCGAACAGGATTGATGGGCTATCGTCAGATTCCTTTAATAGCTCGAATGATCTTCTTGATTGATTCCGTCCAACGGGTAGATTGGAGGAATTCCTTTGGTAAGTGCCAACGGGTATGATGGCATAAAGGAGTATAAAAGGAAGTCGTTCAAGCTGTTTTAGTAGTGTGATCGATAGAGAAATTCCAGAGTCTGAAGCACCTTGATTATTAGTCGATACAGTCTGAGCGAAATTGTATTCACAGAGAGTGTCTATACTTGGTGATACCTTGAGTGAGTGTGGTAGTTCATCTACACCCGAAATCAAGGAAGATCAACGCCGTAACATCTCTTTGTTCATAGTGGAATCCATCCGATTGGTCAAGTCAATGCGAAGAGTGGACGTAGGCTTGAATCGAGCCGAACCACTATAAACCGCGTGTTTATTTCTCTCTTTCATTCACCGAGTTTTACGATTGATTGTTATTTGTTGCAATTCCTTAACCGTCTAAGTATTGTGCGTCTATCAAGAAAAATCGTTTATATACCTATTCGCCCCCCTCTAGGTACTAGTACTAGCAATATCAATTGGTATCAGAGCCCGTGTTCTTACTTTATTTTAAGTGTTTTACTTCAGAGTAAAAGATCCATGGCTAATATGCTGGCACCAGGGCTAATGGAAGGGCAAAGCAATACTGACCTCCCTACTTTGATGGAAAGGATTACAACATCCGGAAGAACAAGATGAAAGCCTTTCTACGATCAAAGGATCCTCTGGAATGGGACGTTGTGGAAAAAGGGATCACACCTACTGCAGCATCAGTCTCGAAAGAGGAAAAGAAACAATTGAGACCAAGGGAATGACTCAGAAGAAATAAATAAGAGACAAGCACTCGATGCAAAAGCAATTTACTCTTTATATTGTGCTTTGTCATCAACTGAATATAACAGAATATCTTCTTGTGTTACAAAGAAAAGAAGTATGGGACAGATTACACATCACCTATGAAGGAACAGATCGAGTGAAGGAGACCAGAATCAACATTCTCCTTGGTCAATATGAATCCTTCAAGATGAAACCAGAGAACCTATAACCGACATGTTTAGTCGTTTTACGATATTGTCAATGGTCTTGAGAACCAAGGACAAAAATCTCGATCCCATGAAAGTGAACAAGCTACTGCGTGGACTCTCTAAGGATTGGAATCATATAAAGACTTCAATAAGAGAGACGCAAAGAATTATGCCACTATCTCGTCGATGAGCTAATTGGAACTCTTCGCTTATGAAGTGGAACGAATTAATGAAGACGAAGATCCAAGAGGTAAGAAATCCATTGCATTAAAATCAAATGATGATTCTGATGATGCAGATTCTGAAGATGATCTGGACGATGAGGAGCTTGCTCTTTTGATAAGAAGATTCAGAAAACTGAATAGGAAAGGAAGAAGATTCAACTCCAAGAAACAAAGTTTTCAAAGACAGCAATCCAAGTCTCGTTGATGATGAGGAACCGAACAAAGATGTAGTTTGTTTCGAATGTAAGAAAAAGGGACACATAAGACCCAACCGTCCTCTTCTCAAGAAGAAGAAAGGAAAAGCTGAAAAGTTTCGAAAATCACTCAAAGCCGAAACTTGGAGTGATACTGAGTGTGAAGAAAGTGATGATGAATATGCCAATCTGTGTTTGATGGCACAATCAGACTCAGACTCAGATTCTAAATCGACTCAACAAAGAATTTGAGGTAAGTGATTTTAAAATTCCTGTCAAAGTTTCTAAATATATTGATGAACTGTGTTTTAGTCTTAAGACTTCTCTCAAAAGAGTTTCCGAACTAAAAAGGAAAACTTAGCTTTAAAACAAAAAAGAAAACATTTTAGAAGAAAGAATCAAAAGTTTAGACTTGAATGTTTCGACTCTTAAAGAAAAAGAAGATAATCTCTTAAAAGAAAATACTTTTCTAAAAACTGACTTATCAAATATTTCAAGGAAATTTTCAATAGGATCTGAAAAACTTGAAAAAGTTCTTTCAGTTCAAAGACCTTACTTCAATAAGTCTAGTCTAGGTATGACAGCAGAAACAATTCCCTTGATTGATTTTCTTAAAGTAAAAGAAAGAATTAAGAAAAGACCATCTAAAGAGGCTTACAAAAATCATTTCAAGAAAGTGTTTGTAAAATCTGTAGGTCGAAATGCTCTAAGATGTTCAAAGTGTAACGAAAGTGGGGATCACTTTGAAAAAGAGTGTCCTATGATTTGGAAGCCTCGTTAAGAAAGCATGGCCTTATAATGTTTATTCTACTAACACCAAAGGACCCAAGAAAATTTGGGTACCAAAGAAAGTTTAAGACTCTCTTTTGAATGCGGGTCTCCGTCAAGAAAAAGTAAAATGGTATCTTGACAGCGGATGTTCAAGACACATGACAGAGACTCAAATTGCTTCTTAAAGCTTATTCAAGTGAATGGAGGAAAAGTTTCATTTGGAGGAAACAGCAAAGGAAATATTGTGGGATTTGGAACTATCAAAATTGGAAATCTCACAATCAACAATGTTTCTCTAGTAGAAGGACTCAATTACAATCTTCTCAAAGATTAGTCAACTATGTGATACCGGATTCAAGATTTTCTTCCAAAAAGGAACATGTTCGGAATCGCAAAGACTATACTTAGTCTTTCAAAGGTCGAAGACATGGAAATATCTACCTCCTAGACGTAAAACCAAATGAATTGCATTGCTTGATCTCTATTCAAGACGAAGCAAGCTTATGGCATAGAAAGCTCGGCCATGTCAACATGAAGCAATTGGCCAAAATCTCATCAAAACAGCTTGTTCGAGGACTACCAAAATTATCATATCAAAAGACCAATCCATGTACACCATGCATTCTGGGAAAACAGGTAAGAAATTCATTCAAACCAATAAATCATGTCTCTACTAATCATGTACTGCAGTACCGTTGCATATGGATCTATTCGGACCAACCGGAACCCGAGTATTGAGGTAAGAAATTTTGCCTAGTAATTGTAGATGATTACTCCCGTTTTACTTGGGTATATTTTCTAGCAAATAAGTCGAAACATTTTCGTATTTTGAAAAATTTGCTAAAAAGATTCAAAATGAAATTGGATGTGTTATATCAAGTATAAGAACAAACATCATTGAGGTGAATTTGAAAATCAAAATTTTACAAAATTTTGTGATGATTCTGGATTTAAACATGTATTCTCCTCCCCATATACTTCTCAGCAAAATGGAGTTGTGGAAAGGAAGAATCGATCTCTTCAAGAAATGGCTAGAACTCGTTAATTGAAAGTAAAATTTCTTCACGATTTTGGGCCAAAGTCAGCCGTTTCAAAGATGCTATATAATCAATAGAGTCTTTCTAAGACCTATTCGAGAAAACCCCTTATGAATTATTCAAAGGTAAGAAGCCTATTGTTTCATACTTTCATGTATTCGGATGCAAATGTTTTATATTGAAAAATGCAAAAGATCAAGTTGGTAAGTTTGAAGAAAGATCGATGAAGGCATCTTCCTTGGATATTCTACATCAAGCAAAGCCTATAGAGTCTATAATAAGAAGATCCATCAGGAGGAGTCAATGAATGTCAAATTCCAAGACTCTACGCAAGATGAATCCATCGAGACTCGGATGAAGAGTCCGAACCTCGCTCCAGACCCTCAAAAGATTACAACTCAAGAAGCTTCTCGGACTGAAGATCGGCATCAAGCTACTCGTGAAGACTCGTATAAAGAAAGAGATCTTCAACCAGTCAAATCAACCAAGAATCGGAAGCATAAATCCAGTCATCCTAAAGATCTCATTATCGGAGAAATTAATGAAGGAATTCGCACTGATCCAAAAGGCGTGAAGAGTCTAGTGCCGTAGCTCTTATTTCTGAAATTGAACCAAAAGCATAGAAGAAGCTCTATCTCGATGAAAGCTGGATTGAAGCCATGCAAGAAGAGCTCGATAGGTTCAACATTAATGACGTCCGGGATCCGACATCTAAACCAAAAGGTAAAACTGCTTATCGGAACCAAATGGGTGTTCGAAACAAGATGAATGAAAAAGGAAAAGTCGTACGAAACAAAGCAAGACTCGTGGCAAAAGGATATACGCAAGAAGAAGGAATAGACTATGATGAGACTTACGCTCCCGTGGCAAGGTTAGAAGCTATTCGTCTATTACTTGCGTTTGCTTGTTATAAAAATTTCAGGTTATTCCAAATGGACGTCAAAAGCGCTTTCCTAAATGGATTTATCCATGAGGAAGTTTACGTGGAACAACCTCCAGGGTTTGAAGACCCAAAGAAGCCGACTCGCCTTCGAAAAAAGGCTCGTATGGTTTAAAGCAGCACCTCGAGCTTGGTACGACGTACTAAGTAAGTTCTTATTAAAGAATGGTTTTGCCAAAGGTAAAGTTGATACTACTTTATTTTTTAAAAAGGAAAACAAAAGTTTTTTACTTGTTCAAATATATGTGGATGATATCATATTTGGATCCCCTAATGAAATTTTGTGCAAGAAATTTTCAAAGTCTATGCAGGATGAATTTGAAATGAGTATGATGGGAGAATTAACATTCTTTCTTGGTCTTCAAGTGAAGCAATTGAAGGAAGGAACGTTCATTTGTCAAGAGAAATATGCTAATGATCTTGTCAAAAGGTTTGGATTGGAAAATTGCAAAAAGACTGATGTACCAATGTCAAGTTCGTTGAAAATAGACAAAGATGAAGAAGGGAAGAAAGTTGATCAAAAGCTGTACGGAAGCATCATCGGTTCACTTCTTTATCTTACCGCCTCTAGACTCGACATTTTGTTGAGTGTTTGCATCTCGTGCTAGGTTTCAATCAGATCCTAGAGAATCTCATCTCAAGGCTGCAAAATGTGTTATTAAATACGTTGCCTCGTCTTCAAGCATCGGTCTATGGTATCCTAAGGAGGGAGACTTCAATCTTCCGGGATATTCGTACGCCGATCCGGCCGATTCTGAGTCGATAGAAAGAGTACTTCAGAACCCGCGCTTGCTTGGAAGCAGGATAGTGTCTTGGTTTTCAAGGAAACAGAGCACCGTAGCTCTCTCTACAATAGAAGCGAGTATGTAGCTCTTGGAAGCTTTGTTCACAAATTCTATGGATAAAACAACAGCCTACAAGACTTTGGGATTGAAGACTCATGCACGAAATCGATGTGACAGACACCGGTGCAATCAATCTCACTAAAAATCCAATCCTTCATTCAAGAGCAAAGCATATAGAGATTCGACATCATTTCATTAGAGATCATATTCAAAATGGAGAAATCTCAATTCAATTTGTTGATTCGAAAAGTCAACTAGCGGATATATTCACAAAGCCTTTGGAGAAAAATCAATTCGATTTTATCCGTACTGCACTCAAGATTTTGAAGCTTGAAGAGGTTAAAGTCTGAAGAATCTACATCAATCGACTCTAACCCTCGGACTCAATTCTCGGACTCGGACCTTCATTGTATAGACTGTAAGTTATTTCTTTATCTCAAAAGGTACGATCATTCATTCAGTTATAATTGATTGATACCATCTTTAATTTCCGTAAAAAATTGGAAACATGCCTTTTCAAAAGGGATAATCTCTTTTAAAATGGCAGTTATTATCTTTAAAAGAAAGACGGCTGTTCACTTTTCTTCGTATCGATTGCTATTTCCTTTTCAAAACTGAGTTATATATACATAGTTTTCTCTTTTACTCGATTCTCAAAACCCTAAAAGGCATTCTTCTCTCAATCCCGTTTTCTACTTCGTATTCATACTCGAGAAAGTTGTCATTTTTCCTTGAGAAAGCGAGTGAAGGAATCTTTCATTAACAAGAAAAGATGTCTTCTTCGAGAAAGTCGTCAAGGATCGCAAGGAGGGGTCCACAGAGAATGAAGGAGGGACCTACGCACTTCGATCTCACCGAGGAAGAAGATTTGTCGAGACAGCAACAGAGTCCTGTTCCTTCTCCACCTCATCACTCACCATCTACCCCACAAGATGTGGGTCATCATCAGGAGGAAGTCATTCTAGAGGACGTTGAACCTGTGAGAGCGCAAAAACCCTCATTTATTTACATGCTCTATCGTGCGTTGAAAGCTTCGGTTCTCCTCTCGAATTATATAGATAGTTTCCTTAGAGATAAGAACTATGGAAATGAGTACAGATTTTTGAAGCGAATGGAGGAATTGGGAATAGCTCCCAAAGGAAAGGTCAAGAGGCACTTGCGAACATTCCAAGTGACCCTCTTGTTTCAGGACCGATTCCCAATGAGGGGAACGAAGATGATAAAATGTTTAGTGATTTTCAACC
Source organism: Eucalyptus decipiens (assembly GCA_014182575.1). Taxonomy (NCBI): domain Eukaryota; kingdom Viridiplantae; phylum Streptophyta; class Magnoliopsida; order Myrtales; family Myrtaceae; genus Eucalyptus; species Eucalyptus decipiens. The sequence continues at coordinate 35,200,850 of CM024611.1, read as the reverse complement.
GAGAATGGGCATTGCTGCAAAGGTGAAGGGAAAGAAGATGGAGTTGTTTAGATCGAAGGAACAGGAGAAGCCGTTCTTCGCCCGTTAAAATGAGGGGTGATAAACCCTGAGTGTTGATTTTGATTTCCCGGATGCTGTTAATGTGAGCTTAAGGGAAAAGTTCCAACCGCTTCAACTTGAGCAGCTTTGCACCGATACCACAGATGGGTTATGCACACTTGATCGCATATTTCTATTCGAATCTCGCTTTTCTAGATGCGAATAGAATATCATTCAATGTTCGAGATCGTGGACTATGTGATTGATGTGGACATGCTGGTGGACATAATTGGTGTTGAACGAGGACGTTATCAACCAATCAAAGTCTCGATTGCTCGTGCTACTCTGGATCTTGTCAAAAACAGAGATACAGAGGCGAAGATTACCTACTCGAAGATGAGTGCCATCAATATTGTGCTGCACAAAATTGTGATCAATTGCATCGGGCCAAAGTCTACATCAAAGACTCGATGTATCTAATTCGAAAGCAAAATTGATGCATGCAATCAACTCAGAAAGAAGTTCTCTCCGCCTCATACTATTCTCTTCCATATGTACAGAGCAATGTCGAAGAACAAGGGACAATTGCCTTACCCAAATTTGTGACAAAGATCTTCGACACATGAATATTGAACCACCACACACTCTCTCGTGTTCGATCGTGCGATAAAATGGTGGTAGGTTTGAATATGTTGACGAAGATGCATCCGAAAGAACTTAGCAAGGAAATGGCAAAGTTCAAGGTGAAAACTCCACTCTCTTCGCATCAAAGAGAAAAGGAAAGGAGCCCATTGGTGCTCCATCCAAAAAGAGAAGATCCCTCATCTTGGAGGATGAAGAAGAAGAGGAAGATCTTTCTATTCCCGCACCGGTAAGGACTAGACGTTACGTATCTCGATCATCGGAACTTCAAATGAAGCAAAGAGAAGAAGAAGAGCAGCGAGAAAAGGAAAAAGAAGATGAAGAAGAAGAGCAGAGAGAGAAAGAGATAGAAGCTGAAGAAGAAGAAGAGCATAGAGAGAAAGAAAAGAAGTTGAAGAAGAAGGAGAAGACGAGAAAGAAAAGTCTACCGCTGAATCTGAGAGAAGGAAACGGAAGAGCATGATCATCACTCCTCCCATCTTGATGTCTTAGAGACAGGGGAGTTGGCGAGCAAGATTTTGATGTCTTAGAGACAGGGGAGTTGGGGAGCAAGAAAATCCTCACCTCATGCCGCTCCCGTAAGAGTTTCGGCTTCTCAATTGCCTGAAGAAGAAGAACATGATACATCATCAAATCTACAAGGTCATACAGAAGCGCCATCGTCTGCATTCACTCCATCCGAGAAAGTAAATGCTAGTATGCGATAGACAATTCAGCAGATTTTCAACGTATTCTTGATGTTCTTCGGAAATGCGGGGCCAAATCTATGCTCGACTATGAGATTCAAAACATCAAGAATGCTGGACAAGCATCTTCGATTACTCCCGAAGACGTAATGAAAGACCTCGCTCTGATTCAAGCCAATGCCAAAGGAGAGGAGGTAGCTCAATTAAGGGAAGACTTGAAGAGGCTCGAAGGCATAGTACAGTCCATGGGAGATTTCCAGATCGTGCGCATTCCCAAGCAAACCTGACTCTTTTCTCACCTTTTTTTACTGATGACAAAAAGGGGGAGAAGAAATTTGAACCAACCATCTTTTTCAAACCTTGATTTTAAATTTGTTTTTGTGGTTGTGAGTTTTTAAGTTTTTAAGTATGTTTTGAGTATGACTTGTGTAAACTTGAGTATGGACTGAATTTGGCTGTGGATTGTGATGCTTGACTATTGGCATTTATATCGAGTGTTGTTATATGGTATTACTCATGAAAGTCTAACCAATTTTCTGTGGATGCAGAGTCTCGGTTGTTTTATTAATCTTTATGAGATAGCCATATTGCTTGAGAAATGTTTTTGCAGTCAAGGTTGTTCAAATCTATAGGAAAGTTTTGTCATCATCAAAAATGGGGAGATTGTTGGAGAAATTGTTCTAGAAGATTTTGAAGCCGACAAAACGTTTCCATCACCCGAGTCTGGATATTTGCAGATTGTCCAAGACTTTCCGATCATCGACTCGCACTCTTCTCAACTCAATACTCAAGACTCGAACCCAAGACTCAAGAATCAAGACTCAAAATTATTCTCATTGACAGTTTATCTGATTCAAAGGTCGAAGGAAATCCAAATCTGAAGAAAATGATTAAGGATTTCATCCTCTGGAGAAGATCTTTTAGCTGGATAAATATAATGGATTCTTTGATTCGTATCTAGATCAATTGAAGATCCGGATTGATGGGCTATCGTCAGATTCCTTTAATAGCTCGAATGATCTTCTTGATTGATTCCGTCCAACGGGTAGATTGGAGGAATTCCTTTGGTAAGTGCCAACGGGTATGATGGCATAAAGGAGTATAAAAGGAAGTCGTTCAAGTTGTTTTAGTAGTGTGATCGATAGAGAAATTCTAGAGTCTGAAGCACCTTGATTATTAGTCGATACAGTCTGAGCGAAATTGTATTCACAGAGAGTGTCTATACTTGGTGATACCTTGAGTGAGTGTGGTAGTTCATCTACACCCCGTAAATCAAGGAAGATCAACGCCGTAACATCTCTTTGTTCATAGTGGAATCCAGCCGATTGGTTGTCGGTGCGGAAAGAGTGGACGTAGGCTTGAATCGAGCCGAACCACTATAAACCGCGTGTTTATTTCTCTCTTTCATTCACTGAGTTTTACGATTGATTATTATTTGTTGCAATTCCTTAACTGTCTAAGTATTGTGCGTTTATCAAGAAAAATCGTTTATATACATATTCACCCCCCTCTAGGTACTAGCACTAGCAATATCATGAAGAACCACCTACTTAAAGTTGTGAGGGACAAAGCCATCTCCTTTAGCCAAGTGACAGACACTCCGAGAAATAGAAGAACTCAACGAATCTGGGGTATTGACCCGGCCATCTTTACGGACTAAGTGCTTCGGCCTTTGCTATTTCATCGCCTACTAGCGTGTCAATGTCTCATTGCCTTTTCTTTCGGAGGGTTGGTGTTGTTCTTGTCCGTTGGCTCCTTTTGGCTGTTTCCGCTTGTCTGGTTGTATTTTCTTGTAGCTTTTCTTTCTATTTGGCTCTTTCGTGGATGCCGTTTGGCCTCCTGTTGCTACCTTGGTAGCTTTTGGCTTCTTTTCCCTGGCTTCCTTCCACTCGACTTGGCTTGTTACCTAGTTGAGTGTAAGTTTTTGATACCAGTTTCCGAGTTGTATTGTTTGGTTTAAATCAATTTATTCTTACCTTACCAAAATATATATATATATATATATATATATATATTTTTAAATTAAATTAAATTAATTTTTGTATTAATTTTTTACGACGTCGAGATAAAATGATGTCATTTTTCCGTGTTAGCATTTTGACCGGATTGGCACTTCAAAGTCCCTCCATACCAAGTTTTGACACTTCAAGTGTTCGGCACTCATTTTTTAACCGAACATTGGTCGCAAAGGTCCATAGGTGTAGAGAGCAAAGCTCAAGCCATGTGTTCTTGTTTTCTTCAACTAGTTAATTGATAACCTTCTACCATGTCTTTATTCTTATAAAAGAAAATACTTTTAATACCTTAGCTAAGATTTCAAGCAAAGTTTAGAGTTCCGAGGCATTGGCGTGTATTATATGTATCCTGTTTCTTGATATACTTCCATAAGATTCCACGAAAGATTTCATGGGTTTTCTCATGCTTGGGTTTCAACGTTACCCGTGAAAATCTTGTTCAACCCTCTCTTGGTAGCAACGACATGGGGAAGATACATTTTGAGGCGAAAGACAAGGAATTCCGATTTTTCTGGCCCGCCGACCGCTGTCTTTAACTTCTCGGTCAAGTGGCACAATTTGCTAGATTTTGTTGATCAAAAACAATTTTGAGTTGTTTAAGTGTACACATCCACTTCTAATGCTCAATTCTTTTGGGTAAATATCACAAAAAAAAATCCCATACCATTCACACTGTGGCACAAATATTGAAAGGTTTTTTAATATATATTACAAAAAAATTATAAACTTGTCCACCGTGGTACAAATATCTCTTACTTGTTTTCGTGTCATAAACAAATCCAAATTTATACACATGTGACATAATTATTCTCTATTTTACTTCTATTCAGAGTATATTTGTCATAATTGGCAAGTTTAGGATTTCTACTAATAAAAAAAAAAATTGTGTCATAGTTTGTATAATTTGAGTTTTTTGAGGTATTAACCCTTATTTTTTTATTTTTTTATAAGCAATGCTTTATGTTCTCTTTTGAGCATGGGTTTTTTAGTCAATCATGTGAACGAGATGCGTTTGTTTTTATTTATTAATATGACTGAAAAGTATATTTGATCACGGATGCCACGAGAAAGTGTGCTTATCCACTCTAGCATTATTAATCCTTGTTAGTTGATATATAGCATTAATTATGTAATGAAAATCGTGAACCAGGTGTGGGGTAGTGAGAGTATTTTGTGTTATAGATAGAGTGGTTAGGATTTGGTTTTATACACCTGATCCAGTGCCTCGTCTAATAGAGTAAATAAAAGTTCCACGTTAAACGTGCATTTGAACACAGCCAAAAAATAGATGATGAGTACACATACAAGTATCTTTACGCTATCGCTATAAATGAGTAAAGAATTCGACATGTGGGCTTGAGGTTTCACGCTCTTGACGTCGTCACTATCGTGTGCTAAATGTCCACCAAATGATTCATTGGCTTGATACTACGCACCTAACTAAAGCGACATATCTTTCTCCATCCTTACTAGAGCCAGACCTCCATTAGAGGATTGCAAATAAGGATAGAACCTGTTTGTAAATTTAACAAAGTTGAAATTTTTGCGGTGTCAAATTATAATTGGATCCTCTAATTAGGGACAGAGGAAATAAACATAGCCCTTAACTAAATGATTTTTATTTTTTGACAAAAAAAAAAAGCTAAACAATTTTTGTTCATGTGCATGTTCAAAATTCAAAGAAAAAGAAGAAGATTTAATTGGATCAATATACCAATTTTCACTAATAAATAAAAAATTCAGAAGAAGCCGTTCAGGTGGAGCCTAAAAGTGATTTTTTTTTTCCTACTATGAGGGCCATCTCCATTTAATGTATAAATTGTAAGAGACACCCAAGCACCATCTTCATGTTCTTTATTTAGACACCCAATCATTCACTCCAACCGGCCTCCTCCTCCACCTACACCACCACTACCACCACCATCACCACACACCACGGCCGCTGCCGCCACCATGCAACCCTCTCAACCTAATATGATGGGAGAATCATTTTATGCCATTTAGAACACAAAGGGAATAAAAAGTTATCGTGATTTATTTCTTGATCAGTCCGCCCACAATCAACTTTGGTCACAAAATATATCATATTTGAGCGTAATAATTATTGATCACACTTTGTAAGAGAAAACTGTAATCCACGCGCAATTGCATGACGGATCAATCTACCATAATCAACTTTGCCCACTCAAAGTATACCTTGATATATACGAATATAGATATAAACAGAATAAAACATTTCCTATATAACCACAGTGGAGAAAGAAATGAAACAAAAAAAAAAAAAAAAGTTGAAGACGTTAGGACTGGGCTTCAGAAGAAACACTCACCAAGGATTGAATTTCTCGAGAGAAATAGAGAGAGTCTAATTGCGTAGAATAATAAAATTGTAAACATAAAATAAAATTTTTCATTGGTCATCAAACAAAAGAAATACTAATTTAAGATTAAGTCTCATTAAAAGATATGTTTGACCCATGAATTCTAGATGCTCTTTTAAGTTAAATGACTTTCAAAGGGCGATTCTTGCACTTGTGAGCCCTTTTTATAATGATATAAACATGTATTGATCATCGTCAATCCAAGAAAATGGCTGCTCTTTAATAGATTTTACATCTTATACCATGTTGAAACCAACATTATTCCTTCTCGTTGTTGCTTCTCCAAAACGGCATGTCCCTTTAAAGAGGAAGCAACTAATTGTACTCAACAATTTCTAGATGCATTCCTCTAACGGAGAAATTGGTTTACGTCAATAAATTTTTCAAATTCAAATCTCCAGAGAACCATTAAGGAAAAAGAAATAAAATTGATCAGGTCTGAATGATTTAGACTGCACCTAGAACCGAACCGATTATCAATGATTCACTAGGAATTGGACTAGTGCTCACCCCTATATAGTATGTCTGAATGTAAAGAATTTGTGCAACCAACTAAGATCTTTGGTTTTACGTACCAGTGAAAATGATTTTTTTGAATAAGTCAATTGAAAACTTTAGTTGTGGTTACAGAAATTTCTAGGAAGAGTTTAACTAAGCAATGAAAATATTTTTTAACTGAACACCGGTCGCGAAGGTCCATAGGTGTAGAGAGCAAAGCTCAAGCCATATGTGTTCTTGTTTTCTTCAACTAGTTAATTGATAACCTTCTACCATGTCTTTATTCATATAAAAGAAAATACTTTTAATACCTTCGCTAAGATTTCAAGCAAAGTTTAGAGTTCCGAGGCATTGGAGTGTACTATATCTGTTTTTGTTCAAGAATCTAGCCTTGCGCAAAAATAGAATTCCGAGAATACAACCCTTTCGATGTCTTGCCAAAATAATTCATGCTTAGCACATCAACAAACACAATAAAGTGATCCAAATGCTGCATCTTCTCGATAGTCTCTTTTATGTGCATTCTCGATAGCGTTGACTTATGTGCATTCATCACTACGTGGAAAGAATAAAAGAAACTCTTGAGCTCTAGTCGAGCTCTCGTTTTTACTCGAACCAGTCACATGCCAGTAATAAAAACAAGGCAAAGATAAAATATCAGAGAGGACGAGCAGTTAGTAGTCTCTCTTCCACAATGGTCCAGAGGAACTCTGCTGCTTCTCTGTGCACCGTATTGCCGGGGTACCCTTGGATCTGTCACCACCTGATCAACAGCTTCCGATGAATTCTCCACGGGTGGCTTAAGAGGCCAAAAATTTCCATTCCTAGGGATTAAAGATGCTGGCAAATCATCATGGCGCCATCCCTGACCTCGGATCTGTGTGCTTGTCTGTCAATCTATGCCTTGACCTACTTGACCTCAACACCCTCAAGTTTAAAAGAGTCTTACCTGGCAAGGGAGCAAGAATTAGTCCTTAGGTATCAAGAACTCTCTGGGGACAGAATCCATGTCCACGTAACAATTTTTGGCTTTAGCATCAGCACTCCGCGCAGCCCAGTCATCAGACTGAATCAAAGGTTAGCGTTTCCCATTACCTAATAAGAGTAAAAAGACACTAAAACAATCACAATCTGTCCTCGTAAGTGACAAATGAACAGGACACGGAGTTGGCCATAAAGACAAAGGTATACAATAGGGCTGATGAAATCATACCTTAGATGCTCCTATATACCGAGTAAACATGGGCTTCGTGTGGTAAGAGACAGAACCACCTCAGTGGGATTCCCGACCATATGTAATATCACAAATTAAGGTCTAAGCAATGGATCTCTGTAACATATTTAATCATGTTACTTGACCAGTCTCACTATCGATTAGGCGTTCTTGGTAACAGTAATTGGAAGGGACATCATGGATTTGTTAATGCATCCTATACTGAACAGACAACAACATTGTTGCTCAATCCAGCTTGCTGAAACAGAAACAGAAACATCGAGCAGCACCAAGAGAAACGGAAGGAAGAACTGCCACCTGATTGGCCTGCACTGCCTCATCAATGACTGCCATTTCGAAACCATGAGAAAGGTGAGAGAATAAATTTCTACCATTTGCTTGACAGGGTAGTGAAGACAATCTCAGCTTCATATGAGATCCATTTGTCAAAGAAGCAGAAACATTTTCTTGAACTATGTGATGTGATTTGCATATGGATTGATGGATCTAAATTGCCAATCACGCATTGATGCTACGCTTAGTATCATATGGGAATAAATTGACTCATCTGAATTCCCATCGTTGAATCATGCTACATTTTTCGACATCCTCCAAAGATACTACCCAGCAGAATTCCACTTCGCTTTTAATAACCCTTGATGACAGAAATGCCATGCAACTCATACATACATATGATTAGCATTACATTGATCAGATTTTGGTTCTTCAAAAACCCCAACTCTCCGTACCATCCCCACCATGACACTTAAGAGGGAATGTGACATCCTGAAATTCGAGCTCTCTATGGGATAAATGAATGTGAATTTTCCCAATGCATTGTTGGTTGATCTCACTCGGAATTGATCACTCATGAGATACTAACCCTGAGGGGAAAGGCTAATGAGGACATAACTCGTACGACTAAAGAACTTGACTTGGGAAAACGATTTGACTATTAGACTTGCGTGAGGACGATCCTGTAGATAGGCAGGCTGATTTCAAGGATGACTAGAAGTCGATTCGTGGACAGAACATAATGGAATGACGGGTGATTCCGTTTACTGTTATTGAGCTCTCGAACGACCCTATGTCGATCCTCAGTACTCATGTACTTTGAAATGAGAATCTATCATCCGCAATTTCATGTAGTCAAGGACGTCCATGTGTCGAGATGTCTTGAACGTGGTTTGGCACAAGCCGGTTATGCGTGAATCCTCAAAGCCGCCCGTCAGTCTAAGTTGTACCCGAAATGGCATCGGGCAAAATTGACATGGCATGAGAACTAAAGATTGGACTTCGAATTATCGGGAATGTTTGGGATGGACTTTGGATGATGCGACTTTGATAGGTCAGCAATGCCAAGCAAGCCAAGTGTGGGGAAAAAGGACTTGAGAACCAAGAAGGCAAGCCTATGAGGACGTGGGCCGAGCAAAGCTAGTGTGGTCCTTAGGCCCAAGGTAGGATAGCCATGGTGGGCCTAGGGCAAGAAAGTGAGTCCATTGGGCCCAAAACCACTATTCCTTCTTCCAAGCCCATTACCAAACCTTAAGCCCATTTGAGCCCAATCAATTATTGAGCCCTTTACTATTCATTTCCAAGCCCATTTCTTAGGCCCGCCCATCAAATTCAGCCCAAGGGCAAATTGGGAATTTGTGCAAGGGGAAATTACCATTTTGCCTCTAAAAGTAAGTGGATAAGGGCAAAGCAAGAGAGAGAAAGATGAGGTGATGTGCATGGGGATTTGGGGCTTTGATGAGGTTTGACAACAACTCAATCCTCTCTCTCTCTCCTCCTCCTTCAGCCCAAACCGTCGAGCTCCTCTCTCCCCTTGTTCCTCCTTTTTTCTTGCTTTTGTTCCAGCAAACCTTCTTCCAAAGATTTGAGTTGATTGTTGGCTTCTAGGATGAATCAACTCCCATGCCACCCACCACTATGTCGAGGACACCCAGACCGTTCGCCTAGAGTTGACTATTCGCTAGTCGGAGCCGCCGTTTGACCCGCCGGCCAACTAGAAGCCAGTGCTAGTCCGACCATCTGGTCCTGTTTTGCTCCAGCTAACCTTTCTTCAGAAACCCGAGTTAAAAGTTACATTCCCGTGCGAATTAGCTCACGCTCCACCCACCACCATGACCAGCACATCCAGATTGTACTAGAACACCCTCGCTACTCGCCGGAACGATTCTCTGATTGTCCCGTTCATCGGCGAGAAGGAACCGACTGCTGGACTGCCTGGTTCCCCTTAGGTCCGCCTGTTTCGCCTTTGCAGCCCGTTTTCTCCCATTTCGACCCTTCCTCCACCCATCCCAACCTCCAATAATTCCCCCTTGACCCCCTGGTGTCACCAGTTGCCGGCCAACCTCTTGTTGGAGCACTAACGAAGCCGTTTCACTCATTTTCCTCCTCTAATGTTCGGTTTCTTGGAATTGCAGAGGGAGTTCGAGCTTGTGGCTATTGTTTCAGCCTTGGGACCACCTTGGATCGTCGTGGTTGAGGTCCCGGTGCGTCGCCTTCGTCATTGTCACCGCGTGCATGTCTTCGGCTTGTTTAACGGGTGAGTTTAGCTCCTAAACCTCCGTTTAGTGCCTAAACTTGCTTAGGGTTGGTTTAATTAGTGGTAATTCTAGTTTAGAAGATTTAATTGAGTCATATTAGTCCTAAGATAGGTGGTTAGATTAGTGGCTAAGATTAGTTTAGTTTAATTTTACTTTATTGGCTTAAATGTGGTTTATGTGCTTAATTAGGCTTCTTTAACCTTAATGGATTAATTGCTTGTTTAAATTAGTGTTTTTGATGACTTTTGGATTTAATTTATTAATTATTAAATACTGGAATTTACTGTTCACGACACTGTTCACACATATGGTTCACGAAACATTGTTCATGCGCACTGTTCACAAAACACTGTTCACCCGAGAATGAAAAGTGTCTAATTGCATGTATTTTAATCCTATGATGTGATTTGAGTGTATAAATGCATGAGCATCTGTATCAATTGAGTGAATTTCGCAAAAAGGAATAATGGATTTTCCGAGGGACATTAGAGATGGACCGTTTTTATGAGAGAAGGATTTGAGGAGGTATGTTTGCATGATCAAATGTTCGACTATCACCAAACGGGAGTTTAGGGACGATACCCGGCGGGAATCGGAAGCCGGTCGTAGTAGGTTCTAGACCGATGTTCCTTTTGGGAAAACTGTTTGAACAGGAGTTCGAGATGTAGCCGTGCTTGACGGGGCAGGACGAAGCCCGATCTTTTTATCGGTAGCCGGCGGGAGTCGGATGATCGCTGATTGGAAAGTTAGCTATGGTCGGGAAGTCATTAATAACTAGAGCGCGCATGAGTGTTGAGGTGGATGAGCACTAATCGGAAAGTTAGCTATGGCCAGTAGGTCATTAGTAACTAGAGTACTCGTGAGGGTTGTGTCGGTTGGGCCTTATTATTGGGTAAAATTGTGTAGCGCGATATGAGACGTGTCATAACGATTTTATCTTACAATCGGGACCCGTGTAATTGATCGATGCATGATAGGTGGCGCACTAAAGTGCAAGAATGTATGAGAATCATGGCATCATTAGTTTCGGTTATATATGTTGATCACATTGTTTATGGCACGCATGCATGAATCGATAACGTGCAGGGTGTGGCAATGGCCAAATGAGATCGCTTGTGATGCGACTCGATGTGATTGATGAACTACATCATCTAATGGCCATGTGCATTGCGTGTTTTGTGCTGAGATTCAACGTGTATGGTATGGCATACCAAGTAAGATTGCATGCAAACCGACTATGTAGTTAGTGGTTACCCTGACTGTTGTGATTTGTTGATTGTTGATTGTTAGTTGTGGTTGGTTTGTGGGGTGGTTCTGGAGAGATACCCCGAGTTGAGTTGGTGTTCTAATCGGGGCTTTAGGGGAGGACTCGCTAAGATTTATATCTCACTGGTTATTGTATAACCACTTTCAGGTCCTTAGGATGACACTTCCGCTAATGAGTTTCAGTATCCCTAAGGACTGGGATACTGTCGTAATGTGCCACCGCTTCCTAGGTTGGGCATACCTGTACGAGAAGTATCTCACTACCATCTGGGTGGATGAGGGACCGGGGCAATGGATACCCCAAAGGTTCTTGCATGGCTCATCTGGAATGGAGATATGCCAATCGGTCCTTTGCAAGGTTTTGACAGGCCGCCTGGTAGGGGCCCTGAGGACGATGACTGGGGTCCCATGGAGTTGGACCCTCCTCATGGCGCAGTGGAGAATCTTGGCCCCGCTTCACCAGCATCAGACATGTATGGCTCCAACTCTGAATCGACGGGGTCTAAGTCCTCTTGCTCCGAGTGATGGTAGGATCAAGCCTGAGAGTTCTTTTTGGTGTACAGATTGGGTTAGCCTAGACTAGTCTCTTTTTGGTCTAGCTTAGAGGATGGATTGGCCCCTCTATTGGGCTTGTAAATTAGAAATGATCCTCCATAGGTTAATCCAATATGAAAATGTAAAAATGTGTATATATGAGTAGAGGTTGTGTTTCTGCTGTTCATCTCACTATCCCTATTTGATTGCTTGATTATCTGTTGATGGAGAGATGGTTTATTTTTCGCTTGCGCGTAATGAAAGATTAAAAATGAAAGGTCAGCGATGAGTCCTGGGACATCGCTTTCTATCGATCAAGGAAGGGATTATTGCATGCCCGGGGTTCGAGGCGTGACAAGGAAGCAACTCACGAGTGTTGATTAGCACAAACTGTCATCTTCCCAATTGCGTGCGACACAACTTACTCCGGTGGAAGAGACCGAAGAGGGATAGATGAACTGTGCAGTGGATTGAGAGGGGGCGTAAAACCACCGCCGGAGAAAGCCGCGGCGGTGCCCTCGAATTGGCTTCCAAATGTGGCCATCTTCTCTGTTTTGTTTCCTTTTTTTTTTTTCACTTGTCAAGAGGGAATTGTTTCCATTGTTGGTTCATTTGATCCTCGGATTTTTTTTTTCCTGTTATGGAGCTTCTTTTTCCGTCTGTTTCTCGATGTACTTCCATAAGATTCCACGAAATATTTCCTGGGTTTTCTCGTGCTTGGGTTTCAACGTTACTCGTGAAATCTTGTTCAACCCACTCTTGGTAGCAACAACACGGAGAAGATAGTCTATTGCGGATACAGTTTGAGGCTAAAGACAAGAAATTCCGATTTTTTTGGCCCACCGACCATTGTCTTTAATTTCTCGGTCAAGTGGCACCATTTGCTAGTTTTCGTTGATCAAAAACAATTTTGAGTTGTTTAACTGGACACATCCACTTCTAATGCTCAATTTTTTGGGCAAACATCACAAAAAATCTCATACTATTCGCACCGTGGCATAAATGCCGAAAGCTTTATATATATCACAAAAAAATAATAAACTTGCCCACTGTGACACAAATACTTCTACTTTTTTTCGTGTCACAAACAAATCCAATGTATATATAAATATTTTCTATTTCAGTTCTATTCATAGTATATTTGTCACAATTGGCAAGTTTAGGATTTCTACTAATAAAAAAAAAATTAGGGTATTTGTGTCATGGTTGGTATAATTTGAGTTTTTTGAGGTATTAATTCTTATTATTTATTTATTTATTTATAAGCAATGCTTTATTTGCTTTTTTGAGCATGGGTTTTTTTATTCAATCATGTGATTGAGATGCGTTTGTTTTTATTTATTAACATAACTGAAAAGAAATATTTGATCACGGATGCCGAGAGAAAGTGTGCGTACCCATTCTAGCATTATTAATCCTTGTTAGTTGATATCTAGCCTTAATCATGTAATGAAAATTGCGAATAAAGTGTGGGGTAGTGAGAGTATTTTGTGTTATAAATAGAGTGGTTAGGATTTGGTTTTATACACCTGATCTAGTGCCTCGTCTGATAGTGTAAATGAAAGTTCCACGTTAAACACGTGCATTTGAACACAGCCAAAAAATAGATGATGAGTACACATACAAGTATCTTGACGCTGTAGCTATAAACAAGTAAAGAATTCAACATATGGGCTTGAGGTTTCACGCTCTTGACGTCGTGACTCTTGTGTGCTAAATGTCCACCAAATGGTTCATTGACTTGATACTACACACCTAACTAAAGCAACATAGTTAGGTGTGTAAATAAGGATAGAACCCGTTTGTAAATTTAACTAAGTCGAAATTTTTGCGATGTCAAATTATAATTGGATCTTCTAATTAGGGATGGAGGAAATAACATGGCCCTTAGCTAAATGTTTTTTATTTTTTGACAAAAAAAAAAGCTAAACAAATTTTGTTCATGTGCATGTTCAAAGTTCAAAGAAAAAGAAGAAGATTTAATTGGATCAATATACCAATTTTCACTAATAAATAAAAAATTCAGAAGAAGCCGTTCAGGTGGAGTCTAAAAGTGATTTATTTATTTTTCCTATTATGAGGACCATCTCCATTTAATGTATAAATTGTAAGAGACACCCAACACCATCTTCATGGTCTTTATTTAGACACCCAATCATTCACTCCAACCAGCCTCCTCCTCCACCTACACCACCACTACCACCACCATCGCCACGCACCGCAGCCGCAGCCGCCACCATGCAACCCTCTCAACCTCCTCCTCTCAGTGAAAATTACTTGCGAGACGACGTCAAGTCGCCAGAATGCGAAGACTTGCTCTCCTCTCTCCCTTCGGAAGAGGACTGGGTCCCCACCTCTCTCCCTTCAGAAGAGGACTGTGTCCCCTCCTCTCTCCGCTTGTACCAGGGCTTTTGGTTCCCCTCTTGGCTCTTGAACAGCGTCCTCGCTTGCCAAAATCACTTCCAAGCTCACCCCTCCGACATCCTCCTCGTCACCAGCCCGAAATGTGGCACCACTTGGCTAAAGGCCATCCTCTTCGCTCTCATGAACCGTGCCAAGTACTCTGACTCCTACTCACAAAAACGCCACCCTCTCCTAACCCAAAACCCCCATGACCTCGTGCCCTTCTTGGAGTTCAGGCTCTATCTCCAGAATAAAAATCCTGATCTCACTGCTTTTACATCCCCGAGGCTCTTGGCCACCCACTTGCCTTATTCCTCTCTTCCACAGTCGGTGAGGGACTCCAATTGCAAGTTGGTTTACCTATGTAGGAACCCTAAAGACACTTTCATCTCGATGTGGCACTACTTCAACAAGTTGAGGCCTGAAGAGAAGGGCCAGCTTCCACTCCCAGAGGGCCTCGACAAGTTCTGCCGAGGCGTGAGCTGGTGTGGGCCTTATTGGGACCATGTGCTGGGTTACCACAAGGCGAGCTCGGAGATGCCTGAGAAGGTGTTGTTTATGAAGTATGAGGAGATGAAAGCGGACCCGAGCGTTCAAGTGAGGAGGTTGGCCGATTTCATGGGGCGTCCATTCAGTGAAGAAGAACTGAGAAACGGGACCGTGGAGGGAATATTGAGGATGTGTAGCTTTGACAATTTGAGTGCATTGGAGGTGAATAGGAGCGGCAAGTTGCCAACTGGACTAGAGAACAAGTGGTTCTACAGGAAAGGCGAGGTTGGAGATTGGGTGAATTACATGAGCGCTGAAATGGGAGAGCGAATTGACGGTGTCATGGAAGAAAAGTTGCATGGTTCTGGTTTGAAGTTCTAGGACATATGACCCACTCGAAGATATTTGGTTTGATGGTGGAAAAGAAGAATGTGTAAACAAAGAAGAAAAAAGAAGCAAAAACGATTCGATTGTCCGCACTTTAGGGGGTCAATGTCTGGTTGGCCAATGCGAGCGTGTTTCTCATGCTATAGGATGAAAGATTTTCAGTGGCATTGTCAGTCGTGGCTTCGTCTCCATAGTGAGATGCTTTAAGGTTGTAATTCTACTCTTCATCTGTGTTGTGTATTATTGGCGTTTTGCAGAAGTTATTTGGCCAGTACGTAGCTGGCTAAACAAAAGTTGCCTTGCTGCTCCCTGGGAGCTTGTGGATGTATCTTCTGTTATTCATTTCAATTCCAATTTCCTTTTTCTCTTGGCTTGTGTGAAGATTCGTGGCATACGGTATTAAATACAAAGCAGTTATTTGGTAGGTTAAACTACAATTTATATTTGTTAGATGGAGAATAAAATTGTTATTAAGCTTAGGGTTAATATCCTGAAAAATCCCAAACTGGTACACTTATGACAAATTTACCCCTAACTATTTTTTTTACCACCAAAAACCCCAAACTAGTATACATTTGACAAATTTACCCCCAAACTGATACACTTATGACAAATTTACCCTCTGTTAGTTTTTGTTAAATTTTATTATCAAATTATTAAGTTAAATGACACGTGACAATTGACCAATATACCAATTTAGGATTTTATGCTCCGTTTGTCACAGTTTACAATTTTTGTGATTTTTTTTTGTGATATTAATCCAATTTAGCATAAGGTATATTTGTCATAAATTTACCATTTTGGGGTTTTTTGCAGTTGAATAAATTAGTTTTGGGTAAATTTGTCATAAATGTATCAGTTTAGGGTTTTTTATAGTTAGTCGGGGTAAATTTATCACAAGTATACCAGTTTGGGGTTTTTCATGGTCAAAAAAATAATTTAGGGTAAATTTGTTACAAGTGTACCAGTTTAGGATTTTTCAGGGTATTAACCCTTAAGCTTATCGGTCCAGTTTAATTTGTCGGTTTTCAAAGTCATAAACTAAAACCAATCGAATAACCATAGAAAAAAAATCCTAAACCAAAATTAAAACACTAAACTGCTAAACTGAGCTTATCAATTTTGTTCGGCTCGGTTGATCGTTTTTTCTGTTTTTCATGAACAATCCTACCAATCCTTGCCGAAGCTGGCTATGGTTGGGCTGTGGCCATACCCGTGCGGTCTATTTTTTTTTATTTTTTTTAACTTTCTTTCATTTTTTTTTTTAAGAATTCATTAATTTTCATTTGTTCCTCTCGTTTTTGGCTCTTTTAAGTGTTTTGATAAACCAGCTGGTAGTTTGGTTGACCCCTTTTTATAATGTATTAATGAGAATCAAAAATTAATTTTGTCATGTCCTTTAATTTACTTTGCCAATTGTTTGCCAAGTGATGTCTTTAGCTTCCGCGGCTTTAATCTTGTCCATGATACCTTTGACTTCATTCTTCATATACCCATTATGATTTTTCCCCTCTTTTTGCTGATCGCGTGGTAACGGCCTAGCCAAGCCCACGTTCTTTCGATGCTAGACTTCAGCCTACCATCAATTTTTCCTTCCATAGATGGTACGTGTTGTAATCGGTGGCGTAGCATAAGTGGATCGTAAGTTTGCAATTATGTTGGGAGCTATAGAAATCGACAGAAATAAAATGAGGAACAATAAAAGGACATTAGAAATTTATGTGATTCGATCCGAATGTCAAAACCCACGTCCACGGGAAGAGCTAGCAAAATAATCCACTATAAATCGAAGAATTACAAGATTACAATCACTCATGTACTCAAGTGTTTCCCAGCCTTACTTTATACCCAATATTCACGGTGTTTAACAACTCAACTCAATGGACTCGACTCCGCACAAACCTCTCTGAGCTCACGTCTCTCACTCTCTCTCGCTCTTTCCTCTCGCTCAATCTGCATCTTCAGACATCTTCTCCTTCTATAGGGAGAAGGGCAGAAAACAAGATAAAAAAAAAGTAAATGGCCTCATTAAATGCAGCACGGGCGCCCACAAGACAAGCCCAGAATTGGCACTGACGCCCACCATATTTGTAGGCATGCATGCAGATCGTGCATGTGCATGGGCACGCATTTAATGAGGCAGAAGAAAGAGTGATAATAATCAACAAATGTGTGCCTATGATCCGTGAAATGAGGTGGGCCGCAGTCTTCAAATTTCTTGTTCCTGGAGAGAAGCAAGCGTTAAAGGAGTCTTCTTCATGCGTCTTCTTCGTGCATTTGCAGCAGGTTGTGGGTCCTTTATTTAATGCAGAAGATCGTGGATGCCTTCCTTTTCGGCTGAAGAAAATCTCTCTTCTCTGACTTTGCTTGCCCACTTGAAAGTCAAAGAATTTAAAGCACTCATGCGGCTTTCTTCGGCTTCTTCCTCCTACGCATGGAGATAGGATTAATGCCTGAACAAAATTCGAAGACATCACAAAGTCTCCTGAACTTTGTTTATTTGGCCAGACTTATGCGTATTTGTCTAACGGGCTCAAACTCGAGATATAATTTAATAGTACGCATGAAGGAATTGAACCAAATGAAAAGAAGGCAAACAGTGATAGAAAACGAGAAAAAGAGGAAACAAAGAAGAGAGAGACAAAGCTTGCACGAGCATCTCATAGGAAACTCGCTATGCCAGGTTAACCTCAATGCCCAACAATTAATCGAACTCGTTATTCATCTAATCAAAATAATTTTCGCAATTAGGCCACAAATTTGAAGTTTAAGTGAATTTTGAACCACGATTAAGGAGTTATTAAGTTATGGATTTATATGGACATGGTCCTCTTTTGTGTGGGCAAAGTTGTGAGCCCACCACAATCAATGAGTTTGAAAGAGAGCCCCAAGATTTGAGATGTGCTCTCATATCATAGAACAATACCTAATCATAAAATTTAAACCATTAAATGAAAGGAGACTACAAGTATACAAAACATATCATAACTATGATTTAAGTGATTTAGAATGATACTTAATAATTTGAATGGATGAGACACCAAATAACTATACTGATGGAGGTAATGGATCTCATTCCCTTTTGGGGTATCTTCACATAATAAAATTACCCTCCAACTTTACAGAATCTTGCAATTTTTATTCAGTTACAGAAATGAATTTAAGTGGCCCAATTGCATCATGATGAGAGGATCCAATTCAAAGATATGTAGGCAATAGCTCATTATGTAGTGAAAAGAGTGACATCTGGAGTCCCGCATAAAAAAAACTAATAAAAATTGCCAAAATTGTCCACATCTACACCCCTTCCTAAGCAGCCATGCCACATAAAATGGTCGATATTCATGTTAGTAATTACCAGCCAAAATTACCTGAAATGACTATATTGAAAAACATCGATTTAAGATTAAATTGGTCAAATTAAAAAGTTTAAGACTGAATTAACCACCATATAATATGTTCATGACTTTTTAAATAATTATCCATAATTTTTTTGTGTTGATTGATAATGCTTCATTCTGACATAGTGAAGTACCACTTACTTTTGAACAGCCAAAAAATGGATGATGATTATATATACAAACGTCATTACTCTATAGCTATAAATGACTAAAAAAATGCAAACATCTTTACTTACATTAGATGTAACACCAAATGAACTCGAAATTGCATATCTAACTAAAGAGACATATTTTCCTCTATTCTTGCTAAAGCCAATCTCAAAGTAGAGGATTAGATAACCCCCTTGCATATTTAACTAAAAACGAAATGTGTGCCATGTCAAACTATGATTGGATGCTCTAACTAGGGTAGCTAAAGATTTTCTATGATGTTCATTGTTCATAGGTTAAGAAACAACAGAATATGTAACTGGTTTGTAATACCAATTCTCACCAATGAGAAAAACTCAGAATAAGTCGTCAGAGTAGAGAATAAAAGTGAAAATCATTTTTTTCCCTGATGAGGAGATTTGCGCAGAGGAAATAATTCTTTACGCATGGGATGAATTTGGTAGGATGTTAATTTCTTTCATCTTGATACATACATGTAATATCATAAAGTATGAATTTGGATGAGTAAATATCGAGAACATAAATATTGGTGTACAAAATTGATTTACATGATGAAATAATAGATCCCAATGAGTATCTAAATTAAGGAGGACGTATACATTCAAGCATCCAATAACAGTTTTGACATATACAACAATAAATATCGGTCTTTACCAACCTTGGTATAATTAATTTTTCTTTTTTAAAAGTCGTATGAAAGCATCAAATAATGCTGGGGGTATTTATTTATTTTGTTTTGTTTTGTTTTTTTGTTTTTTTGTTTTTTTAAGATATCCCTCTTCACGGGGAAAATTGGCAGATTGATGTTTATATTATTGAAAGACTTGTTCTTGTGCTTGGCGACTTCTCATGTATATCATTGACTTCATTTTAAAACACCAGTTCAGATTCAGTGTTGTATCTAATACTGGATCGATATTATGAAATTTCATCCACGCTACCCCGGATACGAGCCAACCAACGAATATTTCAATAGGTTGCTTCGCTTAGTTGAAAATAGAGTTAAGTGGGCTACCTTTTAATTATGATTAAAGGATGAACAGGAACCTTCGAATGTACTGTTCAAAGTTGACGTGATATGGATTTTACTTGTATAGAAATTATAATTTGCATTTCGCAAGATGACAAAACATATTTTGCATATGATGAGTTACTTTATCATGTTTTAGAATGTGCAAGTGTTTGACCGTTCAAGGCACTATATATGCATACATTTACTAATGTATCCATATATCTCAAACGTGATAGGGAACAAATTGAAGGACTGAGGATATGTAGCTTTGATGGTTTGAGCGCGCTGGAGGCGAACAAGAGCGGGAAGTTATCAACTGGACAAGAGATTGAGTCACATTTTAGGAAAGGTGAGGTTGGATATTGGGTACAATCATGGATGAAGTTTCTAAGTGATGTTGTATTTATATAGTTTCTCTTGACAATTTTTTAGGACAATGTTAACATCATAAAATGACCAAGTTGTGATTTTATAGATAAGTGGTAAGGTAGTTGATGAGAGCAAAGTTGGATCAAGAAGGTAAGTCGTCAAGGTATAAAACAATTAACAGCTTGAAGAGAATTGACAACTTACCAATGAAGTCATTCACATAAGACATTGGAGAAGTTATCGACTGTTGGGAATAACCGATTCCCTAAAACGGATTCAACACTAAATTGAACCCCTAAAATGAATGCGGAATATGAGCCCAAGAATAACATGTATCACCGATCAAAGATACACCACGGAATCGAGCATATCTTATTGTCCACAGATTAAATACCAATGTTGAAGATTGAGGAAGGATTCTGATCCGGTCTGTTGAGGAGCGTACTATTGCTTCAAAAGGGGAGAAAACTTACGTTCTTACGTTGGTCTTTTTGGAGGGGGAGAGAGAACTATTTTCTGGAGAATACACGTACTTCCAAAATGTGCGTTCTCTTTTTCTTTTCTCTCCTTAAAAACGTATTCTCCAAAAGACGTAACTCTTCAACATAAAACGTTCATCTAAAAGACATAACCCATCGTATTAAAACAACATAGCCTTTCACATCGCAATCGTTCCTCTATGGGCCCTTATCTTGCGGGCTAGGCTTTTAGGCCCAACATGGGTGGATGGGCCCACTTAGGCTCATCATCACAATTAAAAAAAAAAAAAAAAAAAACATCATCTCCCACTTGCATATGATGGGCCGAACAAGATCCTCTTTACCTCTCTACAACATTCATACCGGTGAATAATCCGTGAGACCAGCATACTTTGAAAACTCGTTGCCATACATCTGTTAGAAATATATAGCAGTTAATAATGGACATCACACTCTGAGTAGATTTAGTATGCAGTACCCTAGATCGATCTATCACATTTATATATCTCTTTTGATCTCTTTTTAAACAGTGATATATTGTATTCATAATTATAATTATCCCAAAAAACAATCATAATTGGTCGACTAATAAATATAAAACTAGAATGTGATTTTCCAAATTCAATCTTCCTTTTTTCTTAAAACTCCCAATTTTAGTTTAGCTTGCTTTTTTAGAAATGTCCCATTAGATCGAATAAATTCATGATCATTGGCAACATCCTAAGATAGTAAACATTGAATAGAAATTTTGAGAATAAGTAAGAGTCATGATGGCACTAAATTGAGGAACTCTTTTCCTCAAAAGTCTCACACGACATAAAAGTTGAGATCAAACTTTTGCTACTCTAATTGTCTGTCTCATGCATACGTAGTATGAAATACGTATTACAGTATTTAACTCATTTCCCATGGAGTGTATGTCTACATCTTTAATACCGTATAGATGATAGTTCAGACATACCCAATATTTAACTTGAGTTCACATATCTACTCATACACATAATTCATCAGAACTCACATCTAGTGTCATAGACAGATAAAGTAAAATATGTGAGTTATTTTACTTTCGGACATATTAAATATTATGTCATCATCTTAACACTTAGTTAAGGCGACATATATATTTTAAGCTTGAGCTCTCGATTATCACTTAGATAATAAGCTTAAAAATCGTCTTATTTCTATTTATCACATAGTAAATAGAGGCGATTACCCGTGTGTGTGAGCTAATCTTTTATCTGTCCGACATAATTTCTCAACTTAATATAATGCACTTAGCATTAAGATGTATAAACACAAATTCATTAAATGTGAACACTTTAGGGAAATTACAATATTTAGTACATCAACTTCTACGCAGTCCTAGAGATTTTACATGACCACAAAATATGTCTCTAGGTATTGGCTTTGTCATGGGATCTGCTACCATTCTATGCATAGATATGTACTGTAAGTTCACATCTCTTCGCGCAACCATATCCTCGCCAAAATTATACTTGATATCTATATATTTGGTCTTGTCATGATATTTTGGATCTTTGGTGTACGCTATAGCTGCTTGGCTATCACAGTTAACCAATAATGGATTTGCAGCATACCCAATAACACCTAAATGAACAAAAAATCTCTTAAACCATATACCTTTTTATACTGTTGCTAATAACGCCACGAACTCAGCTTCCATCGTGGACAAGGCTATGCACGTTTGCTTCTTACTGCTCCAAGATATGGCGCCATTATTCAGTAAGAAAGTAAAGCCAGAGGTAGATTTCCTTTCATCTAAATCTCCTCCCAATCAGCATCTGAATAGCCTTCAAGTCGCAGATCCTTTCATTGGTAATTCAGCTTGTAATCAATAGTTCCCTTCAGATACCTCAGTATTCTTTTAACGCTTTCCAATGTGCTTGACCTAGATTGGATTGGTATCTACTCACCATTCAAACTATAAAACACATGTCAGGTCTTGTACATATCATAGCGTACATCAAGCATCCCACAGCACTAGCATAAGGAATATGTTTCATTTATTCCTTTTCTTGTGAAGTCTTTGGACACAGTCTATGGCTCAATCCTTCACCTTTTGCAATAGGAGTATCTATGGGTTTATAATCTTGCATATAAAATCGTTCAAGAACATTATTGATGTATGTTTTTTGTGAAAGAGATAATGAACCATTCGAATGATCTCTTGAAATCTTAACTCTAAGAATGTATGCAGCCTCGCCCATATCTTTTATCTCAAAGTTGGAAGATAACCAACTCTCGACAGTATTAACAAACTCCATATTGCTTCTGGCAATTAGTATATTATTAACATATAATGATATGATCACAAATTGATCTTTAGATCTTTTGATATATACACAATGATCCTCATCAATCATTGTGAAATCATATGACATCATAGCATTATGAAAACATATATACCATTGTCTCGACAACTGCTTAAGGTCATATATCTATCTCAAAAGTCGACATACATTTCCTTCTTGGCATTCCATAATGAAACCAACGGGTTATTTCATATATACTTCTTTCTCTAATTCTCCATTGAGGAAAGCAGTTTTTACATCAATTTGATGTAACTCGAGATCCATACTAGCCACTATTGCCAGAATTATGCGAATCGATGTAAATCTCACTAGAGGCGAAAATATTTCTTCATAATCAATTCATTCCTATTGATTATACCCCTTCACCACAAGGCGAACTTTATGCCTTTCTATTGAGGCATCAGCTTTACGCTTTATTTTGAGAACCCACTTGTTCCCAATAACTTTACGTCCTTTTGGAGGGTCAACCAGTTCCCAAACATGGCTTGACTTCATTGACTCCATCTCCTCTTCCATTGAATGCATCCATTTTTTTCTTATTATGGCAATTTAGAGCCTCATTAACATTTCTTGGCTCATCTTCATCTCGTGGAGCAACCATAAAAGTTTCCCCTTCAATATCAAAGCGTCGACGGGGAATACTTTTGCAACTTGTTCGCCGTATGGGAGATTGTACACTTTTCACATCATTCCCCATTATGCTCCCACTCGGATTATATAATGACGATATCGTTTCATCATGTGGTTGTAATTGAGAGTGAGTTGAATTAAATTCATCACTTCTAACACTACTCCAATTTGGACGAACTCCACTAAATTCATTATCTAGATCCAAGATTTCAAATAAGGAGTAATCCTCACCTATTTCGCCATTCTTAGAAAATTCGATCCCTAAGAATGTGACATCCCGTGATTCGAATTCAGTTATACTTCCACTTTCCTACTCACCCTTTCGAGTGTTCAAAGTATTTTATGAAAATACTCATCTTTCCTCTAGGACCTAATTTCCCAAACTTGTGAAAGGGCTCATGGTTTAATAAAACTTAAGTTTGATTTTTTGCCTATCCATAACTCATATGGAGTATAAATAACTGATTTGAAAGGCACTCAGTTAAGTATATAGGTAATAGTTAGCAACGCATCACTCCAAAAAGTGATAGGTGAGTTAGCATGCGCCATCATGGACTTAATCATTTTTAATAGGGTTCTATTTATTCTCTCCGCAATACCATTTTGTTGAGGAGTATATGGAATAGACAACTTTCTTTCTACTCCTTTTTCATCACATAAATTTATAAACTCATCAATAAATATTCTCGACTTCGATCGAATTTCTTGTCTAATTGATTTTCTACTAAGTTCATAAACTTTTTGAAATAACTCAATGCTTCATATTTATGAGAAATCAGATAGACATATTCGAATCGAGTATAATCATCTATAAATGTGATGAAATAAACATTCTCATGCCTTTCTCTCACATTCATCGGACCACAAACGTCATAATGGATTAAATGCAAAGAAAATTTAGCTCTTTTACATTTTCCAAATGGTTTAATTATCGTTTTCCCTACTAGGCAATGTTCACACATGGGCAAATTTATTTTTTCAATGTTGCCTAACAAGCTCTCTTTGACTAGTCTATTCATATGTTGTTGGCCAATATGACCAAGTTTAGCATGCCACACATTCACATCATTATAATATAAATTAGGAAACGTGAAAAGGGAATAACAAACATTGGCATTACCATAGTCAATATTTAATACAATGAAACCATCTAGAAAATAACCACAACCATATTAATTTGCATCCAAATACAAATCCACACCATTATTATGAAAGTTCATATTAAAACCAAGCTTAACAAACACTAAATAGACATTAAATTTCGATAAATCGGGCATACAATACATCATGTAGGAACAAAGTGCATCCACCATGCATGTTCAGTTGGCAAGTGCCAATTCTTTTTACTTCTGTTCTGAAGTTGTTTCCTACATAGACCCACTTAGTTCCATTTGGTACTCGTTGGAATTCCACGAATGATTCTCTATCCTTCGCTACGTGGTCTATTGCTCCCGAATCTACAATCCACAAAAGATTAGATTCAGCTAAGAACACAAAACTTGACACATTAGCAAAGTTCTCAAGAATGCAAGGGGTGAGTACCTTCTTTGACTCATGACAATCGCGAGCATAGTGACCCTTCTTATCACAATTGTAACACTTCACCCTTGTCAGCTTCTTCATTCGAGGATGCTTTCCTCTTTTGTGTTGGTCAAGTTTTGGTTTCTTCCCTGAATAATTTGTATCCTTGCCTTTCCTTTTATTGAACCAGTTAGAACGTTCGCACTTGGAGCTCGAAGCTTCATGTGAGTTGGAACCGGCATGATAAATTTTAGTTTTCGGCTTAGCCGCCAAGAGGCGGTCCTCTTCTAGCTCAAGATGACGCACAACATCCTCAAAGGTTTTGATATTCTCATTATGGGTCAGGTGCACTTTCATATGCTCCCAACTTTAAGGCAAGGAATGGATCATTGCTTGCATTTGCTGCTCATCAGTTAGGACATAGTCAGCATCTTTCAGCTCAATAATCATGTTTGACATCTTTCTAAGGTGTTGCTTCATGGTTTGACCATGAGGCTTCTTGTAAGAATCAAACCTAATAGTGAGCTGTCTCAATCTGGTCACCGAAGTATGACCAAATCTTGCTGCCAACGCTTCTCACATTTCCTTGGCATTCTCAAAACATCTGAACTTTCGCATGACGTCAATTTTTATGCTACTTAGCAACGTAATGCGAGTAAGGGAATTCTTTCTTTTCCATGCAGCAAATGCATCCTTATCTCTCTTATGCTGCGCATTGTTTCCTTCTTCAGGTTCTACCATGGTCAGGTTAAGAGCTTCTAGTACCTTTTGCTCTTCCAGTAAATATTGGATTTTCATGTGCCATATTTCATAGTTATTGCCATTGAACTTCTCACTTTTGTTTAACTTGACGACTATGCTTTTTATGGTTGAAGCCATTGATCTAAACATATCAGACATATATGTACAAATTATTAATGCTTATCATTTATGCATCCATTTTGCACAAAATCATCATATTAATGAATAATTTCAAGTAAGGTTTTAGAATCAAAAGGTCACCATGTTTCTAATCATCATCCAAAATCCTAACTTGAAATTATTATTAATATAATATTCTATGCAAAATAAATTCTTTGAAATTACAAAAAAAAATTCTATGAACTACCCACAACAGTTAACAATAACAAAAGCAAATAATATTTGACATCCAATAATGATAGAATAATAATGCTTTCACATAATACAACTAACATATTAGTTGCTACACCAACAACAACTAGGTAGAAAACATTTACATAATATGTCCATAAAGTACACTAAATAAAGATTAGTCAAAATATCTAACACCAAGTCAATATATGAACTGGGAAAAATCATTTTTTGTTCAATTTCTTGATCTTTTCATTTGGAACAATTTGGTAATATTCATCTATAAAAGCCATCACAAGACTCCTATACGAAACAGCTCTGTTGACTTCCTATAAGCGATTCAACACTCCTTGCCATTCTGGTGGAAGAGTGTTCATGAAAAATCGCATCATCTCAGATTGTGGCATGGGACGACCATTCCATATGACCTTTTGTATTTTCCCGTTGACTTTAAGAACATGATCAATTAAGTCGCCACTCTTCCATCGATAATCAATCAGCTCAGCTATCAACTCAGAAAGCCTTTCCTTTTGTTTATCGGTGCGAATAGGTGTGCGTAACCTAAGGGGAGGCATTGTTCCTGCAACAAATGTAGAACAAATAAGTAATTACATATAATCCACCTAGACTTAATTAGAAAAAGAAACATATCTTTTTTTTTTGTCAACGGTCAAAGTTAACGGTCAATGGTCAGGCGGGTCGAGGTTAAGGGGTTAACGAGTCAGGTCAAATCAGGTCGGACTAGTCGGGTCGGTCAGGCCGGGTCGGACGAACCGACCAACATGTGCCACGCGCGTGCGTGGGCACTACGAGTTGACGCCACGATGCGGCACGCGCCAGCCGCCGCGCGTGCGCGTTGCATGCACTCGGTAGAGCCAACGACACCAATTCCTTTTAGGCTGCGTGTGGCGGTGTGTTTGGTGGCAATCCGCCACTTGTTTTTCTCGTATCGATGAGACCTTCAACCCTACGCTATCAGAAAAGAACTTTGATTTACAGAAAAAAAAACTAGGGGGAACAGTACGGTGTCGGGATTTTCCGTCCTCGATCGGCCGACGGTGGTGTTTCACAAAAATTCAATCAAAAACAAATCACAAACATGAAAAAGGGATTGGGAAACATGAACAATGGCTCTAATACTAATGTTGGGAATAACTGATTCCCTAAAATGGATTCGATACTAAATCGAACCCCTAAAACGAATGCGGAAGACAAGCCCAAGAATAACATGTATCACCGATCAAAGATACACCATGGAATCGAGTGTTCTTTATTGTCCATAGATTAAACACCAATGTTGGAGATTTAGGAAGGATTCTGATTCGGTCTATTGAGGAGCATATTGTTGCTTCAAAGAGGGGAGAAAACTTATGATCTTACGTTGGTTTTTTGGAGGGGGAGAGAGAACTGTTTTCTAGAGAACGTACGTACTTCCAAAAGGTGCGTTCTCTTTTTCTTTTCTCCCCTTAAAAATGTATTCTCCAAAAGACGTAACTCTTCAACGTAAAACGTTCATCTAAAAGACATAACCCCTTGTATCAAAACAACGTAGTCTTTCACATCGCAACCGTTCCTCCATGGGTCCTTATCTTGTGGGTCGGGCTTTTATGCCCAACATGGGCGGACGGGCCCACTTAGGCCCATCATGACAATGAAAAAAAAAACATCATCGATAATGGTCTTCACCAATTGACGAGAGTCATCAACTTCCAACTATTGCAGATGTTTGTTAGGTGTTGAAGCTTGAAGACAGATGATGGATTGACACGAGTATATGGCTACTGGATGGTTATGCCTATAACAACGGGATTAATAACTTCTTACTTATAATCATTGCTAAATGATAAGTGATTGTGTCCTGAGTTTATAACTTTTTTTAATCAATAATTGCATATCGGATTAGGAATTATTGTAGATTTATATCAATAACTATTTGTAAGTAGTCGCTGGTGGGTCATAAAAACATATGTTGTAATTTTTGCAAGAGATCTCCCAATCATTTTCATACCCTTTATATTTCCAGTCTTGCACTTTAAATACCTTTAATTTCACAGCCATTTGGGGTGCATGACAAACCAGAATTTCTATTCCAGAAACAATTTTTCTATTATAGACTTGTTTCTAGAATAGAAATTTGTTTGATAAAATTATTTTATTTTTCTATTTTTGAAATAGATTTTTATTCTAGAAATAGGTTTGTAATAGAAATCAGAAATAAAATTTTTCTACATTTCTATTTCAGGAATTGAATTGAAAAATAAAATGTTTTCTCATTATTCGTTTTCACTACAAACCGGTTGTCCATTTGTTGCCACCGACCACCGTCCGCTGATGGTTATCGCTGCCGTTTGTCAGTTGCCGCCCTCCGTTGGTCGTCGCCGATCGCCGTTCATCGTTCGTTGCCTGTCGCTGGTCATCGGTTGCTACCAATCTGCAATGGTTGTCGATCATCAGTCGCCGGCCGCTACCGCCACTGGTCACCGGTCGTCAGTCGTCGGCTGCTGCCGTCGTCAATTATAGGTCGTTAGTCGTCAGTCGTCAGTCGTCGCCGCCTCCGCTGTCCGTCGTTCGCCGGTCACCGGCCGCTGCCGCCATCCGCCATTGGCTAGCTACCATTGTTGCCGCTTGCCGATCATCGGTCGCCGATCGCCACTGCCACTCACTAGCCGTCGCCGCTCGCCGGTTGCTGGTCGCTGCCATCCACCGATCACCACTGTCCAAAAGGGAGAAATTTTGTGTTATTATCAAATGAATTTCTATTTTTAGAATATAAATTTTGTGTCGTTATCAAATAGGTATTTTTGCTTAGAAACTCATCTAGAAATAGAAATATAAAAATCTAATTCTCTTCTAGAAATCAATTTCTGGCCAGAATGGTTATCATTCGCGCCCTTGCTTTCCTGGCCAAAATCAACAAATATATATATATATATATATATATATATATATATGTATATCAATGTCATCCTTTGAAAATATTTCACTTTCTCGGTCAAAGAGACAATCAACTGTAAGTTGTGACTCTTTGCAAGATATTGTTCAAAAAAATAAATAAAAGAATGGTATAGGACAAGGTTCATGTGCTAATGCCACATACAGGTTATCTATTTATCAAGATTTTGAATTTGGAAAGTATATAATCCTTGAGTTGTAAGAAACTAAATAATCCACGATTCCAGTTTGGAAAATATAAATAAAATTAATATCCATTGATTTGGTATGCCAAATTTAATCGGCTTGCTGTTCATCTATCTTGCGTTTACAAAAAAAAAAAAATTGCCAACAAATTGGCCACCCAAGATGCCAAATTTGCACTAGAGAGACATGCAAAGGAAAGGAGATGAAGGGCAACGACTATAATAACGGCATCGTACTAGTTGAGTTGGGTTCAACAAGTTGATGGGTCTATCGATGGATGAGGTTTGTAAAGGCATGATGTGTTCTGTAGGTTTCTATTGACTAGACTTCCTCTTGAAGTTTTGTTAATGTGTATTGTGCCTCTCTGCAAGACATTGGTAGAAAAGAAATAAATGAACTATAAGACAAGGTCCATGACGCGAAATCGAGCTCGCGTCGGGGCTAGGACTCTGGACTTGTTGCTAGGAGCTCTCTCGCGACGGACAAATCCCCCACCCAGCGGCGCCGGCGAGCCCCGTGTCGCCCTTGCGGTGAAGTCTCTTCGGCCGCCACCGGCCACCACCGGCCACCGATTCCGACCACCGTCGCCGTCGCCGTCACCTTCGCCGTCGCCGTGTTTGAAAGAGGGAAGGGTTTCGTAAAAGAGACACTAAAAACCCTGCGCACTGTTCATCGCGGGAGCTCTCTCGTGACGGACAAATCCCCCACCCAGCGGCGCCGGCGAGCCCCGTGTCGCCCTTGTGGTGAAGTCTCTTCGGCCGCCACCGGCCACCACCGGCCACCGATTCCAACCGCCGTTGCCGTCGCCGTCTCCTTCGCCGTCGCCGTGTTTGAACGCGCCCTCAAGGAGCAACGAGCATTGGGTGTCCTCGCCGGAGCTCCGTTCGTCTACTGTCGGGTGGAAGCTGTTCTTCGGGGATCTTGGGCGCCATCAACTGCTCTTCAAGCCTGGTACGTGCTCTTCTATGGGTTCAATTTGAGTGCGATGGGTTAGGGTTTGGTTGATCGCGGTTCTGTTGCTTCGGGTTTGCTGAATTGATGGAGTCCGAACCCTTCCGGGCCCGTTTGGATGATGAGGGGCCGAGTAATCGAAGCCCTCCCCCTCCTGTTCATCCTGTTCATGGAAAGCTCTCGTTGGCTGATCCTTTATTAAGCAATCAGAGGCCGAATCTTACGACCCCATCTGCTGCGATGGAGAACAATGACTTGCGACCTCCTCCTGCTCCTGTTAAGGCGCGTGAAAAGAGTAGAGGTAGATCGACATCCAAGCGCCCCCAACGCAGGGGTGAGTCGGGAAACCCGCCAACTCGGTCTTGGGCTGCTGTTGCTAGTGGAGTGAATAAAGGATATGATCTTGAATATACTCCGCTGACCTTTGTGAATAATAAACCGGTTATACAGATGACAGAATCTGATCTTGAAGCTGCTGATCCCAAGCTCTTTGAGTGTCTTGTGGGGTATTTCATTGGAAGGCCATTACCGTTTAAAGTTATTGAAGAGGCTCTTAAAAAAGCCTGGGGTCCGAATCTACTTGAACTCATGTCTAATGGGTGGGGACTGTTTGTTTTGCGCATACCGATAGGGAATTCCGGAGGAAAATCCTTGAAGGAGGCCATATAACAGTTGCAAGGATTCCTCCTGGGTTCTCGCAGCAATGGAAACCGGGTTTGGAACTCGCAAAGACATCCATCGTTCGGTTCCGGTTTGGGTGAGACTTCGGAACTTACCGTTTTCATTTTGGTCAGCTCAATCCATTGGAAAGGTGGCCAGTGCAGTGGGTAAACCACTCTATGTGGATTAGCGGACAGAGTAGATGACAATGCTAACGTTCGCCAGAGTTTGTGTTGAAATAACAACCCAGCAACCAGCTCGTGAATCTATTGAGCTGCTCCTTGATGGTAAATCAGTGGAAGTGGAAGTTGAGTATGAATGGAAACCGCTTGCTTGCCATATGTGCGGTATCTTTGGGCACAGCTGTAAAACAACTGCTCCTAGAAACTCTGCTGGTCCTTCTGCAGAAGCTAATCAGGTCTTGAATGCTAGTGTTGGAATCCATCCTGCTCAAGACAAATCTTTCTCCCCTACTTATCCAGATGGTCTTTCTCTCTCGGAAATTGTCAAAAACAGGCTATGGTGGACTTACAAGTTCCACTTACTACTCCAGGCATGGACATGATCAATCCTAAGATTGATTCTCATTTGCAACTGGAGGCATCTGCACCTGCTCCTCCTAAGCCTTCGAAGATCTCTGCTGCTGGGGATTCTACATTTGAGGATGGTGGTGAATTGGTGGCTATGTCCTCAGATCCTGTTGCCGACCCAGAATGGAAGCAGGTGAAGAGGAAAGGCAGGAAAAAGGAAAAGCATGCTGAGAAGGAAGATGCCTCTTTTGGTCTACACCCGGCAGGTGAAGGAGTCGCTCCCTCGTCTTCACTTCAGGTTGGAAGCTCGGATGAAATATGCAATTCTAGTACTCAAGAAGATGTTTTGTCTGTGGGTTCCCCCTTGCCAAAAGGCCCGGCTCTAGCTGGTACTCGAAGTATGCAAGAACACCTCCTCTTGCTTCTTCCTGACCCACCACCCTCGGTGGCTTCAAAGGCGCCTACCACAGGCCGCAGGGCTAAGAAGAGGTAATTCTGCCCCTATATCCTTTTTTGATATGTTTTTTGGCTTTTGGAACATTAGAGTCATGGTCAACCCTTTTAGGCGGGCGGAGATTAGGAGATTCGCTGCTGTTAATAAACTCTGTCTGATTGGCCTTTTTGAGACTAAAGTTCCTGAGGAACATTTTGATTCTATCTCGGCGTCCTTAATTAGTGGTTGGAATTGGATTGCAAACTATGAGTATTCTTCTCGTGGTAGAATCTGGGTTGGTTGGAACCCGGATTTTGTTTCTTTTGTGCCGATCTCTATCAATGACCAGGCTGTGCATGGTAGTTTGAAGTTTAATATGTCTGGTGTGAGTTGCTGCATCTCTGCTATTTATGGAGAACATACTTTTGTGCGTCGTAGACCTTTATGGGAGGACCTCCTCCACTTCAATGACTTGATGCAGGAGTCTGCTTGGCTTGTTGTTGGTGATTTCAACGCCATTAAAGACCCATCTGATCGAGTTGGAGGCTCCAACGACTGGATCCCTTATTTTGATGAGTTTGCCCAATGCTTAGCACAAACAGAACTGATGGATCTCAGATATGTTGGCCTCCGCTATACTTGGTCTACCTCGGCAGGAGACACCAGGAAGATGAGGAAGATTGACCGTGTTCTGGTTAACAACAATTGGAACCTTCATTTCTCGTTCTCTGAGGCTTCGTTTTTGAACCCTGGTATCTCGGACCATACTCCTATGATCGTCAAAGTTCTTCAGCCGGTCCAGAGAAGGAAGCCGTTTAAGTATATTGAATTTTGGGCTGACCACCCGGACTATAACTCAATTG
This sequence comes from Eucalyptus decipiens, assembly GCA_014182575.1. Lineage (NCBI taxonomy): Eukaryota > Viridiplantae > Streptophyta > Magnoliopsida > Myrtales > Myrtaceae > Eucalyptus > Eucalyptus decipiens. The sequence continues at coordinate 35,168,165 of CM024611.1, read as the reverse complement.
TCCGCCAAGCTTGGGACTCTACCATCATAGGTGTTCCAATGTACACTCTTGTTTCCAAGCTGAAAATTGTGAAAGCTCGACTCAAGTTACTTAACCAAGACGCCTTCTCGGATATCTCTGTGAGGACGGCCGAAGCAAGAGAGGCCCTTCGAAACACTCAGGTTAGCCTTCAATCGGACCCGTACAACCTTTCTCTTGTTGAGTTGGAAAAATCTCAGCGTCGTGTTTTTATTGATCTGAGGAATCAAGAAGAATCCTTCTTCGGACAAAAGTCGAGAGTGAGATGGCTAAAAGAAGGTGACAGAATACTAAGTTTTTCCACCATTCGGTGAAGAGGAGGCAGCTTTCTAATAGGATCCTTTCATAAGGATCGGTCGGGGTTATCACGATCCTGTTCTTGTGCCGCAAGTTTTTGTCCGGTTTTTCTCGAATTTGCTCTCTCATCATGAGGCTTTATCAAAACCTTCGCTCCAGGAGTTGAAGACGTTCGTTCGTCACCCACTTTCTGATGCTCAGATGCGGTCCCTATGTAAGCCGGTTTCTCCCTCTGAGATTAAGAATACTCTATTCTCCCTTGCCAAAGGCAAGGCCCCAGGTCCTGATGGATTCTCGGTAGAGTTCTACAAGACTAATTGGGACTTAGTGGGGCCGTTGGTGGTGGAAGCAATCCAGGATTTCTTCTCTTCGGGACTGCTTCTAAAGGAGGTAAATACCACTATCCTCACCCTAGTTCCTAAAGTCCCTAACGCAAGTGCAGTCACTGATTTTAGGCCTATCACTTGTTGCAATACCATTTATAAAGTCATTACAAAAATCCTTGCTAATCGCATTGCTGCTGTCTTAAATGATTTGATAAGCCCTTCACAAAATGCTTTTGTAAAGGGTAGGAGGATTAGAGATAATATCCTCATCGCTCAAGAGTTGTTTGCTGGATTTCACTTAAAGCCTTATCTACCCAAATGTGCTGTTAAAGTTGATTTCCATAAGGCCTATGACACGGTTGATTGGGATTTCTTGGAGCTTGCTCTTCGTGCCTTCTGTTTTCCTGAGTGGATTACTTCGCTAATTATGGTTTGCGTACGTACGCCGAGATATTCCATCTCTATCAATGGTGATTTGCATGGTTTTTTCCCTGCTGGAAGAGGACTTAGGCAAGGTGATCCTATGTCACCTTACTTATTTACCTTAGTCATAGAGATTTTCTCTGGAATCTTGCTCTCCTGTACTGCTAGCAATGACTTAAAATATTTTTGGAGATGCAAATCTGTGCAGCTGACTCACCTCTTTTTCGCCGATGACGTATTCCTTTTTTGTCAAGCTGATTCGGCGTCAGTGACGTTGTTAAAAAGGGGCTTGGACATTTTCTCCTCTTGGAGCGGCCTCTACCCAAATAAAAACAAAAGTGAGATCTTCATCTCAGGAGGGGATTCATCTCTTCGTAATATGATGAAATGGGCCTTCGATTTTCAGGAAGGGAAACTGCTGGTTCGCTATTTGGGTGTTCCGATTATTACTACTAGATTGGGCAAAGCAGATTGTGTTGCACTGACTAATTGTATTACTGCCAGGGTTCAATCTTGGGCGCAACGCTTTCTATCCTTTGCTGGGAGGCTGCAACTTATAAGGTCAGTACTCCTTTCAATTCAAGCATATTGGACTAGTGTCTTTAACCTTCCGTCCTCGGTTATAGATAATATTGAACGCATTTTGAGACAATTTTTATGGAAGGGCACGACCCTTGGTCGGGGTGGAGCCAAAGTTTCTTGGGATGATGTCTGTCTCCCAAAGGTTGAGGGTGGTCTAGGCATTCGGAAACTTAAAGATTTCAACAAAGCCTCCATGCTTAAATTTATTTGGATTCTTTTCACTGATAAAGAATCGTTGTGGTGTCGGTGGGTGCACTCTAACTTCTTAAAGAAAAGAAACTTTTGGATTTCTTCCCAGCCTGCCGTTGTTCTTGGGCATGGAAAAAAATCCTTCAACTGAGGAATTACTTTCGCTTATCCTTTGTGTGGAAGATTGGGAATGGCCTATCAGTGTCTCTTTGGCATGATCACTGGCTTTCTTGTGGCCCGCTTGATGCCTTTATCCCCTGCTCATTCCGTGAAGGCGTATGTCTTCCGACAATGCTTTTTCTTTGCGGATCTGTTTACCTCTAGGGGTTGTTTATTTAAATGCTTTTTGGAAAGATGGGGATCTCTCTCCCGGTCCTCTCTTCGGCTTGTGACAGGTTTACCTGGTGCTGGGACGCTTCTAGATCTTTCTCTGTAACTTCAGCATGGAATTCCATTAGAGTCAAGAAGGATCGCGTTGATTGGGCGTCTTTTGTTTGGGACAATGCAATAGCCCCGCGGTTCTAGTTTAATCTATGGCTTATAACCAAAAATCGCCTGCCGACTCAGATGCTGCTTCTTTCTTATGGAAAGATTGACTATAATGTTTGTGCCTTCTGCAATGATGTTCCAGATTCTGTCGAACATTTATTTTTCGGGTGTCGCACCTCGGCTTCTCTGGCCTACTTTTGGGCCGCTAGGTGTAACCTCCCGTGGCGGAATAGATGTTGGAAAGATATCCTCAGTTGGGCCTTAAAGTTCTTATCCGGCAAGGACTTCTTCCATTGCATTGCGCGGTTCTCCTTTGGAGCTATGTGTCACCTTATTTGGAAAAAGAGGAATGCGATTATATTTCGGGGCGAATCCTTAGTGGTCTCGGCTCTAAAAAACCACCTAATTAAGGTAGTGAGGGATAAAGCTATAACATTCAAAGATGTTCCTCCTGCCCCAAGGAATAAGAGGCTTCAGCGTGGTTGGGGGTTCGACCCTGCGGTGTTCTCTCATCTGCCTAGTGCTCCTTAGTTGTTGCTTTGTGTGTAGCTCTGTGCGTGTTGCTCCTTTCTTTTTTGGCTCTTTGTTCTTACCCGCCTCCTTGGGGGGCTGAGGGTTTGTTAGCCTTGTTTTTATCTCTTTCCCGCTTGTTTGTTTTGTTGCTGTGCCCTTGTGGCTCTCTTGTTTGCCTTTGTGGTTTTTTACATTGGCCCCCCTACACTTTGTCTCCTCTTTAGGATTGAGTGTAGGTTTTTGGTGCCGATCTTTTGTATATCGCCTTAGCTTTATTTATATATTATTACCTTTTACCAAAAAAAAAAAAAAACTATAAGACAAGGTCCATGTGTTAATGGCACATGCTGCTCGCTTATTCATCAATATTTCGATTAAAAATTTAGCTAGGCTGCATTACTATATCTTTGAAATTTCACATAATACAACCCCTTCAAATAAAACAAGTTTTTTCTCTTGACTCTTTACCAAGAATAAAATCGAGAATTTTGCAAATGATATATTTCTAGTTAGAATTTTTAAGGGAAAAAGCCATAAATAAAAAACCCCAAATTTTATTCACTGTAACACATAAATCCTTTTTTTTTTTTTGTGACCAAAAATTCCAAATTTATATTTATGTGATATATTTACCCATTTTTTTTTAGTGACACGAAAAACCCCAAAACTTTTACATGTATGATACATTTACTCTAAATTTTTTCTATGACACCAAAAATCTTAAACTTTTTTTTTTGTGACACCAAACTTTTGGGATAAATGTGTTATGAAAAGAAGTTTGGGATTAATGTGTCACATTATATAAGTCACATTATATAAGTTTGAAGTAAATCTGTTATATAGATACAAATTAAGAGCAGTATCACAAAAAAAAAAAAAAAAGGTAAATATATCACAGTAAATATAATTTACAATTTTTGGTGACTTTTGCCCACTTTTTTTAAGAGAAAAAATTAGTAAACAAAAATATCAAACCCCTAACAAAACTACATTATATTTTAGTAGAAGGTTATGGCAAATGTCAGTAGATTATGAGCTGCTTTTCCATTCGAGAAGGATCGATAAAACAAGGACCTTGCGACTTTCAAATTTAATAATACATTATGAACCCGTTTGCAATTTCACAGGTGGGTCCATTTACTTGTGGGTAGTTTAATAAAAGAAAAATAATCATTTTACTCATTTAAATTGCATCGTATGTTACCAGCAAAATATTCGCTTTACAAGTGAGCACGTTTATTCATCAGTGGCTTACAAATAGAATAATAATTTTACACTTTCAAATTGCATATTTCAGTATCCATAAAATTTTGATTCTACGAGTGGTCTCGTATATTGGTCAAATGTACTGCCAAAATAATTACTTTATTACTTTCAAATCCCATAGTAGATTTTCAATTGCTTTATATTGCAAAACAGAATCCGTTTATTTATTTATAAGTCATCAATAAAATAATAATTTTATCGTTTTTAAATTCTATACGATTTCAATTCAATTGAAGATACAATAATGGACTCTTATGTTCATCACATTTACCGCCGCTTCATGTGGACCCGCTGGAAATGACAAGATTTTGATGGCTTTCGTGGATTGGACGTGCATGCACCTAATCAATTGAAAATCGCTCGTCCTAAGCTCCTTCTTTCCTAGGCTGGATTCGACAATTCTGGCCTGGCCAGCGACACATTGGTATCGTCTAAGCTTGATCAATTTTAGGATAGATATATCCTAAGAAGGAACTCAAACCTATCATGGTAGAGTTGGTTTCAATTTTTAAATCGGAAACTGCATAGGTTGACTCTAGATTCGGTATGAAACCCAATTGATTAATTCTACAACCTAAAAAACTGGTCTATCTTTTCCTTATTCATTTTTTTATTTAATTTCTTAATTATATGCATATTTTTGGGATAAGGACATTACAAGTGTCATAACTTTTGCAAGGCACTCACTTAGCACTCACTTGAGTGTTATAACGTTTTTTTTTTTTAATCACTTAAGTAGCATGACTTCTAAAAAACATTAATTGACTGTCATAACTTTTAAAACCCATTCACCCAAGTATCGAAAATCCAACGTGAGATAACAATTGTAGTCACCATTTTAAAAATAATTATATCGCTTAAGTGATGAATTGAAAAGTCATATGGTACTCAAATGACAGAAAAAAAAATGATAATCAAATTAGCACCATACAAAAGTTATGACACTTGCAATATTCAATTTTTATTTTATATTTTTGTTAAAATTGTCAATCAAGAAACCATAATGAACCGTTTATGCTGAAATGTTTAGCCTCATTGTTTTTGCAAAATTTTTTAACTAAGAGACTAATATTGTTTGGTTTGGAACGGTCAAACCCGATTCTACTTCGAATAAGCCTTGGAATCTGTTCAAAACTAGTTCAACTCGAGGGCTGGAAACTAAACAGTTCAAGACCGGGAAAAGCCGGTTCGGTTCCCTTCCAATTTTTTAACTCATCCATAGTGTGTTTTAATCAGTCAGTCTCTATCCCACGTTTTCTTCAAAATGGAGCCAAAATTTCGGATCAAAATGACCTTTCCAACATCCTCCCAACAAAGTTCATCATTTTCTGACCATGTCCTCCGAAAGAAACAACAAATGCCTGATCAACATTGTTGGCACCCAAACTAACTTATTGGACTTCGGAATCCAAGGAGAATGAAGTGGGCCTAAAACACAGAACTTGAAGAAAAGTGGGCCAGAATGCCCATAGTCGACAAGCCATGATTCCGAGTAATGTGGTAAGGGTTGTCATGCCTTGATCCTCGAGCATGTGCCATCCCTCTCTGGTTGATAAAATTTTGTGACTTCATGGGATGAGTCGCCAATCCTTTCATTTTATTACACATGCGGAAGTGAATATATATCCCTTGATAGTAACCATTTCGGGATAGAATAGCAGGACAATCGATTCACGACAAACATGCTTTTATATTCACATAGAGTCATGTACAAGGTTTATGACCAAAAGACTACACAAACTAGCTTTAAAAAAGAAGCGGTTCTAAATGACCTATACTTTAGATCACCTTCTCTCGGCTCCAGGTCCTCCACTCGACAACCTTGAAAATTTAAGCTCATGACAGGGTGAGATATAAATCTCAGCGAGTTCACACTCTAAACCCCGATTAGGAGGGTAATACGCCTCAAGGGCCACCTAAGCACAAACACTAGTCAAAGGGCTTATCTTTGCTTGAGATCCTTCTTGCATGTCAATATAATTCAAATACTCGATTAAACAATTCAATGAATTCATTTCAAATCAACCATCAATCAATCAACTCATTTGACCCCATGTCATCGGTGCCATCTATAAATTCTGTAGATTCGAATAATGCTCACCTAAACTGAAATAGATATACTCATATATCATTGTGCCCAAAGCTGATGTCTAAAATTTGCTCACCAAAATTGCTAAATCAACTAATGCTCACCGAAGTTGCTAAATAACATGTGCTCGCCGAAGCTGCTAAATAACATGTGCTTGCCAAAGCTGTTAAATTACTGATGCTCACCGAAGCTGAACCACGATACCTTACTCCTGGCCAAGGATCTTGTGCTTTGCACATCGATTCCTCAATTACATATCCAACTTGGCCTAATTCCATCATATTAAAGTGTACCCGATAAAAATAGTTGTGTGTGGGTACATGGTCGACCTGAGCCAAAAATATAATATCTTTACTTTAGAAAATCCCACTATTTATATAGAGTCTAAAAACATTTTTAGCGTTGTAAACCGATGCTCTGGTAATTTTTAATTAATTACTGAAATTATACAATTTTGGGATAAATTCCCAAAATAACAACTTAAATTCAAATTGCACAATTTAACACACAATTGCAGAAATTAACCACACCATTGCAATCAACACGAAATTCCAGTCACTGACTACCTCGGTCTAATTTTCGGAAAATATTTAATAATTAAATAAAATTTAAATTCTAAAAACACCAACCTAGGCTAAAATCACTAAATTAAATACTGATATGGCTTGGAAAATTCCCAAATCCTTTTAGATAAATATCACAATTTATCTAAAAGGATTTGGGAATTTAACCATCTAACATGCATAATGGAATAATTAAATCACTTAATTTAATCTAATTAACCACCGAATTCCTAATTAATTAAATCTAAATACCCCTTAAACGTCATTAACCTACTAAGAAGAGTTTAGTGAATAAACTCACCGGTTTATTGTGGAAACCAGTTCACCGCGACAATGACGTGACGGCAGTCGAAACTTGAACTTTCGGCGGCGTCGATGGACACTTGGACCGGGCCAAGAAACCTTGCAAGCCCACAGAAATTTCTGGGCTTAGACTTGGGCTTGGGCCTGCTTCTTGGGCTTCAAGTGAGCTGGGAATGGGTTGAGGATGGCCTTCAAATCTGGGCTGGGCTGCTGCGAAACTTTCTGGACTGAAATTCACAAGCTGAGATGGGCTTCGAATGGGTTGAGCTGGACTGAAGTTCACTTGGGCCGCGAGAGTTGGGCCAAACAATTTGCGTGGACTGGACTGCAGGCTTCGTTGGGTTTTTGGCCGAACAAGAAGCAGCAAGGGAGGAGCCACTTCGGGGAGGGCTGGAGCAGGGGATCACGCCGTTGCTGGGGTCAACAAATCGGGTCTTCAATGGAGCTGGAGTTGACCAGCGCTGGCAACAGGGACACGAGGCGGAGAGGGGTGATCGTGGGCTTGTGCTGCGGGCCTGAGACGCTGGATTTGCTGATCGGAGAGGGAGAGAAGCAGCTTCGGTGGATGGAGAGATGAGCTGACACGCGGGCGTGAGGGCTTCGGAGTCAACGGCGTGGCTTCAACGGAGAGGGGAGCTGACCACGCTGATGAAGACACGGCAGAACTGAGGGCGTGGCATCGAGCTGGGAAGGAAGAAAAGAAAACGTGGCAAGGGCAGAGGCTGCTTCGATCAACACCGGGGACTTCTACTGAGGAATTTGACCGAGCGTGCGAAGGGAGAGAGGAAGTCGGTTGCTGGTGGGGGATGTCGTTGCAAGGGGATGGGGCAGCAAAATGGAGAAGCAGCTACTGGCGTCGACCTCGAGCGGAGCAGGGAAGAAAAATAAAAGAGGAACCGCGGAGGAGGAGAAATCCATCACGCTGGCGTGCGTAGAAGAGAGACTGAAGGAAAGGGGGGCTTAAAGTCAAGATAATTATATCTCTAATTAAAGCTTTGTCCCACTTAAAGTCTTCATAAATATCCTTATGTCTCCCCCCTAATTCTTTCTTGAATAAACTTCCCAAATAATCCAAAATTGAAGCCAAAATTGCTGACCTCTTCCTAGTTCCGAATTTCCTCATATAGCTTCAATTTCCTTGACAAAATCCCAAATTGAGGTCCAATTTTGATGAAGAAAAAGCCCAAACAATTTTCTGTAAATTCCTGACACTCAAAAGCTCGGCTTGGAAGTTCAAATTTCCTTTAATTTGGCCCATCCGAATTTCCGCTAATTTTTCCGCAACATCCTAAACGGTTTTCCGTAAAAATCTCCAAATTTCTGAAAAATCTTCAGAGGATGAGTCGACATTTCTAAAATAGATCGTGACACGACATAACTTTCAATTTTTGAAATCAGGTTCAAATTTGTGGTTAATTTTAATTCGATACGATTTTAGCGTGACCTAGTCTATCAAGTAATTTTTAGGAATTTTTAGTGTAATTGACCCATGATCGATTTATCTCAAGTCACAAAGTGCATATTCAACATATTGGTGACTCTCGGTTGTCGTGAAAATTTTGAGATTTTAATTATGGGAATCCGGTACCAAAACGATAGAAAAATCGGTTTAGTGCCGATTGACGAGTATTATGCAATCAGGACACTTTGATCACATACCTCAGTCAAATCGACCTATCTCTAGTCTCTAATCGATTTCTGATAGTGTTGTAATGATCGCAGACTAACACGGTCGAGCAGTCGATTCATAGTCGAATTCTCAAGTCCATTGCATTTAGATTCCTTAATTGTTTCCCCATACTAGATTCGTGAGTGATTAGCTCAAAAATAGCACTATCGACACGTCGATAAAATGCCCGATTTATTTAATCGAAAACAAAATCTAAAATTCAGGTTATCACAAGGGTCAATACCGAAATTGAAGAGATAAGAATGGAAGCAATTACAAGAGTCGGTACTAGCGGAAATATCACCAAGGCTAACTACCTACCGATTAAAAAATCAAGCTTCTAGAATGTTGTAGAAATTGAAATGGTAATTGCTAAGGGGCAATTATTTGCGGAACACTACTATAAATAGCCGAAGAGACATGCTTGTAAGGATCTTTTGGCCAAAAAAAATCGACAACCAATCAATTTGCTTTCAAAGTGTTATCTTTCATTTTACTGCATTTTATATTCAAACACACTTTACATTTCTCCTGTTTTCTTGTATTTACTTTTGCCATAGTTTAGATCCATCACTTTCTTTTCGAAGCAAGATAGGACTCATTATAAATAATAAAACCAAAGCTCTACCATCTTCGATGAAAGATTTTTGTCATGGGAACTTTCCCCGGCGAACATTTTTTTGGCACGCTTGGTGGGACCATTGTGTTCAACTCTTAGGAGGTGTTGATGGCAAAAATGAGGAACCAGGAGAGTCGCTCCTTTGCCGGTGAGGATAACTTGTTCCCACAGCGCATAAGAGAAAGGAATGTCCGTTCCAAGACCTCTAGTCAGATTTCAGACCCTATTGATGGTGTCAATATGGGTATTAATGCTGAAGATATTCCGTGAGAATTGTCCGAGGATCAAAGAAGAGAGTTAGCCTTGAACCAAACGGTGATGGCCACCATGAGAAGGATCTTCGAAGAGCAGCAAAATGATTTGGCCAATCATATGGCTAATCATTTGTTGACTATCTTGACTCCTTTGTTGACCAATTTGATTACTGATTTGACTTCAAGAATGAGGTTGCCGAATCAAGCAAATGTGAGTCATACTGGTCATACTAGCGCAACTCTGCAATCTATGCATGTTCTAGCTCAACCTGTTAGCAGTTCCAATCCCATCCGTTGGTTGAGATTATGCAAAGGGGTGACAGTTTGAATGATTAGAGTTAGAGCAGTCAGGGTGAACGAGTTGGGGTTCCAAAAATATTGCCTTCATCTGGGTCAATGCCATAAATCTCAAATGGTAGCAATCTTGCAAAGGCGATTAGAGATACTTCAAATCAAGGAAATGAGATCCAGACGGGTGTCTCGCAACCAGCCCTCCTTGATGTTAGCTTCTCAGAGGGCAGTGATGTGGTGCTGACTGTAGGGATGGTGGATATTGGGTCAATTCCCGTACCAATTGCAAGGTGTCAGCCTTACCACCCGCAAGGAGGATTAAGACACTTTGCTAATTGTCCTCCTCACTGCCAAAGGTACAAATGATTCAAGTAAATCAGGCTCTAGACTATCTGAGAGATTAAAGGATGATAGAACAGGTTGCTTGTTTGGTTATGCAAAGAATGAGATTGGATGGAGATGTCTCGATGCCTATGTATCCTAAGCCATATCTGAATTGGGTTGATAACATCCCATACCCTAGGAAATACAAAATCCCTCAGTGGTAACCTCATTATTGGGGAGGATGATTAGTCAACTGTGGAACATATTAGCTGATTTACGGCTCAATGTGGCGATGTTAATAATGATGGAAGAATGAAGTTACAGTTGTTCCCTTTGTCCCTGTTGAAGATGGCGTTCACTTGGTATACTAGTCTTTCCGTGAATTCAATATAGAATGTGAAACACACCTAGAGAGAGTCCTTGATACTTTAGGTGTTCATCATAGTTTTTGGGCTGACATTATAAGAGTTATTTTGCATACAATGTTTCGGGCATTGGGTAATGGTCTTGGAGGGTTTAACATGATTTTTTCTTTTGCATTGGGAAAAGTGTTAAAAAAAGTGCTAAACCTTTTGCATTTGTGTCAATTTAGTCATAAACCTTTTTTTGGTGTCAATTAAGTCCTAGATCTTTTTACGTTATGCCAATTCAGTCCTGTTCGGCCAATTTTGGTTGGATTTTGCTGACTGGACGCCAGTCGGTTGACGTAGACAACTTTCAATAATATTTTAATCTTTTTGATTTTTGATTTTGATTTTTGATTTTTGATTTTTGATTTTTTGATTTTTATTTTTTTGTTCTTCTTTTTTCCTTCTTCCTCTAGTCGGTCGCTGGACCTCGGCGACCGGCTAGAGCCGATGGTTGGCGAGGTCTAGGTCGACCTTGTCGGCCACCTCGCCAATGGCCGAGGGCAGCCTTGCGTTGGGCGGTGAGGCTCGCCCTCGTCAGATTCGATGAGGGCAAGCCTCGCCCACCTGGTGCGAGGTCGCCCTCAAGGCCTAGGTGGCGAGGCTTGCCCTCGCTAGATTTTGTGAGGCCAGCTCAAGGCCGCCCAAGCTATGAGGGCAGCCTTGTGCCGAGCTGACAAGGCTCACCCTCGCCGCCCAAGCCTCGAGGGTGGCCTCGCGCCAGGCGGGTGAGGCTCACCCTCGCCAAATCTAGGAGACTGAGCCTCGCTGGCCCGGCATGAGGCTAGCTCAAGGCCGCCCAGGCCGTGAGGGTGGCCTTGCGTTGAGCCGGCAAGGCTTGCCCTTGCCTGGCCATGGGTGAGGCTTGACCCTCTTTAGATTCGGTGAGGGCAAGCCTCGCCGCCTAGGCCTTGAGGGCGGCCTTGCGTTGGGTGAGCGAGGCTCACCCTTGCCGGATCTGGAGAGGTCGAGCCTCGCCAGCCATGGGTGAGGTTGAGCCTTGCAGATTCGACGAGGGCGAGCCTTGCCGCCCTGAGCGAGCCCGCCCTCACGGCCATTGGCGAGGTGCCCGGTGAGGTCGAGGTCAACCTTGTCGGCCGTCGCCTCTGGCTGGTCATTGAGGTCCGGGGATCGGCTAGAGGAAGAAGGAGGAGAAGGAAAAAAGAAAAATGAAAAAATAAAAAATAAAAATAAAATTTTAAAATTTTAAAATATTATTAAAAGTTGTCTACGTTAGCGCCGATCAAGCCACGTCAGCTAGCTAGTGTCCAATTAGCAAAATCCAGCCAAAATTGGCCGGAAATGACTGAATTGACACAACGTAAAAAGGTTTATGACTTAATTGTACCCAAAAAATGGGGATAAGTACACTAATGGTGCCACAAGTTGTGTACGGTGCTCACTTTGGTGCCAAAAGTTTCCGTCGGATCACTTAAGTGCCAAAAAATTTGAAAAACGCTCACTTTGGTGCCAACGCCGACGAAATTGGCCGGAAATCCGACGTTGCCTTTTTTATTAATTTTTGACGCCGACGTGGCTCGTCGGAGAGTTGAGTCAGCATCCAAACACCAAAACGACGCCGTTTGGCATCTTTCCCCCAACTTTGAAACCCTAATCCCCAAATTGAGAGAGAGGGAAGGCTCGTCTTCGTGTCTTCTTCTTCCTTGAAGACCCACACCAGCAACGCCACCGGCACGGAACCAGCAACAGCATCGGCAACACACCAGCAACGACACCAAAGCAACGCACCAGCGCGGCGGCGCACGCACCAGCCCCCTTCGACCCATCTTCTTCCTCCTCCTCCTCCGCCCTCGCCTTCGATTTTTCCTGCAACAATCTCGCTCTCCTCGCTCATCTGGTCGAGCAACTACAATGGTGGCTGAGCGACGGTGGCCGAGCGACGGCGGGCAAACGACGGTGGCCGAGCGGCGGAAACCCTAATTTTTCCCCATGTGAGCTAAACGGCGTCGTTTCCATGAAGCCATCCATGTAGGACGGCAAAACGACGTTGTTTTCTTAAGGAGGACCGAAAATGATGTCATTTAAAGGCTTATCGATTTTTTTTTTAGAAAAAAAAAATCATTTTAGCCGGAATCTTGTGCCGGTGGCACCGAAGTTAGCGTTTTTCCTCCGATATTGCACTTAAGTGATCCGACGGAAACTTTTGGCCCCAAAGTGAGCGCCGTACACAACTTTTGGCACAATTAGTGTACTTATCCCCAAAAAATGTTTAGGATTAAATTTGCAAAAATGCAAAAGGTTTATGACTTTTTTTAACACTTTTCCCTAATGATGGAAGAATGAAGTTACGGTTGTTCCCTTTGTCCCTATTGAAGATGGCGTTCACTTGGTATACTAGTCTTCCCTTGAATTCAATACAGAATGTGGAACGCACCTAGAGAGAGTCCTTGATACTTTGGGCGTTCATTACAGTTTTTGGGCTAACATTATAAGAGTTATTTTGAATATGATGTTTCAAACATTGGGTAATGGTCACAGAGGGTTCGACATGAACATAAATTTGGCAATGACCACCAGAGATGAAGTTGAAATGGAAGACAATGAGGAAGCCTCAATTGGAGGATAGGAGTCAAATCCCAACCAAGTCACGGTGGGCGTCTCTAGAGGCACCATTGAAAAACTCAAGCAGAAGAGCTACTCTATTGGGGAAGCTGACGGATGTTGTTCTATTTGTTTGGAGGAACTAGATGGGAAATATAAAGTGATGGAAATACCATGTTCACACCTATTTCACAGTATGTGCGTCATCAAGTGGCTCAAGAGGAATAATTCGTGTCCACTATGTCGTGGCAAACTACAAGAACGAGATTCAAAGTAGTCAGTTTTAGTTTGTAAGATTTTCTTATAAGAAATGAATTCTCTTTTTTTCCCCAGTGGATTAACTAATTTGCTGCAATGACTTTGGGTACTCAATGCAGCGCCTGCTGCTACAGTTCTGAATATCAACCCTGTTAAAAAACCAAGGTCACCTGTGATGTCCCAGTGGAGACTATATATAGTTTCTGTTTATTCTATGGCTAGAACCTGGTAGAGATAGTAAGCTGCATTTGGAAAGAGAGCAAAACGAAAAGAAAATTGTCCCAGTCAATATTTACATGAGAATACTCACAAAAGAATGCTCATATAAGAGTACCAAACGAGCGGGGAGCGGGGAGAGAGAGAGAGAGAGAGAGAGAGAGAGAGAGAGAGAGAGAGAGAGAGATTCTTTCGCAAACCAACGTACAGAATATGCGCAACTTTATTAGCTCGGTTTTGCCAGTTATCCTAGGCAACGATGACCCATTCATAAGAAAATGGGCAAAGACGGCTAACAGTGTATTATGCACATTTGATAATCTCATATATAAGCTGTCGTGTATATTAGAAATAAATTGATAAGATTGTTGCAGATAATTCTCATAAATTTATTTATTTTTTGGTAGGTGAAAGAGAATATTACTGAAGTGCACCAAGGGAGTGGAAACCCATATGCAAAAAGAGCTTAGTTACTCGACAAATTATGTACAATGTTAAAGCATTTCCATCCGCACGACTTTCCAGGACACCAAAAGCATAAGATTTTTAACCAACTTTCAATAATTACAGAAAAGGGCGTTTCCTCTCCAATGAAAGCTCTCATATTCGGCTCTCGGATAATTTACCTAAAACAGATGACTTCCAACCAACAGAATATATGCAAAGACATGCACAACATCTGTCGTTCCATCAATGTTGAACACTGACATAAGTTCTAGTAATAATATAGGTACTTGTGTGGGTAGTCATCCACCACATCACCAGTGAATCCGGCACGCATGGCAGAACTCAGAATCAACTCTGCTGGGCTATGCTCTCCGGCTGAACTTGAAAAACTGCTCGTTTCGCCCCTTGCCAAGCATCTATATGACAAGCCAAAAAATGCCCTAAAAATACTCGAGAGAAATGTTGATTATTAGCCAGCCAAATAGGGACTAGAAGTTGTGCAAGATAGAAAAGAAGAAAAATGGAATTTTTTCGATTATTCCGGACAATCATCCAATACTAAGGGAGAAGCTTCAATCTTAACCACGGCTCCTGAGAGGACTCGTCCGCGTTGCATAACCACTGCATGAAAAACAGATATAGAATCAACAAACTACAGAAAAGAAACCAAAAATGATTCCAAGTTACCCAAGGCAAAATCTCAGAGAATTTCCAGAGAGTGTAGCAAGATTACGAAATAAGAATGATAACATGCAAAATTAACGACGGAAGACAATCAAAATGTATGGAAATGATACAACAACGACAAAAGGTGTCTCACCAGGCTACGGTCCATCGGTCCTTCAAACCCAACTATGCCCAAGTTCTAAACATTTCATGTTCACACTTTACCCCATAAGTATCCACTTAATAACAAGTCATTCTTACGGATCATTATTTTGGTGTCTAACTAGCAGATAAAGGGGGAAAGACAGAGTTGAATCTACGAAAGTTGAAGCACAACAGTGGCTACTTTCTGCAGGGAACTTTTCGTATGGATCATTTTTTGATTTGTCTGGCCCAAGCCAAGAGGTCAACCATGCATCCACAGCGCTCACTAGTTGGAGCGATGCCGTAACCTTTGGTCATACGTCCGAACAAGCGCCATGCTCCATTGATTAGACACTTCCGATAGCAGGCCATTGGACCTCCAATAAACGTCACAGCATTTGGTTTAGGGCCCCTATTTTCCATCTCGTAGAAAAACTGCAGCCCATTTTCATTCTCACTGTTGACACCAAACCCCGATATCATCGCACTCCTAGTTATCAACATCTTTCAGAGGCATTTGGTCAAACACTTCTTTGTGCGAATCCGACGAACCCACATGTGACAAGAAAATAATCAATGCAAAGCCTGGCCCAAGTTCGTAAACGATGCCACTCTCATCTATGTACTAATGAACCCATTTTCCTTCTTTAGAGGCTTCCACAATAGCACGGCACAATAGCACGGCAATAAGTACGCTAGCCTAAAGAGATCCAATTAATTTCACGCGATCTTTAACCCCAGAAAACCACTCGATGGCTTCATCAAAACGCTCGTTCCTAAATTAGCCAGAGATCAAGGCACTGTAGGAAACACCATTTTTCCCTGGCACTGAATCGAACGGTCCTCGAGCTTCCTACAAGAGGCCGCTGCTACAATACCCAGTGATGAGGCTCGTCCAGCAAACCACGTCCCGCACACTCGCAGCCCAATGCCTTCCGTACATGCTTATCAGAGAACCCACCTCGTATGCATCACAATCTCGCCCGAACTTCATCGTCTGGCGGCGAAGTTGGCCAAGCAAAGGAAGAGCGAGCGCCATGCCCCGACCAGTGCAGTGGAAGTGCGGGCATCTGGCGGGCGTAGACAGAGACCAGCCGTCCACATTCGAAGTACCCCCAAGAATGATGGAAGAGACTTTGGTTTAAGGGGGCATCCGAGCAGATAAGTGTTCAGTGCCTACATTGAAAAAGAGTCATAATTGCAACGACATCTTTAATGAATCTCTTCGTCATTATCTATAATGAGTCTATTCCTATTTCTAGTGATTTTTTTAGAGATAAGACGAGATATGCTGATTTTTTATTAGTTTCTAGATCTTATCTAGAACGCTAGCTTTTCCTACTAGGAAGGGTAAGGGTCATGTAACAATTCTATAAATAGGGGAGTCTTATAATTATTTTTTTAAGGTGAAATAAATCTATAAGCCTATCTATCTTTTGTGAGCGTTTCATCTTCAAATTACTTCCATCAAAGAAACCATCATCCCGACTCTGAAGTCGAAGACAATGGTGGTGGGTGAGTGGGAATACAAGAGAAAAAGTGCGCCGCGTAGTTCATGTGGCGGCGAACGGGAAGCGAGAGAGGCCAGAGATGATGGTGTGGGCATGGATTTGCTTCGGGTGGCCCGTCGATGGTTGAGCATCTTCGGAGAAGGGCGAGCACGTGATATATTTATTACTAATTGGTTGGATAATTTCATCATTTCACAATGTGCAATAATAAATAAAAAATTTATTCTATATATGTCTTCTTCTCTTTTTAATAGAGAAATTATATATTATAACCGGTCCATTTAACACCCCTATTCTATATATGTCTTTAAACATTCTGGCTGTGTTCACAGCCAATTTTATTATGGAAATAGCAAGTTTCAAGAAATTGAAACCTAATAGTGCTGGGAGAATCATTTTATGCCATTTAGAACACAAAGGGAATACAAAGTTATTGTGATTTATTTCTTGATCAGTCCGCCCATAATCAACTTTTGTCACTAAATATATCATATTTGAGCGTAATAATTATTGGAATTCACTTTGTAAGAGAAAACTGTAATCCACGCGCAATTGCATGACGGATCGATCTACCATAATCAACTTTGCCCACTCAAGTATACCTCGATCTATACGAATGTAGATATAAACAGAATAGAAAATTTCCTATATAACCACAGTGGAGAAAGAAATAAAATAAAATAAAAACGTTGAAGACATTAGAAGTGGGCTTCAAAGGAACCACTCACCAAGAATTGAATTTCTCGAGAGAAATAGAGAGAGTCTAATTGCGTAGAATAATAAAATTGTAAACATAAAATAAAATTTTTCCACTGGTCATCAAACAAAAGAAATACTAAATCAAGATTAAGTGTCATTAAAAGATATGTTTGACCCAAGAATTCTATATGCTCTTTTAAGTTAAATGGCTTTCAAAGGGTGATTCTTGCACCTATGAGCCCTTTTATAACGATATAAACATGTATTGATCATTGTCAATCCAATAAAACGGCTGCTCTTTAATAGAATTTACATCTTAAACCATGTTGAAACCAATGCTTTTCCTTCTCTTTGTTGCTTCTCCAAAACGGCATGTGTCCCTTTAAAGAGGAAACACTTAATTGTACTCGACAATTTCTAGATGCATACCTGTAATGGAGAAATTGGTTTACGTCAATAAATCTTTCAAATTCAAATATCTAAAATAAAGAACCATTAGGTAAAAAAAAAAAAAAAATCCGTCAGATTTGAGTGATTCAGTCTGCACCTAGAACCGAACCGATTATCAATGATTCCAAATTTTAGGAACTAGGAATTGGACTAGTGCTCATGCCTAGATAGTATGTCTGGATGTAAAGAATTTGTGCAACCAACTGAGATCTTTGGTTTTACATACCGGCGAAAATGATTTTCTTGAATAAGTCAATTAAAAACTTTAACTTTGGTTACGGAAATTTCTAGGAAGAGTTTAACTAAGCGATGCAGATATTTTTAAACCGAACGCTTGTCGCGAAGGTCCATAGGTGTAAAGAGGAAAACTCAAGCCATATGTGTTCTTGTTTTCTTCAACTAGTTAATTGATTTCAAGCAAAGTTTAGAGTTCCGAGGCATTGGTGTGTACTATATGTATCCTGTTTGCGCAAGAATCTAGCATTGCGCAAAAATAGAATCTGAGAATACAACCCCTTCAATGTCTTGCCGAAATAATTCATGGTTAGCAGAACAACAAACACAATAAAGTGACCCAAATGCTGCATCTTCTCGATAGCCTCTTTTTATAGATATATTTTGTCGGGCTTCTCAATAGCGTTGACTTATATACATTCATCACTACGTGGAAAGAATGAAAGAAACTCTCGAGCTCTGGTCGAGCTCTCGTTTTTACTCGAACCAGTCACATGCCAGTATTAAAAACAAGGCAAAGATCAAATTGCAGAGAGGACGAGCAGTTAGTAATCTCTCTTCCACAACGGTCCAGAGGAACTCTGCTGCTTCTCTGTGCGCCGTATTGCCAGGACACCCTTCGATCTGTCACCACCTGATCAACAGCTTCCGATGAATTCTCCACGGGTGGCTTAAGAGGCCAAAAATTTCCAGTCCTAGGGATTAAAGATGCTGGCAAGTTCTCGTCACGGTGCCATCGCTGACCTCGGCTCTGTGTGCTTGTCTGTCAATCTATGCCTCGAACCACTTGACCCCAACCCGCTCAAGTTTAAAGAAGTCTTACCTGGCAGGGGAGCAAGAGTTGGTCCTTTAGGTATCAAGAACTCTCTGGGGACAGAATCCATGTCCACGTAACAATTTTTGGCTTTAGCATCAGCACTTTGCACAGCCCAGTCATAAGACCGAATCAAAGGTTAGGGTTTCCCATTACCTAATAAGAGTAAAAGACACTAAAACAATCACAATCTGTCCTCGTAAGTGACAAGTGAACAGGACGGGGAGTTGGCCATAAAGAGAAAGGTATACAACAGGGCTGATGAAACCATACCTTAGATGCTCCTATATACTGAGTAAACATGGGCTTCGTGTGGTAAGAGACAGAACCACCTCAATGGGATTCCCGACCATATGTAATATCATAAATTTAAGTAAGATCTAAGCAATGGATTCATGTAATATGTTTAATCAGGTTTTTTCACCAGAGTCTCACTATTGATTGGGCGTCCTTGGTAAAAGTATCTGGAGGGGACATCATGGATTTGTGAATGCATCCAATACTGAGTAGACAACAACATTGTTGCACAATCCAGCTTGCTGAAATCTATCAAAAAGTCTACTGATGTATAGCATAGTCCAATAACAGTGGCAGGAAGCTGCTGTGGATTCACAAACAGAAACATCAAGCAGCACCAAGAGAAAGGGAAGGAAGAAATCGAGTAGCACCAAGAGAAAGGGAAGGAAGAACTGCCACCTCATTGGCTTGCACTGCCTCATCAATGACTGCCATGTCAAAACCATGAGAAAGGCGAGAGATTAAATTTCTACCACTGCTTGACAGGGTAGTGAAGACAATCTCAGCTTCATATTGTTGGAGAAAACTCCCTTATTGTTTTGAAGTTGACAAAACGTTTCTATCAGTCTAATTTGAAGACTTCTAGACTCAAGTGTTAAAGTCTGAAGAACTCCAAACTCTGTCATCAAAGTTTGAAGACCATAAGACTAAAGACTCAAAGTCTACCCTCACTGACAGTTTCCAGATCGACGAAGAGAAGACTTATTCAAATACAAGTTTATCTTCAAGAATTCGGTTCGCACGGTTTATAGAAGATTTTACAGCTGGAGATAGCATATCGAGATTAATTATTCTTATTGGAATCAATTCGGATAATCAAGATCTGTTGAAAAGCGAAGTATACTTGGAAGGTTCTACTTATGGAAACCTAGATCTTGATTGTATAGGTGAGCAGGATTGATGAGCTATCATCACATTCCTTAAATAACTCGAGATCTCCTTAATTGATTATGTCCAACAAGTAAATTGGAAGAACTCATTTGGAAAGTGCCAACGGTTGTAAAGCCATGAAGGAGTATATAAGGGAGACGCTCAAGTTATTCTAGTGTGTGCGTGAAAGAAGAATTCCAAAGTTTGAAGCTCTTAATTCTTTGTTATTTCAATCGTAGAGCTTTATTTTTATTTTTTTTAATGACCTAGGGAAACCCGTAAGCCGACAGCCGGCGGGCAAACCTTGGGGCTCACGGAGGAACCCATTACCCTTGTGAAGCGGGTAAGTCCACCTGCGATGTGCTGGGGATTCGAACTTCTCCCCTTCGTGAGGGGGAGAAAGCCCGAAGCCAGCAACGCCACTCAGTGCAGTGGTTCAATCGTAGAGCCATATTTGTACTCAAAAGAGAGAGAAAACACTTGTGAGACTTTGAAGAAGTGTAGTAGAGTCTCTACATTGTAAAGTCAAGGATGTAAAACTGTAACATTTCTTTTGATCCTTAGTGAAATCCAGTCAGTGGGCTGTTAGCACGGGAGAGTAGACGTAGGTTTGATCTAAGCTGAACCGTGTTTTTATTCTCTTTCCCATAAACTCCTTATTTCAATTTATAGTTTCATATAACTGTTTACTACTGTTTACGTTTCTAGCAAACTATTATGAAGTTTTGTTAAAATTTCTTTATCACCTATTCACCCCCTCTAGGTGATCTTACTAGCCCTTTCACAAATGAGATCCATTTATCAAAGAAACGGAAACCCCTTTTTTTTCTCATTTTTCTCTTTCTTTTTTTCTTCTTTTCTTCTTCTTGTCGGTCACCGGCCTTGGCCATGGCTAGCGTCGGCGACCAACCAGACGAGGGCTGGTGACCTCACTAGAGCATCACTAGCCCCTGGAGAGGTCGAGTGACGGTGAGGCTCATTGGCCTGAGCCTTGCCGTGGCTCGCCCGCCTGGCGGTGGCCTAGCGAGGCCGAGCCTCGTGCGGCCACGATGAGGCTCGCCTGATCAGCAGCGATCTTGCTAGGCCACTAGCGAGGCTAGCATTCGGCAAGCTCGCCAGGCCAGGGAGAGGCCTCGGCGAGCTCACTGGTGGCCTGGTGAGGCTCGTTGGGGCCAAGCTAGCCTCCCGGCGAGCAAAGGATCGACGACCGGCCAAAAAAAAGGGAGAAATATAATAGAAATATTAAAAAATTAAAAGAAACAAAAAAAATTATAAAAGTTTACCAAACGTGTTTATGTTATTTTTTATTCCAATAAAATAAATTTTGTGCAGTTACCAAACACGTTATTCTGTTAAAAAATTGTTCCCCGTAATATAAATAGTTTTTTCTATTTTTATTTACGGGAACAATTTTTGAACTGAAACGTTACCAAATGCGCCTCAAACCCCTAATCAACTAATAAACATAGGGATAGTAAAAACAAGGAACAATTTCCTTACCAATTGTTGACCCTAGGAAGTCTATTCATTACAAGCCTCTCAGTGGCCACTTCCTATCGACCCTCTCAACAACCTTCAAGGATCAGGGTCACCCTAAACTTTGCTAACAGTAGGGCTAGCCAAAAGGTGTCGCATCACGTGCCCACCACATCCGCACTCAGTAGATCTCCATGCTACACCCCTAAAAAATGTTAGCCCATGACGGGGTGAAATAAAATCTCAACAAGTCAACCGCTTAAACCCCGATTAGGACGTAAATTTGCCTCAAAGGCGGTCCTAACATGCACCATACAAAAACTTACCTTGTCTAGGCACGTACCTGCCGCGACCTACCATCGGGGGGAGGGAATAGGTTTAGGGGTATTGCCTAAATGACGAACTTAAGGCCAATGATTAGGCACGGGCTCTCCCAAGCCAATACCTCGTGTGACATTGAGGTATTCTTAAAGATTTCGCAAAAATGAGTTGCCACTAGCCTATTGGGGTCTACTAGAAACCAAGTGAGGCACGGGAGTACGCCACACTTCCTACGCAACTAGAGAATCTAAGGTCGAGGACTTGATTACACTAATTAATCAATTAGTGCCCTTTCGGTACCTAATCTTGTTTAATTTAAAAGAAAATATTTTTCAGGCAGTTTAGATTGATTTTACACCTATCTATTAACATGTGAAGTGATCATGCGGGTATGCAATCATTAAAGTAACAATCATAACTACCAAGATCATAATTGCAGTAAAATTAAACATGTGCAATTAAACATAATTAGATATGCAAATTAAACGTACTATATAATCAATATACGAGTAAATGTCTAATTACACTAAAATGGCAATACATAGCAATTCCTAACTAAATCCATCATTTTTTTATTTTTGATTTTTTTTTTTAATTTTAATTTTTTTTGGGTTGGAACCAAGTCTGACCCGATCGAGGCGAGTCAGTTAGACCCGCCTGGGTTTGGCCCACCCAAAATACAAGGCCTGACCAGCCTTGGTCGGGCCTTCATGTAGCTGGATTGGGCCCAATCTCTACTTCCCCTCACACAGAACATAGACCCACATAGGCCCACGACCTAAACTAGCCCACAAGCCCACAACCCCAAATCCGGCTCTGATTTGCGCCCGACTCGGCTCCTAACCGCGACCCTATTCTTAAGAAAACCCTACCTGGATCCGACTGGCTTCTAACCTTCTTCTTTAGGAGCTCTACGTTGAAGGCGGTGACGACGCGGCGAGCGGCGGCCATGGGCAGCGAGGGGCGACGGCACTTGGGTGAGCTAGCATAGCGATGC
The DNA here is from genome assembly GCA_014182575.1 of Eucalyptus decipiens. Lineage (NCBI taxonomy): Eukaryota > Viridiplantae > Streptophyta > Magnoliopsida > Myrtales > Myrtaceae > Eucalyptus > Eucalyptus decipiens. The sequence continues at coordinate 35,145,581 of CM024611.1, read as the reverse complement.
TTGTGATGCAGGCGTTGCAACGACATCGGGTTAAGGCGGGGCAACGTTCGGAGCTCCCCTGAGGGGCAGTAGGGCGGTAGCAAGTAGCTAGAGTCACGGGTGCTGCAGCAGGGGCACGAAGCCAGTGACTGGAAGAGGGATCGGGCTACTGGCGTCAGCAGCAACGGTGACGGGTGCTGCGAGTCGGTGTTCGGAGGGCGGCGGCGGCGTCGTGGCTTCAGGCAAAGGAAGGCACAACAGTAGGGGCGACAACGCTTGGGTGAGCTACTGCGGCAGTTGCTATGGCGTCAGTGACGAAGGGTGGAAGCGGCGATGGCAGGCGGAGGCATAGCGTTGAGGACGCCTCCTCCGGTTTCTCTCCCTCTCTCCAGCTTTTCCCTTTTCGGTCCCCTCTCCTCTCTCTCCCCTCTACTGTGCCTTCGCTCTTCTCCCTTTCTACTTCAGATTTGGGTTTCGAGGAAGACGGTGGCGAACGACATCGATTGGGTGGCTCGTCGGCGACGGTGGCGGTGGCTTGGAGGCTCCTTCTCCTCTTGCTCGCGTGCCCCCACTGTCTTTTTCTCTCTCCTTGTCCACCCTCTCGTCTCTCTCACTTCTTCTCCCCTGTTGTCGTTCCCTTCCCCTCCCATTTTTTGCTCTTTCCTTTTCTTTTGCTGCAGGTTGTGTGAGACAAGCTGGAGGAGGACGAAGGCTGGCGCGGGCTGGGCCAAAAGGGAAGCGGGCTTGGGCCGTGCAAAGGAAAAGAGAGGCGGGCAACGGGCCGGGCCAACGCCAGATCCGGCCCGACCTGACCGCTATGCATTTTTTTTTTGTTGTTTTGTTGTTTTTTTTCCTTCTTTTTCTCTTCTTTTTTCTTTTTTAGTGACTAGTTCCTAATGTTGTATGCGATTGAGTTATAAATAAAATAGTAAAATTTAGGTGTCAACAGTACCTGCACGTTAGCTCAACATATATACCATCATTAGTGCAGCAAGCACAGTTTACTAACCGGAACACATCATTTCAATCACATGGGTCATAATTATATGGCCAAACCGTTATGACACGTCCCATGCTGTGCTATGCAATCATGTTCCATAATCAGGCGCAACTATTACAACTACTCAAGTGTGTTCTAATTATTACGGCCCATCGGCCACGGCCAACTCCCCAATCAGCAGTCATCCAGCATAACCGAGCGTTGTCTCGCTTCGTCGAGCATGGCGACTAGCATCCAGACTCCCGTTGGGCATCCGATAAAATCAGGCATCGTCTCCAAACTCCCACTCGATGACGGGTTCTGATAGTGACCACACGCACATCTACATTTGGCCAAGAATATCGTGCTTTGCACTCAAATATCTCATATTTCAAATAATGGACTTGGTCAATTTTCCTTCGTATTAAAAATCATCATAGTAAAATAATCGTGCATGGTACCCTCTCATTTCAAAATTCCACGATTTCATATACTATATAAACATTTAGCGTCAAAAACCGACACCCGGTATTTTTCTAATTAAATACCATAAAATGGAGTTTTGTAATAGTAATCGATAACTACCATCCAGCAATCAATTGCACAACAACACATGTACAAGCCATCAAAACCACCCATAATTCCATCATATAGCCAAATATACCAAAAATTCATTTTAAAACAATAAACCTTGCAATCCTTTTTTTTTTTGTTCAAACTCTCCGAAATAAATTCGTACGGGGTCCCGTATTTGAAATTAACCAGCCAAAATTTTTACACATCTAGTATAAAACCTCATTTTAATGAGCACATAAAACTTGGCGCGCAAACCCGACACCATATTTATTTTCTATTTTCTTTTCCAACCACCCCTTTTTGAACTATACTTTAGTAACCCCCTTTTTTTTTTTTTTGTTCCAAACCTTTAGAAATAAATTCATAAATGTTCACGTACTCAAAATTAATACATCAAAATTTGCATACACCTAGTTTAAAACCTCATTGTTTTATCGAGCAAATAATTTTTGGTGTTCGGATCCGACACCTCATTTATTTTCTATTTAATAGTCCATAGGGTCACTTTTTGCAAAACTAGTAAACAACCAATATAAAACAACCATTCATTTTTCATCACGCATAAGCTCTAAGCATGCCAAAAGTCAATCACATTACCAAATATACACTATCTAGCAAGCTAGATACTAAGAACAACCACAAAACTACAATCGGCCTTAACCAGCAGGAACTGAGCCATCGCCCGCCTCCAAGTTTAATTTCAGAAACATAATCAAACAAGCTCAAAAAATTCTCAAATTTGAATATGTTCTAAAGGACACCAATTTTTTTTTTCATGAAGACACCTTAACCCAGATTTTTTTAGATTAAGATCAGTAAATTTCTCAATCCGTTACCAAAACTGTGTCCGTTTCCAGAAATCACGTTTTCCAAAATCAGCTTAGTTCGAGATCCAAAACTAGTTTGGTTGGTCTGAAATTTGTGTATGTTAAACTAAAATATATGACAAACAACTTTTGTGAAAGCGCTATTTTCAAAATTAAACCCTAAGAGTTGATAAAAATCATTTGAACACCAAAATGTCACTGTTTCCAGCATAATCTGAGATTCTGTTTTGCAAATGACGAAACCGAAATCTCATTCTTTTAAATCCTTAAAATCTTGAGTAAAATATATGTCATAGTTGAAGATGTCTAAAATATTTTTTAAGAAGGAATCAACCTCAAAATCGTAGCACATTTCTATCCGCGAAAATAGCAAATAGCGAGGGTCTAGTGAACTGATCATGGGAGAAATTCACTAAACCAAACTAAATCACCCTTATTAGTACTAATCCAGCCAACTAGATCGGCACTAATCAAGCTTAATGCTATCTAATTAAACTAGATTAACACTAATCCATCTTAAGGATAATCTCACTTTATACTAATTTAACTAAGCTAATTAGCACTAATCTAACTTCCTAAGCGTAATTAACAATCTAATCAATGATTAGGGAGTTAAATTACCAAAATTCAATGGCGGCGGGCTCACGGCGATGGCGACGTGAAGGTGGTGAGGACCCGAAACTACCGTGTCTCCAACGGAGCTCAAACGGTGGAGGAAGAAGGCCCTAAAGCTCACAACCAAGCTGGTTTGGTTCTGTTGGCTGCTGGTCGGTCTTGGTTGAGCTGGTTGTTGGCGCAGCTATCGTGGCTGCTTGGTGGAATTGCGGTGGCCTGAGGTTGTGGAGCGTTTGCGTTGGTGGTTGCTGACTGTGGAGGTGCGGCAAGAAGGGACAAGGCTGGACGGTTTGCTGAGCTAGGATTGCTGAACAACCTTGCACGTCTCTCACCTGGTCGCTGACCTTGCTGCCCCTGCTGGACTGGTTGCTGGATTTGGACCGAAGAAGATGGCGTGAGTGTGTTGGTTGCTGTGGACGTGTGAAGAAGAATGGAGAGGAGGGAAAGTGGGCGTGCGGTAGCAAGGAAATGGAGGGGAGGGCGATACGTGAGGGAAGGGAATTGCTGGGGGAAAAAGGAAAAGATGATGAGGCTTTCTGCAGGTGATGGCAGGGGGCGGTGGGGGGCGCTGAACGTGAGTGAATGGAGGGAGAGAGAAAGCGAAGAAAGTGAAGGAAAATTTGGCACAAAAGTCTTTAGCCCCTAAAGTCCAGTGGTCCACCAATGAAGAATTTGCTCTTATTTCTTCAAAAACAAACCAAATTGAAGGTAGAAAATCCCTTTTTGCTGAGCCATCCGAATTTCCACTTTTGCTTTCTTTTTGCCGAAAATCGATTTTTCTGCAAAATTCCGGGCTCAACGGAAATTTCCCAAAAGATGAGACGAGATCCTAAAAATAAATCATGATACGCTCGAATGTTCGATTCCCGAAATCGAATTTAATTTTGTGGTTAAAATCGACTGGATGCGATTTTAGTGCAACCTAACCTACCGGGTAGTTTTTAGGGATTTTATCGCATTTAACCCAAGGTCAATAATTTTTTTATCCACGTTTGTGCATCTTCGACTCGTCGATGACTCTCGGTTGTCATAAACATCTCAAGGTTTCAATTACGGGTATCGAGTACAGAATCGACTTAAAATTGGATTAGTGCCGTTCGACGCGAATTTTGCAATCATGTGAAATCACCACAATTTAATTACGACATTCCATTGAATCAACCTATATTCGATCATTAATCGATTATAACGGTGTCGTATTGACCCTTGCCGATTATCACGGTCGAACAGTCGATTGTTGATCGAATTCTCAAATCTGTCGCGTTTATATCCCATAACGGCTTCACCTGATAGATCAGTTAACTTGAGAGTGATCAGCTCCAAGAAAAAGGACTATAAGCATGTCGACAAAATGCCAATTTCATTTAATCGAGACAGAGTCGAAATTCAGGATGTCACATTGGGTTTCAACGTTACCCATGAAATCCTAGTCAATCCACTCTGGGGAGCAACAACATGGAGGAGACAGTCTACTGTGGATATTGTTTGGGGCTAAAGACAAGAAATTTCGATTTTTCTAGCTCGCTAACCGCTGTCATTAACTTCTTGGTCAAGTGGCACCATTTGCTAGTCTTTGTCGATCAAAAACAATTTGGAGCTATTTAAGTGGACACATGCACTTCTCGTGCTCAATTTTTTGGGCAAATATCACAAAAAATCCCATACTATTTGCACCGTGGCACAAATACCCAAAGCTTTTCTTTCTTTTTTTATATCACAAAAAATTCTAAACTTGCCCACTGTGGTACATATACCTCTTAACTTTTTTTTTGCGTCACGGACAAACCCAAATTTGTACATATGTGACATATATATTCTCTATTTCAGTTCCATTCAGAATATATTTGTCACAATGAGCACGCTTAGGATTTCTACTGATACAAAAAAAATTTAGGATATTTATGTCATAGTTGGTGTAATTTGAGTTTTTTTGAGATATTAACCCTAATTTTTTATTATTATTTATAAGCAATGCTTTATTTGCTTCTTTGAGCATGGGTTTCTGTTTCAATCATGTGATCCAGATGGTTTGTTTTCATTTATTAATATGAATGAAAAAATATTTGATCACGGATGCCGTGAGAAAGTGTGCGTATCCACTTTAGCATTTTTAATCCTCGTTGGTTGATATCTAGACTTAATCATGTAATAAAAATTGTGAAACAAGTGTGGGGTAGTGAGAGTGTTGTGTTATTTATAGAGTGGTTAGGATTTTGATGTGCAAGTTCATCGGCAATTCAAGCCAACCAGTCTGGTGGTACAGTGGTGGCTATCCATCTTGTTCTCGACACGGGAAAGATTTATCATGCGAATTTAATGCATACACTCGATATCAATTAGTCAATAGTTCTCATATGTAAAACAGATAGACCTCAATGTACGTTGAATGGTTGAAAGCATTTGGTTTTATACACCTGATACAATGCCTCGTTCTGATAGAGTAAATGAAAGTTCCACGTTAAACGTGCATTTGGTCACAGCCAAAAAATAGATGATGAGTACACACACAAGTATCTTTACGCTGTAGCTATAAATGAGTAAAGAAATTCGACATATGGGCCTGAGGTTTCACGCTCTTGATGTCGTCACTCTCTTGTGCTATATGTCCACCAAATGGTTTATTGACTGGATACTACACACCTAACTAAAGAGTCGTATTTTTCTCCATCCCTACTAGAGCCAGACCACTATTAGAGGATTGCAAATAAGGACATAACCCGTTTGTAAATTTAACTAAGCTGAAATTTTTGCGATGTCAAATTATAATTGGATCCTCTAATTAGGGACGGAGGAAATAACATAGCCCTTAATTAAATTATTTTTTTTTTGACCAAAAAAAAAAAGAGCTAAACAATTTTTGTTCATGTGCATGTTCAAAGTTCAAAGAAATGGAAGAAGATTTAATTGGATCAATATACCAATTTTCACTAATAAATAAAAAAATTCAGAAGAAGCCGTTCAGGTGGAGTCTAAAAGTGATTTTTTTCCCTACTATGAGGACCATCTCCATTTAATGTATAAATTGTAAGAGACACCCAGCACCATCTTCATGTTCTTTATTTAGACACCCAATCATTCACTCCAACCAGCCTCCTCCTCCACCTACACCACCACTAACACCACCATCACCATATGCCACGGCCGCTGCCGCCACCATGCAACCCTCTCAACCTCCTCCTCTCATTGAAAATTACTTGTGAGACGACATCAAGTCGCCAGAATGCGAAGACTTGCTCTCCTCTCTCCCTTCGGAAGAGGGCTGGGCCCAAACCTCTCTCCGCTTGTATCAGGGCTTTTGGTTCCCCTCTTGGCTCTTGAACAGCGTCCTTGCTTGCCAAAACCAATTCCAAGCTCACCCCTCTGACATCCTCCTCGTCACCAGCCCGAAATGCGGCACCACTTGGCTAAAGGCTATCCTCTTTGCTCTCTTGAACCGTGCCGAGTACTCTGACTCCAACCCACAACAACGCCACCCTCTCCTAACACAAAACCCCCATGATCTTGTGCCCTACTTGGAGCTCGGGCTCTATCTCCTGAATAAAAACCCCGATCTCACTGCTTTTACGTCCCCAAGGCTCTTGGCCACCCACTTGCCTTATTCCTTGCTTCCGCGATCGGTGAGGCACTCCAATTGCAAGCTGGTTTACCTATGTAGGAACCCTAAAGACACTTTCATCTCGATGTGGCACTACTTAAACAAGTTCAGGCCTGAAGAGAAGGGCCAACTTCCACTCCTAGAGGGCCTCGACAAGTTCTGCGGAGGCATGAGCATGTATGGGCCTTACTGGGACCATGTGCTGGGTTACCACAAGGCGAGCTCGGAAATGCCCGAGAAGGTGTTGTTTGTGAAGTATGAGGAGATGAAAGCGGACCCAAGCGTTCAAGTGAGGAGGTTGGCCGATTTCATGGGGCGTCCATTCAACGAAGAAGAATTGAGAAACGGGACCGTGGAGGGAATACTGAGGATGTGTAGCTTTGACAATTTAAGTGCATTGGAGGTGAATAGGAGCGGCAAGTTTCCTACTGGAGCAGAGAATAAGTGGTTCTTCAGGAAAGGTGAGGTTGGAGATTGGGTGAATTACATGAGCGCTGAGATGGGAGAGAGAATTGACGGTGTCATGGAAGAAAAGTTGCATGGTTCTGGTTTGAAGTTTTAGGACATATGACCCACTCGTTCAACAATTTCCGGGTGTTACGTTTTAGTTTTGAACATGTTTGGTTTGATGGTGGAGAAGAAAAACGTGTAAAAAAAGAATAAAAAAGAAGCAGACACGATTCGACTATTCGCACTTTTGGGGGGTCAATGTCTGGTTGGCCAATGCAAGCGTGTTTCTCATGCTATAGGATGAAAGATTTTCAGTGGCAGTGTCAGTCGGGGCTTCGTCTCCATAGTGAGATGCTTTAAGGTTGTGATTCTACTCTTTATTTGTGTTGTGGACTATTGGTGTTTTGCAGAAGTTATTTGGCCAGCATGTAGCTGGCTAATAAAAGGCTGCCTTGCTACTCCCTGGGAGCCTATGGATGTATCTTCTGTTATTCTTTTTAATTCCATCTTTTTTTTTCTCTTGGCTGTGTGAAGATTCGTGGCATACGGTATTAATACAAAAGCAGTTATTTGGTTAGGTTAAACTACAGATTATATTTGTTAGATGGAAAATAAATTTGTTATTAAGCTTATCGGTCCAGTTTAATTTGTCAGGTTTCGAAGTCATAAACTAAAACCAAACGAAAAACCAAAGAAAAAAAAAATCCTAAACCAAAATTAAAACACTAAACTGCTAAACTGAGCTTATCAATTTTGTTCGGCTCGGTTGATCGTTTTTTCTGTTTTTCACGAACAATCCTACCAGAATAGATCCTTGCCGAAGCTGGCTATGGTTGGGCTGTGGCCATACCCAAGCGATTTATTATTATTTTTTTAACTTTCTTTCATTTTATTTTTTAAGAATTCATTAAATTTCAATTGTTCCTCCTGATTTTGGCTCTTTTAAGTGTTTTGATAAACCAGCTTGTAGTTTGGTTGACCCCCTTTTTATAATGTATCAATGAGAACAAAAAATTAATTTTGTCATGTCCTTTAATTTACTTTGCCAATTGCTTGCCAAATGATGTCCTTAGCTTCCGCGTCTTTAATCTTGTCCATGATACCTTCGACTTCATTCTTCATATACCCATTATGATTTTTCTCCTATTTTTGCTGATCGCCTGTTAACGGCCTAGCCAAGCCCACGTTCTTTCGATGCTAGACTTCAGCCTACCATCAATTTTTCCTTCCATAGATGGTACGCATGAAGGAATGGAACCAAATGAAAAGAAGGCAAACGGTGATAGAAAACGAGGAAAAGAGGAAACGGAGAAGAGAGAGACAAAGCTTGCGCGCGCATCTCACAGGAAACTCGCTAAGCCAGGTTAGCCTCATTTTGCAATGCCCAATAACTAATCGAACTCGTTATTCATCTAATCGAAATAATTTTCGGAATTAGGCCACAAATTGGAAGTTTAAGTGAATTTGGAACCGCGATTAAGGAGTTATTAAGTTATGGATTTATACGGAAATGTTCCTATTTTGTGTGGGCAAAGTTGTAAGCCCACCACAATCAATGAGTTTGAAAGAGAGCCCCAAGATTTGACATGTGCTCTCATATCATAGAACAATACCTAATCATAAAATTTAAACCATTAAATGAAAGGTGACTACAAGTATACAAAACATATCATAACTATAACTTAAGTGATTTAGAACTATACTTAATAGTTTGAATGGATGAGACACCAAATCATTATACTGATGGAGGTAAAAGATTTCATTCCATTTTGGGGTATCTTCACATAATAAAATTCAACTCCAACTTTACAGAATCCTGCAATTTTTATTCAATTCCAGAAATTAATTAAAGTGGCCCAATTGCATCATGGTGAGAGGATCCAATTCAAAGACATGTAGTTAATAACTCACCGTGTGGTGAAAAGAGTGACATATGGAGTCCCGCATAAATTTTTCTAATAAAAACTGCCAAAATTGTCCACATCTGCAACAGCCTTCCTAACTAGCCATGTCACATAAGATAATTGATATTCACGTTAGTAATTACTAGTCAAAATTAGCTGGAATGATTATATTGACAAAACATCGAAAGATTTAAGATTAAATTTGTCAAATTGAAAAGTTTATAATTGACTTAACCTCCGTATAATAGGTTCACGACTTTTTAAATAATTATCCATAATTTTTTCTGTTGATCGATAATCTTCCTTTTGACAGAGTAAAGTACCAGTTACTTTTGAACAGCCAAAAAATGGATGATGCTTACATATACAAACGTCATTACGCTATAGCTATAAATGACTAAAAAATGCATATATCTTCACTTACGTTAGATGTAACACCAAATGAACTCGAAATTGACATCTAACCAAAGAGACAGATTTTCCTCTATTCTTGCTAAAGCCAATCTCAAAGTAGAGGATTAGACAACCCGCTTGCATATTTAACTAAAAATAAAATGTGTGGCATGTCAAACTATGATTGGATGCTCTAACTAGGGTAGCTAAAGATTTTCTATGATGTTCATTGTTCATAGGTTAAGAAACAACAGAATATGTAACTGGTTTGTAATACCAATTCTCACCAATAAAGAGAAAAACTCAGAATAAGTCGTCAGAGTAGAGAATAAAAGTGAAAATCATTTTTTTTCCCTGACGAGGAGATTTGTGCAGAGGAAATAAGTCTTTACGCATGGGATGAATTTCGTAGGATGTTAATTTATTGCATCTTGATACATACAAAATGTAATATCATATAGTATGAAGTTCGATGAGTAAATATCGAGAACATAAAGATTGGTGTACAAAATTTATTTACACGATGAAATAATAGATCCCAATGAGTGTCCAAAATTTATTCAAGCATCCAATAATAGTTTTGACATATACACCGATAAATATCGGTCTTTACCAACCTTGGTATTATCATTTTTTTTTTCAAAAAAAAGCCGTATGGAAGCATCAAATAATGCTGGGAGTATTTATTTATTTGGGTTTTTTTTTTTCAAAGATATCCCTCTTCACGGGGAAAATTGGCAGATTGATGTTTATATTATTGAAAGACTTGGCCCTGTGCTTGGCGACTTCTCATGTATATCATTGACTTCATTTTAAAACACCAGTTCAGATTCAGTGTTGTATCCAATACTGGATCGATATTATGAAATTTCATCCACGCTACCCCGGATATGAGCCAACCAACGAATATTTCAATAGGTTGCTTCGCTTAGTTGAAAATGGAGTTAGGTGGGCTACCTTTTAATTATTATTAAAGGATGAAGAGGAACCTTCGAATGTACTGTTCAAAGTTGACATGATACGGATGTTACTCGTATAGAAATTATAATTTGCATTTCGCAAGATGACAAAACATATTTTGCGTATGATGAGTTACTTTATCATGTTTTAGAATGTGCAAGTGTTCGACCGTTCAAGGCACTATATATGCATACATTTACTAATGTATCCATATATCTCGAACGTGATAGGGAACAAATTGGAGGACTGAGGATATGTAGCTTCGATAGTTTGAGTGCGCTGGAGGCGAACAAGAGTGGGAAGTTATCACCTGGACAAGAGATTGAGTCACATTTCAGGAAAGGTGAGGTCGGATATTGGGTCCAGTCATGGATGAAGTTTCTAAGTGATGTTGTATTTATAAAGTTTCTCTTGACAATTTTTTAGGACAATGTTAAAATCATAAAATGACCAAGTTGTGATTTTATAGATAAGTGGTAACGTTAGTTGATGAGAGCAAAGTTGGATCAAGAAGGTAAGTTATCAAGGTATAAAACAATAAATAGCTTGAAGAGAATCGACAACTTACCAATGAAGTCATCAACATAAGACATTGGAGAAGTTATCGACAATGGTCTTCACCAATTGACGAGAGTCATCAACTGCCAACTATTGCAGATGTTTGTTAGGTGTTGAAGCTCGAAGACAAAGATGATGGATCGACACGAGTATATGGCTACTCGATGGTTATGCCTATAACAACGGGATTAATAACTTCTTACTGATAATCATTGCTAAATGATAAGTGATTATGTCCAGAGTTTATAACTTTTTTTAATCAATAATTGCATATCGGATTCGGAATTATTGTCGGTTTATATCAATAATTATTTGTAAGTAGTCGCTGGTGGGTCATAAAAACATATGTTGTAATTTTTGCAAGAGATCTCCCAATCATTCCCATACCCTTTATATTTCCAGTCTTCGCACTTTAAATACCTTTAATTTCACAGCCATTTGCTTTCCGGGCCAAAATCAACAAATAACCCATTTTACTTAGATATATATCAATGTCATCCTTTGGAAATATTTCACTTTCTCGGTCAAAGAGACAATCAACTGTAAGTTGTGCCTCTTTGCAAGATATTGTTCAAAAAAATAAATAAAAGAACGATATAGGACAACGTTCATGTGCTAACGCCACATACAGGTTATCTATTTATCAAGATTTCGAATTTGGAAAGTATATAATCCTTGAGTTGTAAGAAACTAAATAATCCATGATTGCAGTTTGGAAAGCATAAATAAAATTAATATCCATTGATTTGGTATGCCAAATTTAATTGTCTTGCTTTTCATCTATCTTGCGTTTACAAAAAATATTGCCAACAAACTTGCCACCCAAGATGCCAAATTTGCACTAGAGAGACATGCAAAGGAAAGTAGGGGTGAGCATGGTTCAGGTTGGGCCAGTCCACCCCCTAACCCTAGGACCAACCCGCACAGTGCTGGTCCTCAATTTTTGCGACCGATGATTGATTCTATTGAGCTTAGGATCGAGGACTGGAATGACCCAATAAGTTCGATCCGGTTTCAGGGTCAACTCGGGACCAACCGGTAATTTTTTATTTCATGTTTTGTACTTCTTAAAAAAACAATTAAGGACCGGACTGACCTAATGGGTTTCCTAGTCAACCAATGACCAACCAATAATTTTTTATTTCATTTTTTGTATTCCTTAAAAGGGCAATCGAGGAGTGTATCGACCCAATGGGTTCGATGATGAGAAAGGTCAACTAAGAAAGGCAAGCGGTGGGGATTAAGTGGGGTGAGTGTCGAACAGAATGAGTATCGAATGTCGAGTGAGGAGCAATAAGCCAAGCGAGCATCGAGCAGCGAGCAGCACAAATGACCCAAAGTGAGCGAGGCGAGTGTCGAGTGGCGAGCGGAAAAATTGTTTCTTTCGATTTTGGCAAATTGAAGACTAATAGGACAAATAAGATAGAAGAGAACGAATACTAGAGGAGGATGCTCTAAGGAGCTGTTTATGCCTTTTTGGACGCTGTGAGGGCTCCTCACAAAAACATTTTCCTCATTCATAAATTATGACTATTAATACTGTAAAAGACATTAAAAATCTAAGTTATTAAAGAATAATGTAAAATTACTTGAACTCCTCACTAAAGAGCTATTTAACGTAATTGACGTTATTTATTTTAAAGTTTTCTCTATATAAAAAAAATTATAAATAATATATTATATATATAGTCGGGGCTGGTCCAGGTTGAACCGACTTGGAACTCTCAGGGCCGAAAACCAACCTACGCAGTGCTGGTTCAGGAATTCTAAGAGCAAGGACCGACCCAGTCTTCCTGGGAATCGAACCAGGACCGACAGGGTTGGGCTGGTCCAGGGTTGACCCTGGACCGATGCTCACCCCTAAAGGAAAGGAGATGAAGGGCAACAACTATAATAACGGCATCGTACTAGTCAAGTTGGGTTCAACAAGGTGACGGGTCTATCGATGGATGAGGTTTGTAAAGGCATGATGTGTTCTGTAGGTTTCTATTGACTAAACTTCCTCTTGAAGTTTTGTTAATGTGTATTGTGCCTCTCTGCAAGACATTGTTCGAAAAGAAATAAATGAACTGTGAGACAAGGTCGATGTGTTAATGGCGCATGCTGCTCGCTTATTCATCAATATTTCGGTTAAAAATTTAGCTAGGTGGCATTACTATATCTTTGAAATTTCACATAATACAACCCCTTCAAATAAAACAAGTTTCTTCTCTTGAATCTTTACCAAGAACAAAATCGTGAATTTTGTGAATGATATATTTCTAGTTAGAATTTTTAAGGGAAAAAGCCATAAAAAAAAAACCCAGATTTTATTCACTATAACACATAAATCCTAATTTTTTTGTGACCAAAAACTCCAAATTTATACTTGTGTGATATATTTACCCAAAACTTTATTTTAGTGACATGAAAAACCCCAAACTTTTACAAATATGATACATTTACTCTAAATTTTTTATGTGACGCCAAAAACTTCAAACTTTTTTTCTATGACACTAAAATTTTGAGATAAATGTGTTACGGAAAAAAGTTTGGGATAAATGTGTCACATTATACAAGTTTCAAGTAAATGTGTTATACATGTACAAATTTAGAGCAGCATCACAAAAAAAAAGTATGAGGTAAATATGTCACAGTAAATATAGTTTAGGATTTTTGGTGACTTTTGCACAATTTTTTAAGAGGAAAAATTAGTAAACAAAAATATCGAGCCCCTAACAAAACTACATTATATTTTAGTAGAAGGTTATGCTAACATGAAATAATGACCACCACTTTCAAATGTCAGTAGAATATGAGCTGCTTTTTCCCTTCGCGAAGGATCGATAAAACAAGGACCTGGCGACTTTCAAATTTAATAATACATTATGAACCTGTTTGGAATTTCACAGGTGGGTCCATTTACTTGTGGGTAGTTTAATAAAAGAAAATTAATTATTTTACTCATTTAAATTGCATCGTATGTTACCAACAAAATATTCACTTCACAAGTGAGCACGTTTATTCATCAGTAGCTTACAAATAGAATAATAATTTTACACTTTCAGTATCCATAAAATTTTGATTCTACGAGTGGCCTCGTATATTGGTCGAACGTACTGCCAAAATAATTACCTTATTACTTTCAAATCCCATAGTAGATTTTCAATTGCTTTATATTGCAAAACAGAGTCCGTTTATTTATTTATAAGTCGTCAATAAAATAATCATTTTATCATTTTTAAATTCGATACGATTTCGATTCATTTGAAGATTCTCAAATGGGCTCTTGTGTTCATCACATTTACCGCCGCTTCATGTGGACCTCGCTGGAAATGAGAAGATTTTGATGGCTTTCGTGGATTGGACGTGCATGCACCCTAATCAATTGAAAATCGCTCGTCCTAAGCTCCTTCTTTCCTAGGCTGGATTCGACAATTCTGGCCTGGCCAGCGGCACATTGGTATCGTCTAAGCTTGATCAATTTTAGGATAGATATATCCTAAGAAGGAACTCAAACCTATCACGTTAGAGTTGGTTTCAATTTTAAAATTGGAAACTGCATAGGTTGACTCTAGATTCGGTATGAAACCCAATCGATTAATTCTACAACCTAAAAAACCGGTCTATCTTTTCCTTATTCATTTTTTATTTAATTTCTTAATTATATGCATATTTTTGGGATAAGGACATTATATGTGGCATCCCAAAATTCATAATGACCTCTAATTACATTCAAGTCTATGAATAGGTGACGGAAGTACCATCAAGTTATTTTATGGCCATTTAATCCATAATTTGCAATAAGATATATGGCCAAGCTTTTGAGGGATAATTATGTGATAGGAAAGAAAATCCTATCATTGGCCATGTGTTTTATAAATTGGAATTTACGGAATTATGATTTCAAGATTTTGGCCATGTGGAAGTTAGTAATTAAATTCTTAAAAGAAAGAATTAAAGATGAATAATTGAAAGGGAAATTGTGGGTTTAATTAGGTTGGGCCTTAGGCCCAAGAGTATGGATGTTGGAGGGCCAAATGGCTGGCCCATTGGAGCCAAGGAGGGGCTGTCGACCAGCCCATTTGCTGGCCCAAGATAGGCCCAAGAAGAAGGCCCATTAACCTTGCATGTCCTCCAACACTTGTTCTCTCCTTTTCGCCACTTGTTCTCCTCATGAGAACACTTGTCCCCCATGCAAACCTAGAGTGCATGCAAATATATACAACCAAAAAGAGAGAGAGAAAGGGAGAGAGAGAGTGGCATTCGGCCAAGCCAAGTGAGAGAGAGTGAGTTGCGAGAGAGAAGAGGAAGCCGAGAGAGGAGGAGCTCGCCCGTCGCCGCCCGCACGCCGTTCGTCCGTCGCCGGTGTGCCGTCCCTGTGCTCGTATTTGCTCGGTCTAGAGGCAAGTGGGAGTCCTCTAGCTTCTCTTGCATGCTTGTATGTTGTTTGCATGTCGAATTTTCGGGTGTTAGATGAGAAAAACCGAAGCATGGATGAGTTGTGTGTGAATGGTGTGACTGTTCTTGCTCGGATCATGTGAGTCAGAAACTTGTTTGAGCTTGCATGTTGGTTTAGAGTCCGATTTTGGCTTCGCTTTCTTCATGAAAGTTGTAGCTAATATCTTGTACTACAACATACTAAAATTTGGTGGAGAATGATGGAGATTTGAGGGGTTAAAGTCTCATCCTACGGAGACCCCAGATCTGTAAAGTTTTTACTGACCTCTTGCTGGATTCTTTATTGCATGTTGGTTTTTGTTGAAAATATCACTTCGATGTCTTCATGAAAGTTGTAGGGGACATCTTAAACTACAACATACTCAAATTTGAAGTGAAATTAACAAGTATCTGGTGATGTATTCCGAGACACCCGAGACTTGTTGGACTTAAATGATGACTATATTCTGGTTATTTGACTTAGATCTCTTCATGAAACTTGTAGAGGATATCTTGATGTATAACATATCCAAATTTCAGAGAAAATTAAAGAGAATAGGTAGGTTAAAACTCACTATTTCGGAGATGGAGGCACTGGATGATGCGGTAATGGGTCCAGAAGCTTCGTGAGGTTGTATAAAATAATCTAAAAATAATCTGGCTTGGAGTTCTTCATGAAAGTTGTACTAAAATGTCTTGGCTATAACCTAGTAAAATTTCATAATTTTTGCAGGCCATATGGATATTTTAATTGAATTTATACGGAAACCGTGCATTCTGGTTTCATCCGAGAATCATAGGTTGTTTTGTGAAAATTGTGAGATTTTGTAAAAATTCAATTTGGCCATGAATTTTGCATGTAATTATCATCCTATTGGTTTGATTAATAATTTCTTGAATTTTTATAATTTTGGGAATTTATAGATAATAAATATATAATAAATAAATAAATTTATCATGTTGCATGTGTGATAAAGTCTTAGTGTATGTATGATATTGAATTGAGATTGCATGTGTGAATCCTATGCCAAGTATGACTTGTTTGATATCACGCCATATGCCATGTTAATTTGAGATCAAAATAATGATAAATGTGGATAATAATAAGTGAGGAGATGGTTGTGGTGGATGATAATGCCCGGAATGTATAGAGATACATTCCCGGATGGCCCCGAGAGTGTCGGGATGCCCGGTGGTATACGGTACGTAATTCCAGGGGAGGCCTGGTGGTATGTCGGTACATAATTCCGGAAGCCCTGGAGGTTTGTGCCTAGGGGGATGCCTCGCGATGCCAGGATTGGGGCGCAGGATGCCCAGCCAGAAAGTGTAAATGCCGGAAGCCCTATCAGAGGTTTCTGCCCAAAGGGAATGCCTCGTGATGCTAGTTGAGATGCGAGATGCCCGGAATATGGGGGGCCGGATGCCCGGTGGCCTGGAATGGCTGAATGCCGGAAGCCTCGGAGGTCTTTGCCCGAGGGGATGATGAAATTGATGATTTGAGAAATGGGTGATGTGGTGATCAAATTTAAAAATAAAGATGAAAATTAACCCATGGTATGATATGCATGATGATATGCATGATGATGATGATGATATGTGATGTGATATGATGATCACCCATGGTATGATATGCATGATGATATGCATGATGATGATGAGGATATGTGATGTAATATGATGATCACCCATGGTATGATATGCATGATGATGATGATGATGATGATGAGGATGAGGATGATGATATATTATATGGCATGATGATATGCATGATGATGATGATGAGGATGATGATACATGATATGCATGATGATATGCATGATGATGATGATGAGGATGATGATATATGATATGGCATGATGACATGCATGATGTGATGATGTCATAATGATGACATGTGTGATATGATGATGTCATGATGATGAAGACATGTGTGATAGGATGATGTCATGATGATGATGATATGTGTATGGTATGATGGTGTCATGTATATGACGATGATGACATGTGTGTGATATAATAATGCCATGATGACGATGATATGAGTATGATATGATGATATACATGTATCTGTTATGATTGTGGTGATGATGCATGATAGTATATGCATGGCTTCAAGGTAAGTAATGCCTGCAATGCATGTATAATATGCATGATGCATTGAGTGGTTATTGGATTCCTTTACCTGCTAAGTGGTTATACTCACCCCTTTTGGGGACCAACATTTCATATTAGTAGATGGTTTAAGCGGTTGCATATGACCGCGAGGAGAAGGATAGCAAAGGAGGGAACCTTTGGACGCCGACACTGGTTGATGGACCTTAAGCATACGATTATGGGAGGAGATGTCGGTCATCTTTTGAAGTATAGCCGAGTATAGAAGACTGCGGCATCTTGATGTACCGATGAATGATGTCCATTTGGGTTAAGTGAATAAAAGTGTACGACTTTTACTTATAAATGTTTAGTAAGTGTGCATTGATTTCTGAATGTAGGGAAGGGAATTGTTGGATATGCTTTCGTTTTGTAAATTGCGCAAGGGACCGTTAATAAAAGATGTAAACCCCCATGGTTGTATGGACCCGCTGCAACTAAGAATGGTATCAGAGTGACATGTTATTTGGGAAAGAAAAAGGAAAAGCGAACTGTGGTGACCCTAGCGGATCGGGGGCCGTCGAGGGGTGCCACATTATAAGTGTCATAACTTTTGTAAGGCACTCACTTAGCACTCACTTGAGTGTTATAACGTTTTTTTTTTTTAATCACTTAAGTAACATGACTTCTAAAAAACATTAATTGAGTGTCATAACTTTTAAAACCCATTCACCCAAGTATCAAAAATCCAACATGAGATAACAATTGTAGTCACCGTTTTAAAAATAATTATATCGCTTAAGTGATTGATTGAAAAGTCATATGGTACTCAAATGACATAAAAAAATGATAATTAAATTAGCACCATACAAAAGTTATAACACTTGCAGTATTCAATTTTTATTTTATATATATATTTTCTAAATTGTCAATCAAGAAACCATAATGAACTGTTTATGCTGAAATGTTTAGCCTCATTGTTTTTGCAAAAGTTTTTAACTAAGAGACTAATATTGTTTGGTTTTGGAACGGTCAAACCCGATTCTACTGCGAATAAGCCTTGGAATCTGTTCAAAACTAGTTCAACTCGAGGGCTGGAAACTAAACGGTTCAAGACCGGGTAAAGCCGGTTCGGTTCCCTTCCAATTCTTTAATTCATCCTTAGTGTGTTTTAATCAATCAGTCTCTATCCCACGTTTTCTTCGAAATGGAGCCAAAATTTCGGATCAAAATGACCTTTCCAACATCCTTCCCAACAAAGTTCATCATTTTTTGACCATGTCATCCCCCAGATCATAGATTCCTCCGAAAGAAACAACAAATGCCTGATCAACATTGTTGGCACCCAAACTAGCTTATTGGACTTCGGAATCCAAGGAGAATGAAGTGGGCCTAAAACATAGAACTTGAAGAAAAGTGGGCCAGAATGCCCATAGTCCACAAGCCCCGATTCCGAGTAATGCGGTAAGGGTCATACCGAAATTGAAGAGATAAGAATGGAAGCAATTACGAGAGTCGGTACCGGCGGAAATATCACCAAGGAAAAGCGGTTACCGATTAAAAACTCAAGCTTCCAGAATGTTGTAGAAATTGAAATGGTAACTGCTAAGGGGCAATTATCTATGGAACACTACTATAAATAGCCGAAGAGACATGCTTGTAAGGATCTTTTGGCAAAAAAAAAATCAGCAACCGATCAGTTTGCTTTCAAAGCGTTATCTTTCATTTTACTGCATTTTACATTCAAACACACTTTACATTTCTCCTGTTTTCTTGTGTTTACTTTTGCCATAATTTAGATCTGTTGCTTCCTTTTCAGAGCGAGACGAGACTCGTTATAAATAATAAAACTGAAGCTCTACCATCCTCGGTGAAAGATTTTTGTCAAGGGAACTTTCCCCGCTGAACATCTTTTTGGCACGCTTGGTGGGACCATTGTGTTCAACTCTTAGGAGGTGTTGATGGCAAAGATGAGAAACCATGAGAGTCGCTCCTTTGCTAGTGAGGATAACTTGTCCCCATAGCACGTAAGAGAAAGGAACGTCCGTTCCAAGACCTCTAGTCAAATTTCAGACCCTGTTGATGGTGTCAATATGGGTATTAATGCCGACGATATTCCATGAGAATTGTTCGAGGATCAAAGAAGAGAGTTGGCCCCAAACTAGACGGTGAGGGCCACCATGAGAAGTGTTGGGAATAACGGATCCCCGAAAACCGGATTCGACACTGAATCGAACCCCTAAATTAATGCGGAAGGCGAAGCCCGGGAAAAACCACGCATCACCGATCGTAAAGCACACCACGGATTCGAGCGTACCTTGTTAGCCACAGATTAAACACCAAACACCAATGGAGGAAGAGAATCCGGTCCAATTCGATCCGATGAAGCCTTGAAGGGAAGAAGAACAAGCCGTGTGCTTACTGTTCTTTTGAAGAAAAACTGGAGAGAGAGAGCGCGCGTAAGAGGAGAACGTACATGAGTTTTGTTTTCCAACAGATGCAATTTCTCTCTCTCTCCTCCCTTTTATACCCCCTCCTTTCCACGGGCCCTATTCCCGTGGGCCGGGCTCTCTGAGGCCCAACTTGGGCGGACAGGGCCTTAAGCCCAATATAATAAAGCCTTCATCTCCCACTCGCACATGGTGGTCAAAAACCAACATGGGCGGACAGGCCCTACTCAGGCCCATCAGAGACTCTCTCTTAACATGGTGGGCCGAACAGAATTCTCTTTACCTCTCTTCAACATTCATACTGGTGAATAATCCGTGCGACCAGCATACTTTGAGAGCTCGTTGTTATACATCTGTTAGGAATATATAGCAGCTCATAATGGGCGTCACACTCCGAGTAGATTTAGTATGCAGTACCCTAGATCGATCGATTACATTAATATCTCTCTTGATCTCTTTTAAACATGATATATACATTGTATTCACAATTATAGTTATCACAAAGACAGTTATAATTGGTCGACCAGTGAATACAAAAACTATAATGTGATTCTCCAAAATCGATCTTCCTCTTTCCTTCAAACTCTCAATTTCAGTTCAGCTTGCTTTTCTAGAAATGTCCCATTAGATCGAATCAAACTCATGACCATTGGCAACATCCTAAGATAGCAAACACTAAATAGAAATCTTGAGAATAAGTAAGAGTCATGAGGGGACTAAAAAATTCGATGAACTCTTTCCCTCAAGAGTCTCACACGTCATAAAAGTTGAGATCAAACTTTTTGCCACTCTTATTGGTCGTCTCTTGCATACGTAGTATGAAATATGTATTACGGTATTAACTCCTTTCCCATGGAGCGTATGTCTACACTGTTCAATACCGTACAGATGATAGTTCAGACATACCCAATGTCTAACTTGAGTTCACACACCTACTCATTCACAAAATTCATCAGAACTCACATCTGACATCTTAGACAGATAAAGTAAAATATGTGGGTATTTTACTTTCAGACATCACAAGTATTATGTCCTCATCTTAACACTTAATTAAGGCGACATGCGTATTTCAAGCTTGAGCTCTCGATTATCACCTAGATAATAAGCTTAAATACAGTCTCATCTCTATTTATCACACAGTAAACAAAGGCGATTACCCGTGTGAGTGGGCTAATCTTATATCTGTCCGACATACTCCTCTTAACTTAAAGTAATGCACTGAGCATTAAGATGCATAAAGATCACATAAAGATTCATAGGCATTAATGATGAAAACATAAATTCATCAAATGTGAACACTTAGGGAAATAACAATATTCAGTACATCACCCTCTACGCAACCCTAGAGATTTCATATGGCCACAAAACACATCTCTAGGTATTGGCTTTGTCATAGGATCTGCTACCATTCTATGCGTAGATATGTACCGCAAGTTCACATCCTTTCGTGCAACCATATACTTGACAAAGTTATACTTGGTATCTATATGTTTGGTCTTGTCTTGATATTTTGGATCTTTGGTGTACGCTTTTGCTGCTTGGCTATCATCGTTAACCAATAACGAATCTGCAACACTTTCAATAACACCTAAATGATCCAATAATCTCTTAAGCCAAACACCTTCTTATACTGCTGTTGATAATGCCACGAACTCAACTTACATCGTGGACAAGGCTATACACATTTGTTTCTTACTGCTCCAACATATGGTGCTGTTATTCGGTAAGAAAACAAAGCCAGAGGTAGATTTCCTTTCATTTAAATCTCCTCCCCAATCAACATCAGAATAGCCTTAGAGTTGCAGATCCTTTCCTTAATAACTCAGCGTATAATCAGCAGTCCCCTTTAGATACCACAATATTCTCTTAACGGCTTTCCATTGTGCTTGACTTGGATTGGATTGGTAACTACTCACCATTCCAACTGCAAAACATATGTCAGGTCTTGTACACATCATAGTGTACATCAAGCTTCCAACAGCACTAGCATAAGGAACATGTATCATTTGTTCCTCCTCTTGTGGAGTCCTTGGACACAGTTTATGGTTCAACCCTTCACCTTTTGTAATATGAGTGTCTATGGGTTTACAATCTTGAAATCTCAATTCCAAGAATGTATGCAACATCACCCATGTCTTTTATATCAAAGTTGGAAGATAACAAATTCTTCACGGCATTAACGTAACTCCATATTACTTCCGACAATTAGTATATCATCAACATATAATGATATGATCACAAATTGATCATTGGATCTTTTGATATATACACAATAATTCTCATTAATCATTGTAAAGTCATATGCCATTATGGCATTATGAAAAACGTATATACCATTGTCTTGATGACTGCTTAAGGCCATATATCGACCCTCAAAGTCGACATACCTTTTCTCCTTGGCCTTTCACTATGAAACCAGCAGTTTGTTCCATATATATTTCTTCCTCTAATTCTCCATTAAGGAAAGCAGTCTTTACATCCATTTGATGTAACTCAAGATCCATACTAACCATTATTGCCAGAATAATGCGAATCGATGTAAATCTTACTACAGGAGAAAACGAATCTTCATAATTAATTCATTCCTGTTAATTATACACATTCACCACAAGGCGAGCCTTAAGCCTTTCTATCGAGCCTTATGCCTTTCTATCGAGCCATCGGCCTTTCGCTTATTTTGAGAACCCATTTGTTCCCAATAGCTTTGCGTCCTTTTGGAAGATCAACCAGTTCGCAAACTTGGTTTGATTTCACTGACTCCATTTCCTCTTCCATTGTATAAATCCATTTTTCCTTACTAGGGCAATCTAGAGCCTCATTAATATTTCTTGGCTCATCCTCATCTCGTGGAGCAACCACAAAAGTTTCCCCTTCAATGTCAAAACGTCGACGGGGAATACTTTGGCGACTTGTTCGCCGTATGGGAAATTGCACACTTAGCACATCATTTCCCATTATGCTCCCACTTGGATTAGGTAGTGATGATGTCGTCTCATCATGTGGTTGCAATTGAGAATGAGTTGAATTCAATTCATCACTTCTCATATTACTCCCACTCGGATTAACTCCACTAACATCATTATCCTGATCCAAGGTCTCAAAAAGGGAACAATCTCCCCTATTTCGCCCTTTTTAGGAAATTCATCCTCTAAGAATGTGACATCTCGTGATTCAAATTCAGTTGCACTCCCACTTTTCTGCTCACCTATGAACACATACCCTTTTGAGTGTTCCGAGTACCTTATGAAAATACTCTTCTTTCCTCTAGGACCCAATTTCCCAAACTTGTGAGAGGACTCATGTGTGTAGGCAGCACAACCCCATGGCTTAAGAAAACTTAAGTCCGGTTTTCTACCTGTCCATAACTCATATGGAGTGGAAGCAACCGATTTGGAAGGCACACGGTTAAGTATATAGGCAGCAGTTAACAACGCATCACTCCAAAAGGCGATAGGTAAGTTAGCATGCGCCATCATGGACCTAACCATTTCCAATAGGGTTTTGTTTCTTCTCTCTGCAACACCATATTGTTGAGGAGTATATGGAATAGACAACTGTCTTTCTATTCCTTTTTCATCACATAATTTTCTGAACTCATCAGATAAATATTCTTGACCTCGATCGGATCTAAATACTTTTATTTTCTTATCTAATTGATTCTCTACCAGGTTCATAAACCTTTTGAAACAACTTATGCTTCAGATTTATGAGAAATCAAATAGACATATCCGAATCGAGTAGAATCATCTATAAAAGTGATAAAACAAACAGCCTATTGCCTTCCTCACACATTCATTGAACCACAGACATCAGAATAGAATAAATGCAGAGGAAATTCAGTTCTTTTATCTTTTCCAAATGGTTTCCTTGTCGTTTTCCCTACTAGGCAATACTCACATATTGGCAAATCGACTTTTTCAATGTTGCCTAATAAGCCTTCTTTGGCTAGTCTTTTCATATGTTGTTGGCCCATATGACCAAGTCTAGCATGCCACCATATTCACATCATTATCATATTAAGTAGAAGACGTGAAACAAGGGAACAAATATTGACATCACCACAGTCAACATCTAGTACAATAAAACCATCCAGAAAGTGACCACAACTATAGTAGTTTGTATCCAAATACAAATCTACATCACTATTATGGAAGTTCACACATAAACCATGCTTAACCAACATCAAAACAGACATTAAATTTCGACGAATCTCTGGAGCATATGGAACATCATGTAGGAACAAGGTGCGTCCATCACGCATGTTCAATTGGCAGATGCCAATCCCTTTAACTTCATCTCTGGAGTTATTTCCCATATAGGTCCACTTAGTTCCAGTTGGTACTCGTCAAAATTCCACGAAGGATCCTCTATCCTTCCTTACATGGTCTGTCACCCTTGAATCTACAGTCCACAAAGGATTAGATTCAACCAATCATACAAAACTTGACACATAAGCAAAGTTCTCAAATGTACAAGAGGTGTATTACTTTCTTTGGCTCACGATAGTCGCGAGCATAGTGACCTTTCTTGTCACAGTTGTAGCATTTCACCCTTGCCAGCTTCTTCATGCAAGGACGCTTTCCTCTATCATGTTGGTTAAACTTGGGCTTCTTCCCTGAAGGACTAGCTTCTTCCTTGCCTTTCCCCTTATCAAACCAGCTAGGGCGCTTGCGCTTGGAGCCCGAAGCTCCATTTGAGCTAGAACTAGCATGATATAGTTCAGCATCCGGCTTAGACGCCAAGAGACGGTCCTCTTCCAGCTCAAGATGACGCATTGCATCCTCGAAGGTTTTGATAGACTCATTATGGGTCAGGTGCACCTTCATATGCTCCCAACTTTGAGGCAAGGAACGAATCACTGCTTGCACTTGCTGCTCATCTGTGAGGTCATGGCCAGCATCTCTCAGCTCGGTTATCATGTTTGACATCTTTCTAAGATGTTGCTTCATGGTCCGACCATGAGGCTTCTTATAAGAGTCAAACCCGATAGTGACTCCGCCTCGCCTAGTCACCGAAGTATGACCAAATCTAGCTGCCAATGCCTCCCACATTTCCTTGGCATTGTCAAAACGCCGAAACTCTCGCATGACGTCATTTTCCATGCTGCTCAGCAACGTGATGCGAGCTAGAGAGTTCATTCTTTTCCACGCAGAAAAAGCTTCTTTGTCTCTTTTGTGCTGTGCAGTGGTTCCCTCTTCAGGTTCTACCATGGTCATGACAAGAGCCTCAAGTGCTTCTTGCTCTTCCAGCACATACTGGATTTTCATTTGCCAGATTTCATAGTTGTCACCATTCAGCTTTTTACCTTTGTTCAGCTCGGCAACTATGCTCTTCGTGGCTGAAGCCATTGATCTGAACACATCAGACAAATATGCACGAATTATTAATACCTATCATTTATGCATCCCTATTTTGCATAGACCCATCATATTAATGAATAATTTCAAGTAAAGCTTTAGAATCAAAAGGTCACTACGTTTCCAATCATCCTCCAAAAAATCCTAACTTAAAAATGTCATTAATATGATTGTCATATGCAAAATCAATCCTATGAAGTTACAAAAACTTCTAAAACTACCCACAAACTAATTACCCACAAAGAACCAAAGAATAACGAGAAAGCAACATATAATTGATACTTAATAAAATAATAATGCTTTCAATTAACACAACCAACATATAGGTTGCTTGTACAACAACAATAAGGTAGTCAATCATTACATAATGTGTCCACAAAGGACACTAAACAAACAGTCAATATAACTAACACCTAGTCAGCACACGAACTGGGAAAGATCCTCTTTTGTTTAATATCTTGATCTTTTCCCTTGAAACAATACAGAAATATTCATTTACAAAATCCTTCACAA
This sequence comes from Eucalyptus decipiens, assembly GCA_014182575.1. Lineage (NCBI taxonomy): Eukaryota > Viridiplantae > Streptophyta > Magnoliopsida > Myrtales > Myrtaceae > Eucalyptus > Eucalyptus decipiens. The sequence continues at coordinate 35,119,915 of CM024611.1, read as the reverse complement.
TTTTCTTATAGGAAGCAGCTCCGTTGACATCCCATATGCGATTCAACACATCTTGCCATTCAGTGGAAGAGTGCATATGAAAAATTGCACGATCTCAGACTGTGACATTGGACGACCATTCCATATGACCTGTTGAATTTTCCCGTTGACTTCAAGGACGTGGTCAATTAAGTCACCTCTCTCCCATCGATGATCATTCAGCTCAGCTATCAGCTTAGACAGCCTATCCTTTTGTTCATCGGTAACTGCGCGAATAGGTGTGCGCAACCTCAGGGGAGGCATTGTTCCCGCAACAAATGCAGAACAAAAATAAGGGATTACTTATAACCCACATAGACTTAATTGGAAAAAGAAACACATTCTTTTTTTTTTTTTTTTTGGTCAATGGTCAACGGTCGTCAATCAACGGTCAACGGTCGGTCAACGGTCAACGGTCGCCGGTTGCCGGTCGTCAGACCGGTCGGCTGGTCGAACCGACGCACGTGCCACGCGCGTGCGCGGGCTGACGTCACGCAGACGTCAGCCGGCACGTGCCGCACGCGTGCCGATGTCCGCTGGTCAAGTCGCCGGTCGGGTCGCCGGTCGGGTCGCCGGCCAGTGAGGGCACGGCCAACCGACGTCATGCTAACATCACCCCAGCGGTTACTGACCGTTGGGTGACGTCAGGCTGACGTCAACACGCGTCGGTTCACGGACCAGCGCGTGCCGGTTCGCCGGCCGGCGGCACGCACGCGCCGGTTCGCCGACAGGCGCGTGTTCCGCACGCGCCTGGCGATCCAGCGCTGCCGGTCGCGTCGCGCCCACGCACAGCGCCTTCCGGCCGCGTGTGTGGACGCGTGCGGCGTCTCCCGGCGGCACTCGACATACCGCCAGACTCGTCTCGACGTCGTCTTTCTTCCTATGCCATTAGAATTTGATTTCGAGTTACGCAAACTCGGAAAAAAGGCCAAAAAGCGCTCGGGTGTCGGGATTTCTCGCCCGATCCATACGGCCGAAGAACTTTTTGTGAAAAATTAACCAGAAACACGATAAACAGATCGGGAAAACGTGAAAGCGGGCTCGGATACCAATGTTGGGAATAACGGATCCCCGAAAACCGGATTCGACACCGAATCGAACCCCTAAATCAATGCGGAAGACGAAGCCCGAGAAAAACTACGCATCACCGATCATAAAGCACACCACGGATTCGAGCGTACGTTGTTAGCCACAAATTAAACACCAAACGCCAATGGAGGAAGAGAATCCGGTCCAATTCGATCTGATGAAGCCTTGAAGGGAAGAAGAACAAGCCGTGTGCTTACTGTTCTTTTGAAGAAAAACGGGAGAGAGAGAGCGCGCGTAAGAGGAGAACGTACGTGAGTTTTGTTTTCCAACAGATGCAATTTCTCTCTCTCTCCTCCCTTTTATACCCCCTCCTTTCCACGGGCCCTATTCCCGTGGGCTGAGCTCTCTGAGGCCCAACTTGGGCGGACAGGGCCTTAAGTCCAATATAATAAAGCCTTCAAGAAGGATGTTCGAAGAGCAGCAAAATGATTTGGCCAATCATATGGCTAATCATTTGTCGACTATCTTGACTTCTTTGTTAACCAATTTGGTTACTGATTTGACTTCAAGAATGAGGTTGCCGAATCAAGCCAACGTGAGTCATACTGGTCATACTGGCGCAACTTTGCAATCTATGCATGTTCTAGCTCAACCTGTTAGCAGTTCAAATCCCATTCGACAGTTGAGATTATGCAAAGGGGTGACAGTTTGAATGATCAGAGTTCGAGCAATCGGGGTGAATGAGTTGGGGTTCCAAAAATATTGCCCTCATCTAGGTCAATGCTAGAAATCTCAAATGGTAGCAATCTTGCAAAGGCAATTGGAGATACTTCAAATCAAGGAAATGAGATCCAGACGGGTGTCTTGCAACCAACCCTCCCCGATGTTAGCTTCCCAGGGGGCAGTGATGTGGTGTCAACTGTAGGGATGGTGAATATTAGGTCAATTCCCGTATCGATTGTAAGGTGTCAGCCTTACCGCCCGCAAGGAGGATTAAGAGACTTTGCTAATTGTCCTCCTTCACTGCCAAAGGTACAAATGAATCAAGTAAATCAGGCTCTAGACTATTTGAGAGATCAAAGGATAATAGAACAGGTTGCTTGTTTGGTTATGCAAAGAATGGGATTGGATGGAGATGTCTCGAGGCCTGTGTATCGTAAGCCATATCCGGATTGGGTTGATAACATCCCATACCCCCAGGAAATACAAAATCCCTCAGTGGTAACCTCATTATTGGGGAGGATGATTAGTCAAATGTGGAACATATTAGCTGATTTACAGCTCAATGTGGCGATGTTAATAAAGATGGAAGGATGAAGTTATGGTTGTTCCCTTTGTCCCTGTTGAAGATGGTGTTCACTTGGTATACTAGTCTTCTCGTCAATTCAATATAGAATGTGAAACACACCTAGAGAGAGTCCTTGATACTTTGGGCGTTCATCGCAATTTTTGGGCTAACATTATAAGAGTTATTTTGCATACGATGTTTCGGGCATTGGGTAATGGTCGTGGAGGGTTCGACATGATTTTTTCTTTTGCATAGGGAAAAGTGTTAAAAAAAATTCTTAAACATTTTTCATTTGTGCTAATTTAATCATAAACCTTTTTTTTGGAGCCAATTAAGTCCTAAACATTTTTGCGTTGTGCCAATTTAGTCCTTTCTAGCCAATTTTGGCCGGATTTTACTGACTGGATGTCGCTAGCCGACTTGGCCTGATCGATGTTGATGTGAACAACTTTTAATAATATTTTAATATTTTTATTTTTCTTTTCTTTTTATTTTCGATTTTTTTTTCTTCTTTTTTCCATCTTTTTCCAGCCGGCGAGGTTGAGGTCGACCTTGCCAGCCACCTCGTCAGTGGCCGTGAGGGCGGCCTCATGTTGGGTGGTGAGGCTCGCCCTCATCGAATCTGGCGAGGGTCGAGCCTCGCCCATGGCTAGCGAGGCTCGCCCTCGTGGCCACCGACGAGGTGGCCAGCAAGGTCGACCTTGACCTTGCCGGCCATCGCCTCGGCCGGCCGTCGAGGTCCTGACGGACGGAGGAAGAAGGAGAAGGAAAAAAGAAAAAGAAACAAAGAAAAAAATAAAAATAAAAAAATTCAAAAATATTAAAATATTATTAAAATTTGTCCACATCGTGCTTATCAAGCCACGGCAGCCAGCCGACGTCCAATCAGCAAAATCGGGCCAAAATTGGCCAGAAATAACTGAATTGGCACAACGTAAAAAAGGTTTAGGACTTAATTGGCACCAAAAAAAGATTTAGGATTAAATTGACACAAAAGGAAAAGGTTTAGGACTTTTTAACACTTTTCCCTAATGATGGAAGGATGAAGTTATGGTTGTTCCCTTTGTCCCTGTTGAAGATGGCGTTCACTTGGTATATTAGTCTTCCTGCGAATTCAATACAGAATGTGAAACGCACCTAGAGAGACTCCTTGATACTTTGGGCGTTCATCATAGTTTTTGGGCTAACATTATAAGAGTTATTTTGCATACGATGTTTCGGGCATTGGGTAATGGTCGTGGAGGGTTCAACATGAACATAAATTTGGCAATGGCCACCGGAGATGAAGTTGAAATGGGAGACAATGAGGAAGCCTCAATTGGAGGATACGAGTAAGATCTCAACCAAGTCACACGGGGCGTCTCTAGAGGCACCATTGAAAAGCTCAAGTGGAAGAGCTACTCTGTTGGGGAAGCTGACGGATGATGTTCTATTTGTTTGGAGGAAATGGATGGGAAATATAAAGTGATGGAGATACCATGTTCACACCTATTTCACAGTAGGTGCGTCGTCAAGTGGCTGGAGAGGAATAATTCGTGTCCACTATGTCGTGGCAAACTACAAGTACAAGATTCAGAGTAGTCAATTTTAGTTCGTAAGATTTTCTTATAAGAAATGATTTCTCTTTTTTTCCCCAGTGGATTAACTAATTTGCTGCAATGACTTTGGGTACTCAATGCAGCCCCCCTGCTACAATTCCGAATATCACCCCTGTTAAAAAACCAAGGTCACCTGTGATGTCCCAGTAGAGACTATATATAGTTTCTGTTTCTTCTATGGCCAGAACCTGGCAAAGATAGTAACCTGCATTTGGAAAGAGAACAAAACAAAAAGAAAATTGTCCCGGTCAATATTTACATGAGAACATTCACAAAAGAATGTTCACATAAGAGTAGCAAACGAGCGGGGAGAGGGAGAGAGGGGGAGGGAGAGAGAGATTCTTATGCAAACCGACGTACAGAATATGCGCAACTTTATTAGCTCAGTTTTGCCAGTTATCCTAGGCAACGATGACCCATTCATAAGAAAATGGGCAAAGACGACTAACAGTGTATTATGTGCACATTTGATAATCTCATATATAAGCTGTCGTGTATATTAGAAATAAATTAATAAGATTGTTGCAGATATTTCTCAGAAATTTATTTATTTTTTGATAGGTGAAAGAGAATATTACTGAAGCACACCAAGGGAGTGGAAACCCATATGCAAAAAGAGCTCAGTTACTCGAAAAATTATGTACAATGTTAAAGCATTTCCATCCGCACGACTTTCCAGGACACCAAAAGCATAAGATTTTTAACCAACTTTCAATCATTACAGAAAAGGGCGTTTCCCCTCCAATGAAAGCTCTCATATTCGGCTCTCGGAAACTTAACTTAAACAGATAACTTCCAACCAACAGAATATATACAAAGACATGCACAACATCTGTCGTTCCATCAATGTTGAACACTGACATAAGTTCTGGTAATAATATAGGTACCTGTGTGGGTAGTCATCCACCACACCACCAGTGAATCCAGCACGCATGGCAGAACTCAGAATGAACTCTGCTGGGCTATGCTTTCTGGATGAACTTGAAAAACTGCTCGTTTTGCCCCTTGCCAAGCATCTACATGATGAGCCAAAAAATGCCCTAAAAACACTCGAGAGAAATGTTGATTATTAGCCAGCCAAATAGGGACTAGAAGTTGTGCAAGATGAAAAGAAGAAAAAAAGAAATTTTTCGATTATTCCGGAAAATCATCCAATTATCATCCAATACTAAGGGAGAAGCTTCAATCTTAACCACGGCTCCTGAGAGGACTCATCCGCGTTGCATAACCATTGCATGAAAAACAGATATAGAATCAACAAACTACAAAAAAGAAACCAAAAAGGATTCCAAGTTACCCAGGGCAAAATCTCAGAGAATTTCCAGAGAGTGTAGCAAGATTACGAAATAAGAATGATAACATGCAAAATTAGCGACAGAAGACAATCAAAATGTATGGAAATGATACAACAATGACACAAGGTGTCTCACCAGGCTACGGTCCATCGGTCCTTCAAACCCAACTATGCCCAATTTCTAAACATTTCATGTGCACACTTACCCCATAAGTATTCACTTAATAACAAGTCATTCTTACGGATCATTCTTTTGGTGTCTAACTAGCAGATAAAGGGGGAAAGACAGAGTTGAATCTACCAAAGTTGAAGCACAACAGTGGCTACTTTCTGTAGGGAACTTTTCGTATGGATCATTTTTTGATTTGTCTGGCCCAAGCCAAGAGGTCAACCATGCATCCACAGCGCTCACTAGTTGGAGCGATGCCGTAACCTTTGCTCATACGTCCGAACAAGCGCCATGCTCCATTGATTGACACTTCCGATTGCAGGCCATTGGACCTCCAATAAACGTCACAGCATTTGGTTTAGGGCCCCTATTTTCCATCTCGTAGAAAAACTTCAGCCCATTTTCATTCTCACTATTGACACCAAACCCCAATATCATCTCACTCCTAGTTGTCAACATCTTTAAGAGGCATTTGGTCAAACACTTCTTTGTGCGAATCCGACGAACCCACATGTGACAAGAAAATAATCAATGCAAAGCCTGGCCCAAGTTCGTAAACGATGCCACTCTCATCTATGTACTAATGAACCCATTTTCCTTCTTTAGAGGCTTCCACAATAGCACGGCACAATAGCACGGCACTAAGTACGCTAGCCTAAAGAGATCCAATTAATTTCACGCGATCTTTAACCCCAGAAAACCACTCGATGGCTTCATCAAAACGCTCGTTCCTAAATTAGCCAGAGATCGAGGCACCGTAGGAAACACCATTTTTCCCTGGCACTGAATCGAACGGTCCTCCAGCTTCCTACAAGAGGCCGCTGCTACAATACCCAGTGATAAGGCTCGTCCAGCAAACCACGTCCCGCACACTCGCAGCCCAATGCCTTCCGTACATGCTTATCAGAGAACCCACCTCGTATGCATCACAATCTCGCCCGAACTTCATCGTCTGGCGGCGAAGTTGGCCAAGCAAAGGAAGAGCGAGCGCCATGCCCCGACCAGTGCAGTGGAAGTGCGGCCATCTGGCGGGCGTAGACAGAGACCAGCCGTCCACATTCGAAGTACCCCCAAGAATGATGGAAGAGACTTTGGTTTAAGGGGGCATCCGAGCAGATAAGTGTTCAGTACCTACATTGAAAAAGAGTCATAATTGCAACGACATCTTTAATGAATCTCTTCGTCATTATCTATAATGAGTCTATTCCTATTTCTAGTGATTTTTTTAGAGATAAGACGAGATATGCTGATTTTTTATTAGTTTCTAGATCTTATCTAGAACGCTAGCTTTTCCTACTAGGAAGGGTAAGGGTCATGTAACAATTCTATAAATAGGGAGTCTTATAATTATTTTTTAAGGTGAAATAAATCTATAAGCCTATCTATCTTTTGTGAGCGTTTCATCTTCAAATTACTTCCATCAAAGAAACCATCATCCCGACTCTGAAGTCGAAGACAATGGTGGTGGGTGAGTGGGAATACAAGAGAAAAAGTGCGCCGCGTAGTTCATGTGGCGGCGAACGGGAAGCGAGAGAGGCCAGAGATGATGGTGTGGGCATGGATTTGCTTCGGGTGGCCCGTCGATGGTTGAGCATCTTCGGAGAAGGGCGAGCACGTGATATATTTATTACTAATTGGTTGGATAATTTCATCATTTCACAATGTGCAATAATAAATAAAAAATTTATTCTATATATGTCTTCTTCTCTTTTTAATAGAGAAATTATATATTATAACCGGTCCATTTAACACCCCTATTCTATATATGTCTTTAAACATTCTGGCTGTGTTCACAGCCAATTTTATTATGGAAATAGCAAGTTTCAAGAAATTGAAACCTAATAGTGCTGGGAGAATCATTTTATGCCATTTAGAACACAAAGGGAATACAAAGTTATTGTGATTTATTTCTTGATCAGTCCGCCCATAATCAACTTTTGTCACTAAATATATCATATTTGAGCGTAATAATTATTGGAATTCACTTTGTAAGAGAAAACTGTAATCCACGCGCAATTGCATGACGGATCGATCTACCATAATCAACTTTGCCCACTCGAAGTATACCTCGATCTATACGAATGTAGATATAAACAGAATAGAAAATTTCCTATATAACCACAGTGGAGAAAGAAATAAAATAAAATAAAAAAGTTGAAGACATTAGAAGTGGGCTTCAAAGGAACCACTCACCAAGAATTGAATTTCTCGAGAGAAATAGAGAGAGTCTAATTGCGTAGAATAATAAAATTGTAAACATAAAATAAAATTTTTCCACTGGTCATCAAACAAAAGAAATACTAAATCAAGATTAAGTGTCATTAAAAGATATGTTTGACCCAAGAATTCTATATGCTCTTTTAAGTTAAATGGCTTTCAAAGGGTGATTCTTGCACCTATGAGCCCTTTTTATAACGATATAAACATGTATTGATCATTGTCAATCCAATAAAACGGCTGCTCTTTAATAGAATTTACATCTTAAACCATGTTGAAACCAATGCTTTTCCTTCTCTTTGTTGCTTCTCCAAAACGGCATGTGTCCCTTTAAAGAGGAAACACTTAATTGTACTCGACAATTTCTAGATGCATACCTGTAATGGAGAAATTGGTTTACGTCAATAAATCTTTCAAATTCAAATATCTAAAATAAAGAACCATTAGGTTAAAAAAAAAAAAAAACAATCCGTCAGATTTGAGTGATTCAGTTTGCACCTAGAACCGAACCGATTATCAATGATTCCAAATTTTAGGAACTAGGAATTGGACTAATGCTCACCCCTAGATAGTATGTCTGGATGTAAAGAATTTGTGCAACAAACTGAGATCTTTGGTTTTACATACCGGCAAAAATGATTTTCCTGAATAAGTCAATTAAAAACTTTAACTTTGGTTACGGAAATTTCTAGGAAGAGTTTAACTAAGCGATGCAGATATTTTTTAACCGAACGCTTGTCGCGAAGGTACATAGGTGTAGAGAGGAAAACTCAAGCCATATGTGTTCTTGTTTTTTTCAACTAGTTAATTGATTTCAAGCAAAGTTTAGAGTTCCGAGGCATTGGTGTGTACTATATGTATCCTGTTTGCGCAAGAATCTAGCATTGCGCAAAAATAGAATCTGAGAATACAACCCCTTCAATGTCTTGCCGAAATAATTCATGGTTAGCAGAACAACAAACACAATAAAGTGACCCAAATGCTGCATCTTCTCGATAGCCTCTTTTTATAGATATATTTTGTCGGGCTTCTCAATAGCGTTGACTTATATACATTCATCACTACGTGGAAAAAATGAGAAAGAATGAAAGAAACTCTCGAGCTCTGGTCGAGCTCTCGTTTTTACTCGAACCAGTCACATGCCAGTATTAAAAACAAGGCAAAGATCAAATTGCAGAGAGGACGAGCAGTTAGTAGTCTCTCTTCCACAACGGTCCAGAGGAACTCTGCTGCTTCTCTGTGCGCCGTATTGCCAGGACACCCTTGGATCTGTCACCACCTGATCAACAGCTTCCGATGAATTCTCCACATGTGGCTTAAGAGGCCAAAAATTTCCATTCCTAGGGATTAAAGATGCTGGCAAGTTCTCGTCACGGTGCCATCGCTGACCTTGGCTCTGTGTGCTTGTCTGTCAATCTATGCCTCGAACCACTTGACCCCAACCCGCTCAAGTTTAAAGAAGTCTTACCTGGCAGGGGAGCAAGAGTTGGTCCTTTAGGTATCAAGAACTCTCTGGGGACAGAATCCATGTCCACGTAACAATTTTTGGCTTTAGCATCAGCACTTCGCACAGCCCAGTCATAAGACCGAATCAAAGGTTAGCGTTTCCCATTACCTTATTAGAGTAAAAGACACTAAAACAATCACAATCTGTCCTCGTAAGTGACAAGTGAACAGGACAGTGAGTTGGCCATAAAGAGAAGGGTATATAACAGGGCTTATGAAACCATACCTTAGATGCTCCTATATACCGAGTAAACGTGGGCTTCGTATGGTAAGAGACATAACCACCTCAACGGGATTCCCGACCATATGTAATATCATTAAGATCTAGGCAATGGATTCCTGTAATATATTTAATCAAGTTACTTCACCAGAGTCTCACTATTGATTGGGCATTCTTGGTAAAAGTCTCTGGAGGTTACATCATGGATTTGTGAATGATCCTATACTGAACAGACAACAACATTGTTGCACAATCCAGCTTGCTGAATTCTATCAAAAAGTCTCCTGATATATAGCAGAGTCCGATAACAGTGGCAGGAAGCTGCTGTGGATCCACAAACAGAAACATTGAGCAGCACCAAGAGAAAGGGAAGGAAGAAATCGAGTAGCACCAAGAGAAAGGGAAGGAAGAACTGCCACCTGATTGGCTTGCACTGCCTCATCAATGACTGCCATGTAGAAACCATGAGAAAGGCGAGAAAATAAATTTCCACCACTGCTTGACAGGGTAGTGAAGACAATCTCAGCTTCATATGAGATCCATTTATCAAAGAAGCAGAAATCTTTTCTTGAACTATGTGACGTGATTTGCATACTGGAATAAATTGACCAATCTGAATTCCCATCGTTGAATCATGCTAAATTTTTCGACATCCTCCAAAGATACTACCCAGCAGCATTCCACTTCGCGTTTATTAACCGTCGATGACAGAAAGACAATGCAAATCACGCATACTTGTATTTAGCATTACATTGATCAGACTTTATTTTTATTTTTGGTAAAATACATTGATCAGATTTTGGTTCTTCAAAATCCCCAACTCTCCGTTCCATCCCCAGCACAACACTTAAGAGGGAAGCAACTCACAAGTGTTGATTAGCACAAACCGTCACATTCCCAATTGCGTGCGACACTACTTACTCCAGCAGGAGGGACGGAAGAGGGATCGGCGAACTGCGTAGTGGACTGAGAGGGGGCATAAAACCACCGCCGGAGAAAGCAGTGGTGGCGCCGTTGAATTGGCTTCTGAACGTGGCCATCTTCTCTGTTTTGTTTCCCCTTTTTTTCTTTTCACTTGATCAAGAGGGAATTGTTTCCGTTGTTGGTTCATTTGATTCTTGGATTTTTGTTTGTTTGTTCTGGAGCTTCTTTTTCCATCCGTTTCTTGATATACTTCCCGAAAATTCCACGAAAAATTTTCTAGGTAGTCGGCGGAAGACGACTTACCAATTTCCGATGCGCAGTCAACAATTTACCCGGAACGATCGTTGAATTGCAGATGAATCACGAACAATATTACTTCACGTTGGTCTGAATAATATCACGAGGAAAACATCCGATTTCCACAGTGTAAATGCCAATTGTTCTCGTAAAGGAGAAATGGAACGCCTTCGTTTTCTTTGATGGAAAGGGGACAAGAAAATGAGAGAATTTTTTAGCGTATGTTTTGCCAACCGTGCCAACGGTTGTCTTTAGGAGTTTTTTATATGACTCCATCACATCCTTTCAAAGGGTGTCTTTCTATCATAGCATATCAAGACGAAACGGTGCGTTCCAATTGCACCCCATCATTAACGTACTAATTAAGTACAACATCTCTCACTTGGACATGATGGGCTTGATAGCGCTCTTTCAAGAATATAAGGCATTCAATATCATCAACTTTACAAAACAATTCATACTGCCAAGTAAGCCATGCGACTAGTGAGTACACCTGCACTTGGGAGCTCAAATTATGCACCTGTTTGGCTATAATCCCGAAAAGAAATAAACAATCGATGTCTCATAGTATCCCAGACATATTTTGTTACATCAATCTAAATATACCTATCCTTTAAAGACTATACTTGACTATTATCAAAAACATAATGTATCTACAATTATATCCGCAACCACATAAGGCAATATAATTTGTTGACTAGTAAATACATGTGATAGATGTAAAACAACAATAGTTTTCCTTCGTACTCATGTCTCTCTCCATTTCAAAACAACTGATTTCCTAGACATGTCCCATAAGGCCAAATCTATTCATGATTATTGGTAACATGCTAAAATAGCAACATTGATCTTTTACTTCGAGAACATAGTTAGAAGTATCATAGGACACAAAATGAGGTAAATTATAAATTACCTCAAGGGCTCACACGATGAGTAAATAAGGATAATTATACTCACCTTCCATTGTCGGTCGTATAATGCACATGTAGTATAAATTACATGCTATAGTGGATTTTTCTTTCTATAATAGCATATGTTATTTATTAAATATATCCACTATATGGATCTTAGCCTAAACATAGTCACGTGCTTCTCACATACTCATGTTTAACTCGAATGCTATATTAGCTTGCTTTCTATAGCACCCAATTAAGTACTCGCATCCGGCATCTTTAAGGCATACATGATTGTGAGACTATCATGTTCGGTCTTATTATAACCAAATCACAGACATCATCTTGACTCCAATCAAGGTGACGTATTTTATGTACTAAACTTGCTCTTCAGCATTTATTTGTACATAACATCTCATCTCAATGTGCTCTTCAGCACTTGAGGCGATTGCTCGTGTGAGTGAGCCAATCATTGCCTTTTGCTGACATACTTTCTAATAATATATGTGTGTTTGTGCTAGTCTCATAATAGATTTGTACTTATTGATAAAATATCAAGTCATCAATAAACAAACAAGTACAATACATATGTCCACATATATATAAACCAATGATCCTCTACAATAATACATATCATATTCTATACAATCCTAGTGACATTCTGTGGGTCAAGAATATGTCTCTAGGAATAGCATTCGTAAATGGATCAACAACCATTCTATTGATTGAAATGTATTGCAGGATCATTTCTTTATGTGCTATTATATCTTTTATGAAGTTGTTCTTTATGTCAATGTGCTTCGCCCTTTTTATGATACTTAAGATCTTTCACATAGGCAATGGCTGCTTGACTATCACAATAAACTATCACCGGTCTTGGAACCTCAGTGATAGTGTCTAAAATTTTCAAGAAACGTTTTAGTCATACTACTTCTTGCACTACGGTAGAGTATGTAATAAATTCTGCCTCCATCATAGATAAGATCGTGCATGTCTGTTTCTTGTTATTCCAAGAAATCGCACCTCCATTGAGCAAGAATGTATATCCAGAAGTTGATTTACGCTCATTGAAGTCTCCACCCAATCAGCATCTAAATAGCTTAATAGGCGTAAATCATTCCATTGGTAACAAAGTCGATAGTCCATGGTGCTTGACCGGAATTTGATTGATATCGGCTCACCAATCCCACAGCATAACATATGTTGGGTCGAGTACACATCATGGCATATATCAAACTTCCGACCGTACTAGCGTAAGGAACAATTTCGTTTACTTTAATTTATTCCGGAGTCTTAGGACACATCTTAGTACTTAGGCTTTCACCTTGCATGACAAGAATATCAATGGAATTATAGTGCTGCATATTAAAATGTTCAAAAATCTTTATCATATAAGGCTTTTGTGATAAAGTAAGGAGTTTCCTTGATTGATCTCTTTTGATCTTAACTTCTAATAGATAAGCAGCTTCTCCCATGTCCTTCATTTCAAAATTGGAGGACAACCATTCTTTTACGGTGATAACCAAAACCTTGTTATTTCCAACCAATAGAATATCATCTACATAAAGTGATAAAATCACAAATTTATTTTCAGACCGTTTGACATATACACAGTGATCTTCTTTAATCATTGTGAAACCAAAAGTGATTATGGCTCGATGAAAACAAAGATACCACTGTCTAGATGATTGCTTAAGCCATATATTGAGCAATAGAGTTTGCAAACTTTATGCTCTTGACCTTTAGCTATGAAACCTATTGGCTGCTTCATATAGATTTTCTCATCTAATTCTCTATTGAGAAATGTCATCTTTACATCCATTTGATGTAATTCAAGGTCCAAATGTGCAACGATGGCTAGGATAAGGCGTATTGAGGCAAACCTTACAACAGGTGAAAATGTTTCCTCATAGTTTATACCCTCCTATTGAGTATAACTTTTCGCCACAAGATGAGTCTTATACTTTTCAATGGATCTATCCGTCATTCGCTTAATCTTAAAGACCCATTTGTTTCCAATGTCATTGCTATTGGGTGGTAGATCAATTAAGTCCCAGACGTGATTTGTCATCATCGACTCCATCTTATCTTCTAAAACTTTTCTCCATTCTTCCTTATAAGAGGATGAGATAGCCTCTTGAATAGTCTTTGGCTCAGCATTATTATCTGAGCAATTATAAATGCTTCTCCTTCAATTTCAAAACAACGTTGATGAATACTTTTACTATTACTTTTACGCAACTGAATTTCTCTTGAATTCAGTTCATCATGCGATGCAATGTGACACCCCTCGACGGCCCCCGATCCGATTAGGGTCGCCACAGTTCGCTTACCATTCACTTTTTCTTTCCCAAACAACATATCACTCTGATACTATTTCAATTGCAGCGGGTCCATACAACCATGGGGGTTTACATTTTTTTTTTTTATTAACGGTCCCTTGCGCAATTTACATAACGGAAGCATATCCAACAATTCCCTTCCTTACATTCCGACATCGATGCACACCTACTAAACATTTTTATATAAGTTAAAACCGAACACGTTTATTTACATAGAGCAGATGGACATCTTTAGTCGGTACATCAAAATGCCGTAGTTTTCTATACTCGGCTACACTTCAAAAGATGACCGACATCTCCTCCCACAATCGTATGCTTAAGGTCCATCGACCCGTGTCGGCGTCCAAAAGTTCCCTCCTTTGCTATCCTTCTCCTCGCGGTCATATCCAACCGCTCAATCCATCTACTAATCTGAAATGTTGGTCCCCAAAAGGGGTGAGTACAACCACTCAGCAGGTAAAGGAATCCAATAACAACTCAATGCATCATACAAATCATACATGCATTGCAGGCGTAACTTACCTTGCAGCCATGCGCAATACTATCATGCATCATCATGCCTTATCATCATGCATATCATATCATCATATGTCATCATCATAATCATCATCATGGCATCATTATATCATACATGTCATCCTTATCATGACATCATCACATCACATATCATCACAATCATCATGCATATCATCATGCATATCATGCCATGGGTGATCATCATATCACATCACATATCATCGTCATCATCATGCATATCATCATGCATATCATACCATGGGTGATCATCATATCACATCACATCACATATCATTATCATCATCATGCATCTCATCATGCATATCATACCATGGGTGATCATCATATCACATCACATATCATTATCATCATCATGCATCTCATCATGCATATCATACCATGGGTGATCATCATATCACATCACATATCATTATCATCATCATGCATCTCATCATGCATATCATACCATGGGTGATCATCATATTCATCATATTACATCACATATCATTATCATCATCATGCATCTCATCATGCATCTCATCATGCATATCATGCCACGGGTGATCATCATATCACATCACATATCATCATCATCATGCATATCATCATGCATATCATGCCATGGGTTTATTTTCATCTTTATCTTTAAATTTGATCACCACATCACCCTTCCTCAATTCATCAATTTCGTCTCATATTTTACACTCGCATCCCATGCGAGAAAAACCTCCGGGCATGTATCCAAGATACAACCGGGCATCCGGCCCCCCACATTCCGGGCATCTCGCACCCCAACTAGCATCACGAGGAACCTCCGGGCATGTATCCAAGATACAACCGGACTTCTGGCCTTTACCCTTCTAGCCAGGCATCTCGCATCCAAATCCTGGCATCGCGAGGCATTCCCATCGGGCGAAACCTCCGACGGGGCTTCCGGAATTATGTACCGACATACCACCGAGCCTCCCCGGAATTACGTACCGTATACCACCGGGCATCCCGACACTCCCGGGGAACCTCTGGAATTATGCCACTAGGCCACCAGATATCATCACCCACCACAGCCTCTTACTCACATATCATTTTCCACATTCACCATCCTTTTAATCTTATTATCACATGGCATATGATTCACACATGCATCACAATTTATGATCATACATACACCAATGTCATATAACAATGCATCACTATTCATGTGCATACATACACCCATGTCATATCACAATGCATCATGACTCAATAGAACTCATGGCCAATAAAATAATCCACTTTTATTTTATTATTATTTTATTATTATATTGTTATATTATTATATTTATTTATTTTCATAAATAAATATTATATTTAATATTTATGATTTTCCAAAATCATAATACCCAAGCAATCATTAAACAAACAGTTAGAATCACAATTTCACACCAAATTCATGGCCAATTCGTATTTCACATAATTTCCCTAATTTCCACAAAATACACACAACATTCGGATCATGGCCAGATTGCACAGTTTTCGAATTTATTCAATTAAAATACTCATATGACCTCCAAAAATTCCCAAAATTTACAGGATGATAGCCAACACATTTTCGTGCATTATTCATGAAGAACTCTAAGCCAAATTATTTATAGATTAATTTATACAACTCCGCGAAGCTTCTGGAACCTCTACCGTTTCGTCCAGAATACATATCACCGAAAAACTTAGGTTTGACCCATCAAATCTCTTTCGTTTCTTCTGAAATTCGAGTATGTTATGTATCAATGTGTCCTTTACAATTTTCATGAAGAGATCTAGGTTGAATAACCAAATTATGATCCTCTTTTAAGTCCTTGAAGTCTCGGGTGTCTCGGTATACTTCAACAGAACCAACCGTCTCAAAGATCTAGCCGATTAACTAGGCTATACTCATTTTTTTCTCCTCAAATTTTAGTATGTTATATTTTGAGATGTTACCTACAAATTTTATCAAGACAACAAAGTGAGATCTCCAACGGAAATCAACATGCAACCACGAAATCAACAAGAGGTCAGTAAGAAATTCGCAGATCTGAAGTCTCCGTGTAATAGAACTTTTGACCCATCAAATCTTCATCGTTTTCTACGAAATTTCAGTATGTCATGATACAAGATGTTAGCTTCAACTTTCATGAAGACACAGAAGCCAAAATCGCACTCCAAACACACATGAAAGTTCTCACAACATTCTGACTCGAGCAGATTCATGCGAAAACATTCCAGATCTGACACCTCCGTAAGATGAGAGTTTTACCCCGCAAATATCCATCATTTTTCACGAAATTTTAGTATTTTGTATTTCAAGATGTTAGATGCAACTTTCATCAAGAGATCGAAGCCAAAATCGAACTGTAAACATGCATGTAAGCTCTCACAACATTCTGACTCGAACAGTTCATACGAAAATATTCCAGATCTAGCATCTCCGTAGGATGAGGGTTTGACCCCTTAAATCTCCATCATTTTCCATGAAATGTTAGTGTGTTGTATTACAAGATGTTAGCTACAACTTTCATGAAGAAACCGAAGCCAAATTCGGACTCTAAACACACATTCAAGCTCGAACAAGTTTCTGACTCCAAACAGTTCATGCGAAAACAGTGGTGCAAGAGTAGAAAGTGGATTCCCAACTTGCCTCTAGACCTCACGAACGGTGGCACACCGGCGACGGACGAGCTCCTTCCTTCCTCTCCTCCTCTCTTTCTCTCTTTCTCTCCTCTCTCTCGGCACCTAGACCGACCACTTTCTCTCTCTCTCCCTCTCTCTCTCTTTTGGATGCTTATATACTTGCATGCTTCCTTCTCTTGCATGGGGGACACTTGTCCTTAAGAAGGAGACAAGTGTCTCTCTTGCCGAAGACACTTGGTAGCCATGCGGCTACCCCTCCATGCGACAATGGGCCGGGCTTGGGCCTCCTCTTGGGCCCTATGGGCCGGCCATCTTGGCCCATTAAAGGCTTAGGCCAATGGGTCCAAGGCCCATTCCAAAATTAGCCCTTTTTCCCTTCTTTTTTTTTTTGAATTTCTTTTATAAATATTTTAAACTTTAAATTTTCCACATGGACAAAGTCTTATGACATTTCATTTATTGAAATTTAATTTATAAAGTGCACGGCCAAGCATAGATTATTAATTTATCCTATAGTCCTAAATTCAAAATTTATAAACACAAGCACAATAACACCTAGCCTTAAGAAAACTAATGGCTAACACATAGACCATAGGTAATTTCATTACCTAATTATAGGCTTTAATTCTCTAGGGGATGACTTGAATTTTGGGATGCCACATGCAATATTCCCACTAAGTCTTGTATGTTGAGGTAAATCTTCATTTCCCTCTACAACATTAGTAGGTATGTTATTAGGATCTTCCATCTCATATAATTGGAAGTCCTTATTAATCTCTCATCTACTAGGAAAATCGTTCTTCAAGAACGTGACATCTCGTCCTTCATTTCGGTCACACTCCCATCAACTTGTTCACCTATGAACACGACCTTTTGGAGTGTTCAGAATGTCTTATAAAAATACATTTCTTTCCTCTAAAACCTAATTTGCCATATTTATAGGAAGAATCATGAATATAAGTTACACATCCCCATGAATGTAGATTACTTAAGTTTGGTTACTTACCAGTCCATAATTCATAAGGGGTGAAAGTGACCGATTTTGAGGGTACTCGGTTAAGTACAAAGGCAGCAGTTACTAACACATCTCCCTAATAAGAGATAGGTAAATTTGCTTACGCCATCATAGACCTAACAATTTTCAATAGGGTTCTATTTCTTCTCTTAACAACCCAATTTTGTTGTAGAGTACTAGGAATAGTCAATTGTCATACAATTCCCTTTTCATCACAAAGAGCCTTAAATTGCTTCGATAGATACTCACATTTACGATCAGTTCTCAATGCCTTTATTATTTTGTTTAATTGATTCTCTACCATCGTTATATATCGTCTAAAGTAGTTAATGCTTCTGACTTATGAGAGATCAGAAAGACATAACTGAAACGAATGAAATCTTCTATGAAAGTGATGAAATATGAGGCTCCATGCCTCGCCCTCACATTCAAAGGACCACAAATGTCAGAATATATAAGTTGCAATGGAAATTCAGCTCTAGTCCCTTTACTGAATGGTTTTCTAGTTACTTTTCCTACCAGACAATATTCACATACGGATAGATTAACATTAGTGAGTGATCCTAAAAGGCATTTTCTAGCTAATATTTGCATTCTTTGTAATCCAATGTGACCTAATCTAGCATATCAAGTACTTGCATCAATCTGAACATTACTAGAAGATGCAATTAAAGAAAAACAACCATCGACATTAATAAGCCAAGCGAGCATTGAGCAGTGGGGTGAGTGTCGAACAAAATGAGCATCGAATGTCGAGTGAGGAGCAATAAGCCAAGCGAGCATGGAGCAATGAGCAGCACAAATGGCCCAAAGCAAGTGAGGCAAGTGTCAAGTGACAAGCGGAAAAATTGTTTCTTTTGATTTTGGCAAATTGAAGACTAATGGGACAAATAAGACAGAAGAGAACAAATACTAGAGGAGGATGCCTTAAGGAGCTGTTTATGCCTTTTTGGACGCCGTGAGGACTCCTCACAAAAACTTTTTCCTCCTTTGTAAATTATGACTATTGATACTGTAAAAGACATTAAAATCTAAGTTATTAAAGAATAATGTAAAATTACTTGAACTTCTCACTAAAGAGCTATTTAATGTAGTTGACACTATTTATTTTAAGGTTTTCTCTATATAAAAAATTATAAATAATATATTATATATATATAGTCAGAGTTGGTCCGAGTTAGACCAACCCGGAACTCTCAGGATCGAGGACCGACCCACACAATGCTGGTTCAAGAATTCTAAGATCAAGGACCAACCCAGTCTCCCTGAGAATCGGACCAGGATTGGCAGGGTTGGGCTGGTCCAGGGTTGACCCTGGACCAATGCTCACCCCTAAAGGAAAGGAGATGAAGGGCAACGACTATAATAATGGCATCATACTAGTCAAGTTGGGTTCAACAAGTTGATGGGTCTATCGATGGATGAGGTTTGTAAAGGCATGATGTGTTCTGTAGGTTTCTATTGACTAAACTTCCTCTTGAAGTTTTGTTAATGTGCATTGTGCCTCTCTGCAAGACATTGTTCGAAAAGAAATAAATGAACTATGAGACAAGGTCCATGTGTTAATGGCACATGCTGCTCGCTTATTCATCAATATTTCGATTAAAAATTTAGCTAGGTTGCATTACTATATCTTTGAAATTC
Source organism: Eucalyptus decipiens (assembly GCA_014182575.1). NCBI lineage: Eukaryota > Viridiplantae > Streptophyta > Magnoliopsida > Myrtales > Myrtaceae > Eucalyptus > Eucalyptus decipiens. The sequence goes on along the minus strand of CM024611.1, from coordinate 35,100,299 downwards.
ACATAATACAACCCCTTCAAATAAAACAAGTTTCTTCTCTTGAATCTTTACCAAGAACAAAATCGTGAATTTTGTGAATGATATATTTCTAGTTAGAATTTTTAAGGGAAAAAGCCATAATAAAAACCCAGATTTTATTCACTATAACACATAAATCCGAATTTTTTTGTGACCAAAAACTCCAAATTTGTACTTGTGTGATATATTTACCTAAAACTTTATTTTAGTGACACGAAAAACCCTAAATTTTTATATATATGATACATTTACTATAAATTTTTTTTCTATGATACCAAAAACTTCAAACTTTTTTTCTGTGATACTAAAATTTTGAAATAAATGTGTTACGAAAGAAGTTTGGGATAAATGTGTCACATTATATAAGTTTCAAGTAAATGTGTTATACAGGTACAAATTTAGAGCAGTATCACAAAAAAAAAGTAGCCACCGCCCTCGGTGGCAGCGTTGGCTCGGGCTCTCTTCCCCTCGTAAAGGGGAAAAGTTCGAACCCCAGCGTTGTCACTAGGGATTCTTAAGCGTGACGTCATGGTAGTGGGTCATGCGCTAGCGTCACCCCTGATTTACCTCGCCGGCTATCGGCTGTACGGGGGTTCCAAGGTCATCAAAAAAATAAGTATGAGGTAATTATGTCACAATGAATATAGTTTAGGATTTTTTGTGACTTTTGCACAATTTTTTAAGAGGAAAAATTAGTAAACAAAAATATCGAGCCCCTAACAAAACTACATTATATTTTAGTAGAAGGTTATGGTAACATGAAATAATGACTCCACCACTTTCAAATGTCGGTAGAATATGAGCTGCTTTTTCCATTCGCGAAGGATCGATAAAACAAGGACCTGGCGACTTTCAAATTTAATAATACATTATGAACCTGTTTGGAATTTCACAGGTGGGTCCATTTACTTGTGGGTAGTTTAATAAAAGAAAATTAATTATTTTACTCATTTAAATTGCATCGTATGTTACCAACAAAATATTCACTTCACAAGTGAGCACGTTTATTCATCAAGTAGCTTACAAATAGAATAATAATTTTACACTTTCAGTATCCATAAAATTTTGATTCTACGAGTGGCCTCGTATATTGGTCGAACGTACTGCCAAAATAATTACCTTATTACTTTCAAATCCCATAGTAGATTTTCAATTGCTTTATATTGCAAAACAGAGTCCGTTCATTTATTTATAAGTCGTCAATAAAATAATCATTTTATCATTTTTAAATTCGATACGATTTCGATTCATTTGAAGATTCACAAATGGGCTCTTGTGTTCATCACATTTACCGCCGCTTCATGTGGACCTCGCTGGAAATGACAAGATTTTGATGGCTTTCGTGGATTGGACGTGCATGCACCTAATCAATTGAAAATCGCTCGTCCTAAGCTCCTTCTTTCCTAGGCTGGATTCGACAATTCTGGCCTGGCCAGCGGCACATTGGTATCGTCTAAGCTTGATCAATTTTAGGATAGATATATCCTAAGAAGGAACTCAAACCTATCATGTTAGAGTTGTTTCAATTTTTAAATCGGAAACTGCATAGGTTGACTCTAGATTCGGTATGAAACCCAATCGATTAATTCTACAACCTAAAAAACCGGTCTATCTTTTCCTTATTCATTTTTTATTTAATTTCTTAATTATATGCATATTTTTGGGATAAGGACATTACAAGTGTCATAACTTTTGTAAGGCACTCACTTAGCACTCACTTGAGTGTTATAACGTTTTTTTTTTTTTTTTTAATCACTTAAGTAACATGACTTCTAAAAACATTAATTGAGTGTCATAACTTTTAAAACCCGTTCACCCAAGTATCAAAAATCCAACTTGAGATAACAATTGTAGTCACCGTTTTAAAAATAATTATATCGGTTAAGTGATTGATTGAAAAGTCATATGGTACTCAAATGACAGAAAAAAAAAAAATATGATAATTAAATTAGCACCATACAAAAGTTATAACACTTGCAATATTCAATTTTTATTTTATATATATATATTTTTTTTAATTGTCAATCAAGAAACCATAATGAATTGTGTATGCTGAAATGTTTAGCCTCATTGTTTTTGCATAAGTTTTTAACTAAGAGACTAATATTGTTTGGTTTTGGAACGGTCAAACCCGATTCTACTGCGAATAAGCCTTGGAATCTGTTCAAAACTAGTTCAACTCGAGGGCTGGAAACTAAACAGTTCAAGACCGGGTAAAGCCGGTTCGGTTCCCTTCCAATTCTTTAATTCATCCTTAGTGTGTTTTAATCAATCAGTCTCTATCCCACGTTCTCTTCGAAATGGAGCCAAAATTTCGGATCAAAATGACCTTTCCAACATCCTCCCCAACAAAGTTCATCATTTTTTGACCATGTCATCCCCTAGCTCGTAGATTCCTCCGAAAGAAACAACAAATGCCTGATCAAAATTGTTGGCACCCAAACTAGCTTATTGGACTTCGGAATCCAAGGAGAATGAAGTGGGCCTAAAACACAGAACTTGAAGAAAAGTGGGCCAGAATGCCCATAGTCGACAAGCCCCGATTCCGAGTAATGCGGTAAGGGTCATACCGAAATTGAAGAGATAAGAATGGAAGCAATTACGAGAATCGGTACCAGCGGAAATATCACCAGGGCAAAGCGGTTACCGATTAAAAACTCAAGCTTCCAGAATGTTGTAGAAATTGAAATGGTAACTGCTAAGGGGCAATTATCTATGGAACGCTACTATAAATAGCCGAAGTGACATGCTTGTAAGGATCTTTTGGCCAAAAAAAATCAACAACTGATCATTTTGCTTTCAAAGTGTTATCTTTCATTTTACTGCATTTTACATTCAAACACACTTTACATTTCTCATGTTTTCTTGTATTTACTTTTGTCATAATTTAGATCCGTTGCTTCCTTTTGGGAGCGAGACGAGACTCGTTATAAATAATAAAACTGAAGCTCTACCATCTTCAATGAAAGATTTTTGTCATGGGAACTTTCCCCGGCGAACATCTTTTTGGCATGCTTGGTGGGACCATTGTGTTCAACTCTTAGGAGGTGTTGATGGCAAAAATGAGAAACCAGGAGAGTTGCTCCTCTGCCAGTGAGGATAACTTGTCCCAATAGCACGTAAGAGAAAAGAACGATCGTTCCAAGACCTCCAGTCAGATTTCAAACCCGGTTGATGGTGTCAATATGGATATTAATGCCGAAGATATTCCGTGAGAATTGTCCGAGGATCAAAGAAGAGAGTTGGCCCTGAACCATACGGTGATGGCCACCATGAGAAGGATGTTCGAAGAGCAGCAAAATGATTTGGCCAACCATATGGCTAATCATTTGTCGACTATCTTGACTCCTTTGTTAACCAATTTGGTTATTGATTTGACTTCAAGAATGAGGTTGCCAAATCAAGCAAACGTGAGTCATCCTGGTCATACCGGCGCAACTCTACAATCTATGGATGTTCTAGCTCAACCTGTTAGCGGTTCAAATCCCATCCGTCGGTTGAGATTATGCAAAGGGTTGACAGTTTGAATGATTAGAGTCAGAGTAGTTAGGGTGAACGAGTTGGGGTTCCAAAAATATTGCCCTCATCTGGGTCAATGCCAGAAATCTCAAATGGTAGCAATCTTGCAAAGGCAATTGGAGATACTTCAAATCAAGGAAATGAGATCCAGACTGTTGGAAGATATGCAAAATCCCGGATTACACAATCAAAGATCTAATTTGATTATTGATCTGTTTAGAAGATTAGAATTGTGTACATAATCAATTAAGATTAGATCTAGACATAGATTGATTTGTAGAATCATTTATTTCCTTTATTCATACATAATTTGTATTATATTTACAAGCAGAATTGTACAGATTCATTCATTGAAGTGAACAGAAACAAAACTGTTCCTTCTTCAGTCTTCGACATCTGCAGATTTCCATCTTCTTTCATGGTATCAGAGCAGCCGAGTCTCTAAACCTAGCCTCCGCTTCCGCCATTATATTTCTCTTTGCTGTGACATTCTGACCCTGAAAGTTTGACCTGCAAAGAAATATTTTTTTTTTTTTCAGACATAGTGTCACACTCAGAAAATTTTTTACTTACCATGGCGAATCTACAAGATGAAGCATCTACCACCGGGAACCAATCTGCTGGAGAGATCATTCCTGCTGCTGGAGTCATGCCTTAGACATAGATTCCACCTATTACAATTCAAACAACAGAGCAACAGCTATTATTTCCGACTCAGCCCATGCAATGGCGGCCCACACAGGCTCAGTTCACTATGGGGCAGCCCATGACAGGCCAGCCTTTCCAATGGATTTCATATCCAATTTATGTTGGGCCAAGCCCAAACTCATCATCGCCCGGATACGTGGGCCACCAAAGCCACGTCCAATCCGACGGGGGTTCGCCAGCCACAGACGGGGCAAACCCCACCGACGGAGTGGAGCGGATGCACGGGTCGAATGAACTGGGTACGGGTACGAATCCCTACCCGGGGTTTAACCCTTGACGACAGAAATGCAATGCAACTCATGCATACGTGTGATTAGCATTACATTGATCAGATTTTGGTTCTTCAAAAACCCCAACTCTCCGTTCCATCCCCACCACGACACTCAAGAGGGAAGCAACTCACGAGTGTTGATTAGCACAAACTGTCACATTCCCATTGAGTGCAACACTACTTACTCCAGCAGGAGGGACGGAAGAGGGATCGGCGAACTGCGCAGTGGACCGAGAGGGGGCATAAAACCACCGCCGGAGAAAGCAGTGGTGGCGCCGTCGAATCGGCTTCTGAACGTGGCCATCTTCTCTGTTTTGTTTCCTTTTTTTTTTCTTTTCACTTGATCAAGAGGGAATTGTTTCCGTTGTTGGTTCATTTGATCTCGGATTTTTTTTGTTTGTTCTGGAGCTTCTTTTTCCATCCGTTTCTCGATATACATCCCGAAGATTCCACGAAAAATTTCCCAGGTTTCTCATAATTGGGTTTTAATGTTCCCCGTGAAATCCTATTCAATCCACTCTTGGTAGCAATGGCATGAAGGAGATAGTCTATTGCGGATATAGTTCGAGGCTAAAGACAAGAAATTCCGATTTTTCTGACCTGTTGACTGCTGTCTTTAACTTCTCAGTCAAGTGGCACAATTTGCTAGTCTTCGTCGATAAAAAACAATGCGGAGTTGTGGACACATGCACTTCTAATGCTCAATTTTTTGGGCAAATATCACAAAAGTCCCATACTATTTGCACTATGGCACAACTACCCAAAGCTTTTTCTTTTTTTTTTTTAAAATATCACAAAAAGTTTTAAACTTGCCCACTGTGGAACAAATACCACTAACTTTTTTTTCGCATCACAAACAAATCCAAATTTATACATATATGACATATATTCTCTATTTTTGTTCCATTTAGAGTAAATCTGTCACAATGGGCGAGTCTAGGATTTTTACCGATAAAAAAAAATTTAGGGTATTTGTGTCATAATTGGTATAATTTGAGCTTTCTAAGGTATTAACCCTAATTTTCTTTATTTATTTATTTATAAGCAATGCTTTATTTGCTTTTTTGAGCATAGGTTTCTGTTTCAATGATATGATCTACATGCGTTTGTTTTTATTTATTACTATGATTGAAAAAAATATTTGATCACGGATGCCGTGAGAAAGTGTTCGTATCCACTTTAGTATTTTTAATCCTTGTTAGTTGATATCTAGACTTAACCATGTAATGAAAATCGTGAAAAAGGTATGGGGTAGTGAGAATATTTTGTGTTATATATAGAGTGGTTATGATTTGATGTGCAAGTTCATTGCCAATTCAAGTCAACCAGTCTTGTGGCACAATGGTGGCCAAATCCGCCGTGTCCTCCGAGTACGCGTCCCTTGTGTTGGTGATCACAATCCCACGCCGTCGGCACTTTGCCAGGTCGATGTGGTTAAGGCCTGCGCTGGTGGTGATGACAAGGCGGACCTCCGGGAGCCACCAGAGCATGTCAGTGGTGATCGGACTCATGCCGGAGGTGAGGATTGCCTTGGTGGCGCCGGCATCAGTGGAGGAGAGGAAGTCGCTGAGGGGGAGTGGTGATTCCCAGGGGTTGAGGAAGCGGAAGGTGTCAGGGAGGGGGCGGTCGAGGACGGAGAATTGAGTAGGGTGCCAGAGGAGACGGATGCATGGTGGCGGGGGATGGCGGTCGAGCGGTGGAGGAGCGCCATTGTTTTGGGGGTGGGAGGCCATCGGAAGTCAGGAACAGGGATTAGGAGAAGTGCCAGTCGAATGTAGAGAAAGGGGCGCGCGGGGGGGGATTAATTCCTGTCACTTTCATATCCACTATTTATTTTTTTAAATTAATATAATAAAAACCTCATACTAATATATCCATGATAAATTTATCATCCGTTAAATTTTAGAGTCAAATTGCTGAGTTGGACGACATATGGCAATTGACGAATATACCCTAACTTTGTCACAAATGCACCGGTTTGTGATTTTTATTGATATTATTAACGGAAACTGAGAGTAAATTTATCTTAAATATATAAGTTTAGGGTTTTTAGTAGTCAAAAATTTAATTTGAGATAAATTTATTATAAATGTACATGTTTGGAGTTTTTCATAGTATTAATCTCTTTTTTTTATAACTAAAAGATGATAAGAATGTGTTTGTCTCCATAAGTCTCGAATAATCAGAACAAGTCGCATCGGGATTTTTCCTAAGTAGACTTTCGTCGTGTTCAAGTCATATCCTTGTTTCATTTCAAGCGTCATCACCCTATAAAGCTAGGTTCGACAAGACTGCTTTCCTATTCGAACAAGCATAATTCCAACATTAAATTAACGGCATCGCGTTCGATTCTCAACATAAGAGTTATTGCATTGTTGGTTCATTCAATTCTCGGGTTTTTTTTTTTTTTCTTGTTATGGAGCTTCTTTTTCCGTCCATTTCTCGATATACTTCCAAAAGATTCCACGAAAAATTTCCTGGGTTTTCTCATGAATGGGTTTTAACGTTACTCGTGAAATCCTGTTCAATCCACTCTTGGTAGCAACGACATGGAGGAGGTAGTCTACTGCGGATATAGTTCGAGGCTAAGGACAAGAATTTCCGATTTTTCTAGCCCGCTAAATGCTGTCTTTAACTTCTCGGTCAAGTGGCACCATTTGCCAGTCTTCGTTGATCAAAAACAATGCGGAGTTGTTTAAGGGCGCGTTTGGTAACATTTTTTGTCAATCAAAAACAATACGGAGTTGTTTAAGGACGCGTTTGGTAATATTTCTTCTCTGAGGAACAATTTTTTTTATCAAAAATGATCTTTTTAATTCTGTTCTCTAAAACAATTTCTAAGCAACAGAACGCGTTTGGTAACTTTCCAAAATTTTTATTCTTGGGATAGAAATACATTTAGTAAGATTCTTAGATTTTTTTATTTCTTTTAAATTTTTAAATTATTTTATTAATTTTTCCTTTTTCTTTTTCTCTTTGGTCGGTCGCCGGCCACCACTATGGCGGGCGATCGGCTAGACGAGGTCCAGCAAGCTTGCTAGAGGCCAACCCGGCCACAACAAGCCTCGGCCTCGCCCAAGCAACGCAAGATCGGCCTTGCCAGCAGGACGCCTGGTGGTGGCCCGATGAGGCCGAGCCTCGCCGATGGCTAGGCAAGCTCGGCCTCGCCAAATTTGGATGAGGTCAACCTCGCCTAACCAAGGCGAGGCCGAGTCTCGCTGTGGCTTAGCATCTCCAAGGGCTGGCGACGCTTCGACGAGATCACGGCCCTCGTCTAGCTAGTCGCCGCACCGGCCATGGCCAAGGCCGGCGACCGGCCAAAAGGAAGAAGAAAAAGAAGAAAAGAAAGAGAAGAAGAAAAGAGAAGAAGAGAGAAGAGAGAAAAAAAATAGATTTTAGAAATTGTTTTTGCGTGAACAAGAAGCTACTTTTTTGTACTTCTTGTTTCTGTTCCAAATCTAATTTTTGGAAACAAAAAAATAGATTTTTTGTTCTTGGGAACAAAAATTTTACCAAATCGGGCCTAAGTGGACACATGCACTTCTAATGCTCAATTTTTTGGGCAAATATCACAAAAAATCCCATAGTATTTGCACTATGGCACAAATACCCAAAGCTTTTTTTTTTTTTTTAATATCACAAAAAAATATTAAACTTGCCTATGGTGGCACAAATATCTCAAACTTTTTTTTTTTTTTTGGCATCACGAACAAACCCATATTCATACATATATCACAATATATATATGATCTATTTCAATTCCATTTAGAATATATTTTTCACAATGGGCAAGCCTAGGATTTCTACTGATACAAAAAAAAATTAGGGTATTTGTGTCATAGTTAGTATAACTTGAGTTTTTTGAGGTATTAACCCTAATTATTTAATTTTATTTTATTTATAAGCAATGCTTTGTTTGCTTTTTTTAGCATGGTTTTATGTTTCAATCATGTGATCCAAATGCGTTTATTTTTATATATTAATATGACAGAAACCCAGAAAGTGTGCGTATCCACTTTAGCATTTTTAATCCTTGTTAGTTGATATCTAGACTTAATAATGTAATGAAAATCATGAAACAAGTGTGGGGTAGTGAGAGTATTTTGTGTTATATATAGAGTGGTTAGGATTTTGATGTTTCAATCATGTGATCTAGATAATGTTTAGTATTTTGAGCATGGGTTTCTGTTTCAATCATGTGATCTAGGTGCGTTTGTTTTTATTTATTAATATGACTGAAAAAATATTTGATCGCGTATGCCATGAGAAAGTGTGCGTATCCACTTTAGCATTTTTAATCCTTGTTAGTTGATATCTAGATTTAATAATGTAATGAAAATCATGAAACAAGTGTGGGGTAGTGAGAGTATTTTGTGTTTTATGTAACACCCTAGGTCTCCACTGTACACTTAGTGTCCAAAACGAACACTAAGTGTACAGTGGAAACCTAAGGTGTTATAAGTGGTATCAGAGCTGACTCACAACTGTGTGTGGGGCCACAGCAAGGACTCTGTGCTCCTAAGGGGTGGAGAGTGTGACGGCCCAAGCGGCGGTACGTGGGGAGGAGGGATGGTGGTGCGTCCCCGCCTTAGTCCCCGGACCTGCACAAGGAAGGAATCCCTCTCTTGTTCCACATCACCTAGGGAAGGAGATCTGGGCTGCTTTATAAGGCAATGGAATACGCGTTTTGAGGGAAAAGACCGTTGTTGGGATGGAGGTGCGTCCTCGCCAATGCGGGTGACCCATAGCAAATAAAACTATGAAGGTTTAGTGTTCAAAGCGGACAATATATGTACCATATATGTACCTTGGAAACCTAGGGTGTTACATTTTATATAGAGTGGTTAGGATTTTGATGTGCGAGTTCGTTGGCAATTCAAGCCACCCAGTTTGGTGGCACAGAGGTGGCTATCCATCTTGTTCTCAACATGGGAAAGATTTATTATGCGAATTTAATGCATACACTCGATATCAATCAGTCGAGTTCGTTGGCAATTCAAGCCACCCAGTTTGGTGGCACAGTGGTGGCTATCCATCTTGTTCTCAACAAGGGAAAGATTTATTATGCGAATTTAATGCATACACTCGATATCAATCAGTCGAGTTCGTTGGCAATTCAAGCCACCCAGTTTGGTGGCACAGTGGATTTATTATGCGAATTTAATGCATACACTCGATATCAATCGGTCAATGGTTCTCATATGTAAAACAGATGGACCTCAATGTACGTTGAATGGTTGAAAGCATTTGGTTTTATACACCTAATCCAATGCCTTGTTCTAATAGAGTAAATGAAAGTTCCACGTTAAACGTGCATTTGAACATAGCCAAAAAATAGATGATGAGTGCACATACAAGTATCTTTACGTTGTAGCTATAAATGAGTAAAGAAATTCGACATTTGGGCGTGAGGTTTCACGCTCTTGATCTGATCACTCTCGTGCACTAAATGTCCACCAAATGGTTTATTGACTGGATACTACTCACCTAACTAAAGAAACATATTTTTCTCCATCCCTACTAGAGCCATACCTCTATTAGAGGATTGCAAATGACATAACCCATTTGTAAATTTAACTAAGTTGAAATTTTTGTGATGTCAAATTATAATTAGATCCTCTAATTAATTAGGGATGGAGGAAATAACATGGCTATAAATGAATTTCTTTTTCGACAAAAAGAAAAAAAGCTAAACAATTTTTTTTTTTCATGTGCATGTTCAAACTTTAAAGAAAAAGAAGAACATTTAATTCGATCAATATACCAGTTTTCACTAGTAAAGAAAAAATTCAGAAGAAGCCGTTGAGGATGGACTCTAAAAGTGATTTTTTTTTTTTTTGCCCCCACTATGAGGACCATCTCCATTTAATGTGTAAATTGTAAGACACCCAGCACCATCTTCATGTTCTTTATTTAGACACCCAATCGTTCACTCCAACTAGCCTCCTCCTCCACCTACACCACCACTACCACCACCATCACCACGCACCGCGGCCGCGGCCACCACCATGCAACCCTCTCAACCTCCTCCTCTCAATGAAAATTACTTGCGAGACGACGTCAAGTCGCCAGAATGCGAAGACTTGCTCTCCTCTCTCCCTTCGGAAGAGGACTGGGTCCCCACCTCTCTCCCTTTGGGAGAGGACTGTGTCCCCTCCTCTCTCCGCTTGTACCAGGGCTTCTGGTTCCCCTCTTGGGTCTTGAACAGCGTCATCGCTTGCCAAAATCACTTCCAAGCTCACCCCTCCGACATCCTCCTCGTCACCAGCCCGAAATGTGGCACCACCTGGCTAAAGGCCATCCTCTTCGCTCTCTTGAACCGTGCCAAGTAATCTGACTCCTACTCACAACAACGCCACCCTCTCCTAACCCAAAACCCCCACGACCTCGTGCCCTTCTTGGAGTTTGAGCTCTATCTCCAGAATAAAAATCCTGATCTCACTGCTTTTACGTCCCCAAGGCTCTTGGCCACCCACTTGCCTTATTCCTTGCTTCCGCGATCGGTGAGGCACTCCAATTGCAAGCTGGTTTACTTGTGTAGGAACCCTAAAGACACTTTCATCTCGATGTGGCACTACTTCAACAAGTTCAGGCCTCAACAAGTTCTGCGGAGGCATGAGCGTGTTCGGGCCTTACTGGGACCATGTGCTGGGTTACCACAAGGCGAGCTCAGAGATGCCCAAGAAGGTGTTGTTTGTGAAGTATGAGGAGATGAAAGCGGACCCGTGCGTTCAAGTGAGGAGGTTGGCCGATTTCATTGGGCGTCCATTCAACGAAGAAGAATTGAGAAACGGGACCGTGGAGGGAATACTAAGGATGTGTAGCTTTGACAATTTAAGTGCAATGGAGGTGAATAGGAGCGGCAAGTTGCCGGGTGGAGTAGAGAAGAAGTGGTTCTTCAGGAAGGGTGAGGTTGGAGATTGGGTGAATTACATGAGCGCTGAAATGGGAGAGCGAATTGACGGTGTCATGGAAGAAAAGTTGCATGGTTCTGGTTTGAAGTTTTAGGACATATGACCCACTCGAAGATATTTGGTTTGATGGTGGAAAAGAAAAATGTGTAAAAAAGGAAGAAAAAAGAGGCAAAAACGATTCGATTGTCCGCACTTTAGGGGGTCAATGTCTGGTTGGCCAATGCGAGCGTGTTTCTCATGCTATAGGATGAAAGATTTTCAGTGGCATTGTCAGTCGTGGCTTCGTCTCCACAGTGAGATGCTTTAAGGTTGTGATTCTACTCTTCATCTGTGTTGTGTATTATTAGCGTTTTGCAGAAGTTATTTGGCCAGTACGTAGCTGGCTAAACAAAAGCTGCCTTGCTGCTCCCTGGGAGCTTGTGGATCTTCTGTTATTCATTTTAATTCCATTTTTCTTTTTCTCTTGGCTGTGTGAAGATTCGTGGCATACGGTATTAAATACAAAGCAGTTATTTGGTAGGTTTAACTACAAATTATATTTGTTAGATGGAAAATAAATTTGTTATTAAGCTTATCGGTCCAGTTTAGTTTGTCGGTTGTCGAAGCCATAAACTAAAACCAAACAAAAAACCAAAGGAAAAAAAAAATCCTAAACCAAAATTAAAACACCAAGGGCGCGTATAATTATTCTATTCCAGGGAACAATTTTTTTAACAAACTAGCATGTTTGGTAACTTCCCAAAATTTCTATTTCCGAGATAGAAATATGTTTGGCAAGATTTTTAAATTTTTCTATTTCTTTTAATTTTTTTATTCTTTTACTATTTTTCCTTATTTTTTCCTTTTTCTTTTTCCTTTTCCTTTTTCTCTTTGGTCGAGTCGCCGGCCACCGGCTGAGCGACGTCCAGCAAGCTCGCCGGAGCCTCGCCAGGCCAGGACGAGCCTCAACGAGCTCACCCGAGGCCAGCCTGGCCACGGCGAGCCTCTGCCTCGCCCGAGCAGCATGAGGTCAGCCTCGCCCTAGCTTGACAAGGCCCAGCCTCGCGCCGGCTAGGGAGGGCAAGCCTTGTCATTGTCGTTCAAGGCTTGTCCTCGCCCGCATTTGGTGAGGCTGAGCTTGCCCAGCCACCGACAAGGCTTGGCCTCATTAGGCCAATCGCCAGGTGGTGCCATCCTGGACGTGGCTTGGCCAGGCCGAGCCTCGCCGATGGTTGGGTGAGCTTGGCCTTGCTAGATCTAGGTGAGGTCAACCTTGCCCAGCTCAGGCGAGGCCAAGCCTTGCCATGCCACACCCAGCCACGGTGTGGCTTGGGCCGATGAGCCTCACCGTGGCTCGGCGTCTCCGGGGACCGGCAACGCTCTGACGAGGTCGCAAGCCCTCGTCTAGCCGGTCACTAGTGCCAGCCATAGCCAAGGTTGGAGACCGGCCAAAAGGAAGAAGAAAAGAAAGAGAAGAAGCTAAGAGAAGAGAGAGAAAAATTGATTTAAAAATTGTTCTCGGGAACAAGAAGTTACTTTTTTCTACTTTTTGTTTAAATCTATTCTCAGGAACAAAAATTAGATTTTTTGTTTTCGGAAACAAAAGTTTTACCAACACATTTCTATTCTTTTTTCATTCCCTGGAACAAAAGAATAGAAATTTTTGTTCCGGAGAACATAATTTTTTTTTTACAAACAAACCCTAAATTGCTAAACTGAGCTTATCGATTTTGTTCGGCTCGGTTGATCGTTTTTTCTGTTTTTCATGAACAATCCTAATAGCATAGATCCTTGCCGAAGCTGGCTATGGTTGGGCTGTGGCCATACCCATGCGGTTTATTCTTTATTATTATTTTTTTAAAAACTTTCTTTCATTTTATTTTTTAAGAATTCATTAAATTTTAATTGTTCCTCTTGTTTTTGGCTCTATTAAGTGTTTTGATTAACCAGCTTGTAGTTTGGTTGACCTCCTTTTTATAATGTATCAATGAGAATCAAAAATTAATTTTGTCATGTCCTTTGATTTACTTTGCCAATTCCTTGCCAAGTGATGTCTTTAGCTTCCGCGTCTTTAATCTTGTCCATGATACCTTCGACTTCACTCTTCATATACCCATTATGATTTTTCTCCTCTTTTTGCTGATCGCCTGTTAACGGCCTAGCCAAGCCCACGTTCTTTCGATGCTAGACTTCAGCCTACCATCAATTTTTCCTTCCATAGACGGTGCGCATGAAGGAATCGAACCAAATGAAAAGAAGGCAAACGGTGATAGAAAACGAGGAAAAGAGGAAACGGAGAAGAGAGAGACAAAGCTTGCGCGCGCATCCCAGGTTAGCCTCATTTTGCGATGCCCAATAATTAATCGAACTCGTTATTCGTCTAATCAAAATAATTTTGGGAATTAGGCCGCAAATTTGAAGCTTAAGTGAATTTTGAACCGTGGTTAAGGAATTATTAAGTTATGGATTTATATGGAAATGGTCCTGTTTTGTGTGGGCAAAGTTGTGAGCCCACCACAATCAATGAGTTTGAAAGAGGGGCCCAAGATTTGACATGTGCTCTCATATCATAGAGCAATACCAAATCATAAAATTTAAAACATTAAATGAAAGGAGACTACCGGTATACAAAACATATCATAACTATAATTTAAGTGATTTAGAACGATACTTAATAGTTTGAATGAGACACCTAATAATTATACTGGTGGAGGTAAAGGATCTCATTCCATTTTGGGGTATCTTCACATAATAAAATTACCCTCCAACTTTACAGAATCCTGCCATTTTTATTCAATTTCAGAAATTAATTAAAGTGGCCCAATTGCATCATGGTGAGCGGATCCAATTCAAAGACACGTAGTCAATAGCTCACTATGTAGTGAAAAGAGTGACATCTAGACTCCTGCATAAAAAAAATTAATAAAAATTGCCATAATTATTCACATATGCACCAGCCTTCCTAACTAGCTATGCCACATAAGACGGTCGATATTCATATTAGTAATTATCAGCCAAAATTAGTTAAAATGACTATATTGACAAAACATTGAAAGATTTATAATTAAATTGGTTAAATTGAAAAGTTTAGGACCGAATTAATCACCGTATAATAGGTTTATGACTTTTTAAATAATTATCCATAATTTTTTCTATTGATTGATAATGCTTCATCCTCACAGAGTGAAGTACCACTTACTTTTGAACAGCCAAAAAATGGATGATGCTTACATATACAAACGTCATTACGCTATAGCTATAAATGACTAAAAAAATGCAAATATCTTCACTTACATTAGATGTACACCAAATGAACTCGAAATTGCATATCTAACTAAAGAGACATATTTTCCTCTATTCTTGCTAAAGCCAATCTCAAAGTAGAGGATTAGACAACCCGCCTTGCATATTTAACTATAAATAAAATGTGTGCCATGTCAAACTATGATTGGATGCTCTAACTAGGGTAGCTAAAGATTTTCTATGATGTTCATTGTTCATAGGTTAAGAAACAACAGAATATGTAACTGGTTTGTAATACCAATTCTCACCAATAAAGAGAAAAACTCAGAATAAGTCGTCAGAGTAGAGAATAAAAGTGAAAATCATTTTTTTCCCTGACGAGGAGATTTGCGCAGAGGAAATAATTCTTTACGCATGGGATGAATTTGGTAGGATGTTAATTTCTTGCATCTTGATACATACAAATGGAATATCATATAGTATGAATTTGGATGAGTAAATATCGAGAACATAAAGATTGGTGTACAAAATTGATTTACATGATGAAATTATAGATCCCAGTGAGTATCTAAATTAAGGAGGACGTATACATTCAAGCATCCAATAATAGTTTTGACATATACACCAATAAATATCGGTCTTTACCAACCTTGGTATCATCATTTTTTTTATAAAAAAAAAGTCGTATGAAAGCATCAAATAATGCTGGGAGTTTTTATTTATTTGGGTTTTTTATTTTTTTAAGAAGAAATCCCTCTTCACGGGGAAAATTGGCAGATTGATGTTTATATTATTGAAAGACTTGGCCCTGTGCTTGGCGACTTCTCATGTATATCATTCACTTAATTTTAAAACACCAGTTCAGATTCAGTGTTGTATACAATACTGGATCGATATTATGAAATTTCATCCACGCTACCCCGGATACGAGCCAACCAACGAATATGTCAATAGGTTTGCTTCGCTTAGTCGAAAGTAGAGTTAAGTGGGCTACCTTTTAATTATTATTAAAGGATGAACAGGAACCTTCGAATGTACTGTTCAAAGTTGACATGATACGGATGCTACTTGTATAGAAATTATAATTTGCATTTCACAAGATGACAAAACATATTTTTCGTATGATAAGTTACTTTATCCCTGTTGAAGATGACGTTCACTTGGTATACTAGTCATCCCGCAAATTCGATACAGAATGCAAAATGCACCCGGAGAGAATCCTTGATACTTTGGGCGTTCATCACAGTTTTTGGGCTAACATAATAAGAGTTATTTTGCATACGATGTTTCGAGCAATGGGTAATGGCCGTGGAGGGTTTGACATGAACATAAATTTGGCATTAGCCACCAGAGATGAAGTTGAAATGGAAGACACTGAGGAAGCCTCAATTGGAGGATATGAGTCAGATCCCAACCAAGTCACGCAAGGCGTCTCTAGAGGCACCATTGAAAAGCTCGAGCGGAAGAGCTACTCTGTTGGGGAAGCTGACGGATGCTGTTCTATTTGTTTAGAGGAACTGGATGAGAAATATAAAGTGATGGAGATACCATGTTCGCACCTATTGCACAATAGGTGCATCGTCAAGTGGCTCGAGAGGAATAATTCGCGTCCACTATGTCGTGGCAAAGTACAAGTGCCAGATTCAGAGTAGTCAATTTTCGTTTGTAAGATTTTCTAATAAGAAATGAATTCTCTCTTTTTTTTTCCCAATGGATTTACTAATTTGCTGCAATGACTTTGGTACTCAATGCAGCGCCGGCTGCTACACTTCCAAATATCACCCCTGTTAAAGAACCAAGGTCACCTGTGATGTCCCAGTAGAGACTACATATAGTGTATGTTTCTTCTATGGCTAGAACCTGGCAGAGATAGTAACCTGCATTTGGAAAGAGAGCAAAACAAAAAGAAAATTGTCCCAGTCAATATTTACATGAGAACACTCACAAAAGAATGTTCACATAAGTGTGACATCTTGATTTTCGATCCTGTCCCAATTTTATGAAATTGACTTTTCATCGACGCGCCTATGGTCCTTTTTCTCTGAGTTGGCCACTCACAAGATAACTAACCATCTGGTAAAGCCATTAAGGAATATAAACACGACAAACTTAAGAATTCGATCAGAAATTGACTGCTTGATCGTGTTAATCTGCAAGGGTCAATATAGCCTCGTTAAAATCGATTAGAGACCGGAGATAAGTCGATTCGACAGAGACATGTAATTAAATTATGGGTGATTCCACCTAATTGCAAAATTTACTTCGAATGGCACTAAACCGATTTTTCTGTCGATTCTGTACTCGATGTCCATAATTGAAACCTTGAGATTTTCATGACAACCAAGAGATTTTTAAAGTGATATCACGCCTTAAAGTCCGAGTTGTTTTACTCGATCCGATTTCATTGTTCTACCCAATTTCGAAGCCATATTTTACCAACAATTTTAAGGATTTATTTTTGCTACAATGGAGTCGGAGACAATCGAGGTTATGGATCAAGATATGGTCAAACTGGACCGGTTCGATGGGAACAATTTCGCTCGCTGGAGGGACAAGATGATGTTCCTACTCACTACTCTGAAGATTTCCTACATACTGGATCCTAACTTGGAGCCTATAGAAGATCATAAACCTACTGTCGAGGGAGGACAGCCAAGTGCGGAAGTCATCGAGAGGGTCAATAAGGAAAAGAAGAAACGCGCAGAGGATGAATTACTTTGTCGGGGACACATACTTGAACACACTCTCCGATCGTCTATACGACTTATTCACCGAAATGAAGTCAGCCGGAGAAATTTGGAATGCACTTTGGAATTCAAGTACAAAGTGGAGGAGCAAGGTACCAACAAATATCTAATCGCAAAGTATTTTGATTTTAAGTTTATTGATACTAAACCCTTGCTGGAACAAGTCCACGAATTGCAAGTGATTGTGAATAAGATTCGTGCCCTCAAGATTGAAATTCCAGAAGCTTTTCAAGTTGGAGCAATTATTGCGAAATTGCCTCCAAGTTGGAAAGACTATGGAAAAAGGCTGATTCACAAGTCAAAGGATTTTACCTTGGAGCAAATACAGAAACATCTTCGCATTGAGGAAGAGTCACGTTTACATGATAATTCTGTTTTGTACAATTCCAAGGTGAATGCTGTGGATAAAAAACGGAAACTCGGCCAGAACTTCAAAGTAAAAAGCGAGGGGCATAAATTCAAAAGAACACAAAAGAAGAAAAAGGGTTGTTGTTTTGTTTGTGGCAAACAGGGACACTACGCCAAGGATTGCATTCACCGCAAGAGCTTTGCAAAGGACAAGAACATTCCTGTGGTGAAAGCAGATGCAAATCTGGTTGAAGAAAATTATGTAGCCATGATTTCAAACATGCTTTCGAACATGGAAATTTCTGAAATCAATAATGCGATGGCTATGGTTTCTGAAATTAATTCTACCACTGTCCATTCCGGTTGGTGGATAGATTCTGGAGCAACAGTCCATGTGTGCAAGGACAAGTACATGTTCAACCAATTTGAAGAGATTGTTGACTCAGATGTTCAAGAGGTCCTGATGGCGAATAATACTCTTGCAAAGGTTGCTGGAAGAGGCACGGTGGAGATAGACTTCACTTCTGGAAAGAAGATAACTCTTCTTAATGTGTTATTTATACTCGAAATTAGGAAGAACCTAGTTTCTATTGATTTACTTTGTAAGAGGGGGTTTCGGGTTTTGTTTGAATCTGACAAGGTTATCCTATCGAAAAATGGGCTGTTTGTTGGGAAGGGTTATGCCAATGATGGCATGTATCAACTGAGTATCAATAATAATATTTCTATTTCTGCTTATATTGTCGAGTCTTCAATTTTATGGCATAGTAGGTTGGCACATATAAATATTCGTTATTTGAAGAATATGAGAAAATTAGATTTGATAAATTTTAATGGCGAATTTGATAAATGTGAAATATGTGCTAAGTGATCTATTTTGTTTCGATTTTGGCATTTAAATGTCAATTTCCTAATTTTTGGCACTTCAGTATCCCTTCATGCCAAGTTTTGGCACTCAAGGTATTTGGCACTCATTTTTTAACTGAACATCGGTCGTGAAGGTCCATAGGTGTAGAGAGCAAAGCTCAAGCCATGTGTTCTTGTTTTTTCAACTAGTTAATTGACAACCTTCTACCATGTCTTTATTCTTATAAAAGACAATACTTTTAATACCTTAGCTAATATTTCAAGCAAATTTTAGAGTTCCGAGGCATAAGCGTGTATTATATGTATCCTGTTTCTCGATATACTTCCATAAGATTCCACGAAAGATTTCCTGGGTTTTCTGGTGCTTGGGTTTCAACGTTACCCGTGAAAATCTTGTTCAACCCACTCTTGGTAGCAACGACATGGAGAAGATACATTTTGAGGCGAAAGACAAGGAATTCCAATTTTTCTGGCCCGCCGACCGCTGTCTTTAACTTCTCGGTCAAGTGGCACAATTTGCTAGATTTCGTTGATCAAAAACAATTTTGAGTTGTTTAAGTGGACACATCCACTTCTAATGCTCAATTTTTTGGGTAAATATCACAAAATAAAATCCCATACTATTCACACTATAGCACAAATATTGAAAGGTTTTTTAATATATATTACAAAAAAAAAATATTATAAACTTGCCCACTGTGGTACAAATATCTCTTACTTTTTTTCATGTCATGAACAAATCCAAATTTATACACATGTGACATAATTATTCTCTATTTCAGTTCTATTCATAGTGTATTTGTCACAATTGGCAAGTTTAGGATTTCTACTAATTAAAAAAAAAAAATTGTGTCATAGTTGGTATAATTTGAGTTTTTTGAGGTATTAAATTGTACTGACCTGCAGGGTGAATCTGAGATGAGGTAAGTCTCCTTGATTGTGTGATTGTGTGATTGTGTGATTAGGACACTTCTTGGCGTATTTCCCTCCTAATTGGGGTTTAGAGCTTAGACTCGCTAAAATGATATCTCACCCCGTTGTGGGACAACATTTTCAGGGTCGTCGAGTGGAGTTCCTGGAGCTGACTTTTTCATTTTTTTTGTTTTGTTCCCCCAAGCTGTCGAGCACGCCATCGCCGTCTCTATCTCTTCCTCTATCTCTCTCAATCCCTCAGTTGTTTCTACTTTGCTTTTCATTTTTTTCCTTCATCTCTTCGAAGCATCTTCGGTGTTCTGTTTTGCTTTCTACTCCCCTGCAAACCCCACCGAACTCCATCACCCACTGAAATTCCCTCTCTGCCATGCGTCCGTAGCCCATGCCGGTCAACCTTCACCATCGAAGCTCCCTTCCCACGTCTCCTCCCCACGAAGACCGAAGCTGTGCCGCCGCACCATCTTGGATTTCTGCTTCATTTCTTCCCGGTTCGGCCACGAATCCGAACGCCCCTGCTCCACTGCTTCTCTTCTCTGCAGCCTATGCCCATCCTCCACTAAGTTTTGTTTCCTGCCAAGTCAACTAAAGGAGCTAGAAGTTGACTCACCAGCTCCATCTTCACGAACTCACCCACTTCATTTGTGCGCCCACGATTCCACCGAAGTTGATCGCAAGCTTGCTGCCAGCGAAGCCTTGTCCGTATTAGCTCGCCCATCTTCACGAAGCCGAGCTTCGTTGCCACGTCCAAGCAGTTCCTTCTCCGGTCAAAGCTCCCCCAACTTGCTTCGATTGTTGACCCACCGGCAGCCCGACGAAGATCGAAGACCGAAGTTGTTGCACGCGTGTCTTCGGCCCAGCAAGCCCAGAAGCCAGCGAAGCCCAAGCAATTTCGCTCAATCCAGCCCACATGTGCAGAGCCCATCTTGAGTTTAGCAGCCCACATGAATCAAGTTCAGCCCGTGTCCTCAATCCAGCGAAGTTCAGCCCAATCTTCAGCAGTTTTCAGCCCATCCTCAGTCAATTGAAGCCCAGCCCAAGCTGAAAACAAATCTCAGATTTGGGCTGAGATTTGTTGGGCCAAGTTTAGGCCCTACCCAAGTTTGTCGATGCTGCCGAAAATTTCAATTTCGGCCGCCGTCATGGTGAACCGGTTTCCGCAATTAACCGGTGAGTTTATACTCTAAATTCTACTTAGTAGGTTAATAACGTTTAAGAGGTGTTTAGATTTATTTTATTAGGAATTAGGTGGTTAGTTAGATTAAATTAGAAATGTAATTATTTAATCGAGCATGTTAGGTGGTTAGCATGGTTTAGCTAAGGCCTAAATAAATTGTATTATTTATCTAGAAGGGTTCGGGAATTTTCCGGGTCCGTATTGGTAATTAATTTAATAACTTTGGCCTAGGTTAGTATTTTTAGAAATTGAATTGATTTATTCTATTAATTTTTTAAATTAATTAATTATTAATTATTTTTCCGAAAATTAGGCCGGGATAGCCGGTGACCGGAATTTCATGCCGATTGCAATAGTGTGGTTAATTTCTGCAATTGAGTGTTAAATTATGCAAATTGAGTACTGATTTAATTTTTGGTATTTAATTCCAAAAATTCTGAATTTCCAATATTTATTTAGAAAATCCCAGGTGTCGGGTTTTGGCATCGAAAATAGCTTTTTAGTACTATATGAAATAGTGGAATTTCAAAAAGGAAGAATATCAATTTTTCGAGGTCAAATTGACCGTATACCCACACACGAGTAATTTCATGTGAAATTCTAATACGAAGAAAAAGGCCGGGCTCACCATTTTAATTGAAGCATTTGAGTGCAATGTACGATGCCCTGAGCCATATTTGAGTGATCGTGTGTTAGTTAAGAGAAATCGTCCCGGGCTGTTGAGCTGGACGTTATCCCTATTTGGGATACCCCCTGGACAACGGGAAGCTGGTTGCAGTAGATTCTAGACCCTATGCTCCTTTGGGAAAGCCGTCTGATAAAGAGACGTGACGTGCTCAATGGGGTGAGACAATGCCTAGCAATCCCAGAAGACTGCCGAAGAGAGAGTAGGCCGTGCGATATGCCGAGATCAAAACTAGGAACGCATGATTAATTGAGGGTGGCATTTCAGTTATTGGAGCTTATTTATTGCCCATGCTCTCATGTTGTCTGTGAGATAAATTGTACTGACCTGCAGGGTGAATCTGAGATGAGGTAAGTCTCCTTGATTGTGTGATTGTGTGATTGTGTGATTAGGACACTTCTTGGCGTATTTCCCTCCTAATTGGGGTTTAGAGCTTAGACTCGCTGAAATAATATCTCACCCCGTTGTGGGACAACAGTTAGGACCGCTTCTTTTTGGAAGGCTAGTCTTTTGTAGTCTTTTGGCCATAGACTTTTGTACATGACTCGGTGTGAATATAAAAGCATGTTTGTTTATAAATTCGTATTCTGCTTTTCTATCCCGAGATGATTACTGTCAGGGGATCTCTTTTTGCTTCCACATGTGCAATAAAATGGAAAGGGTCGGCGACTCGTCTTGAGAAGTCGCAAATTATTATTGACCAGATAGGGATGGGCACGCGCTTGAGGTTCGAGGCGTGACAATATGGATGCTACCTGTATGGAAATTATAATTTGCATTTCACAAGATGACAAAACATATTTTGTGTATGATAAGTTACTTTATCCCGGTTGAAGATGGCGTTCACTTGGTATACTAGTCTTCCCGTGAATTCGATACAGAATGCAAAATGCACCTGGAGAGAATCCTTGATACTCTGGGCGTTCATCACAGTTTTTGGGCTAACATTATAAGAGTTATTTTGCATACGATGGCCGTGGAGGGTTTGACATGAACATAAATTTGGCATTAGCCACCAGAGATGAAGTTGAAATGGAAGACAATGAGGAAGCCTCAATTGGAGGATATGAGTCAAATCTTAACCAAGTCACGCGGGGCGTCTCCAGAGGCACCATTGAAAAGCTGGAGCGGAAGAGCTACTCTGTTGGGGAAGCTCATGGATGATGTTCTATTTGTTTAGAGGAACTGGATGAGAAATATAAAGTGATGGAGATACCATGTTCGCACCTATTGCACAATAGGTGCATCGTCAATTGGCTCGAGAGGAATAATTCACGTCCACTATGTCGTGGTAAAGTACAAGTACAAGATTCAGAGTAGTTAGTTTTAGTTTGTAAGATTTTCTAATAAGAAATGAATTCTCTTTTTTTTCCCCAATGGATTAACTAATTTGCTGCAATGACTTTGGTACTCAATGCAGCCCCCGCTGCTATAGTTCCAAATATATACCCCTGTTAAAGAACCAAGGTCACCTGTGATGTCCCAGTAGAGACTACATATAGTGTATGTTTCTTCTATGGATAGAACCTGGCAGAGATAGTAACTTGCATTTGGAAAGAGAGCAAAACGAAAAGAAAATTGTCCCAATCAATATTTACATGAGAACACTCACAAAAGAATGTTCACATAAGAGTACCAAACGAGCGGGGAGTGGGGAGTGGGGAGCGGAGAGAGAGAGAGAGAGAGAGAGAGAGAGAGAGAGAGAGATTCTTAAGCAAACCGACATACATAATATGTCACATCCTGATTTTCAATTCTGTCCCGATTTTATGAAATTGGCTTTTTATCGACGCACCTATAGTCCTTTTTCTTTGAGTTGGCCACTCACGAGATAACTAATCTATCTGGTGAAGCCATTAGGGAATATAAACACGACAGACTTGAGAATTCAATCAAAAATCAACTGCTCGACCGTGCTAATCTGCAAGGGTCAATACGACATTGTTAAAATCGATTAGAGACCGGAGATAGGTTGATTCGACAAAGACATATAATTAAATTGTGGGTGATTCCACCTGATTGCAAAATTTGCATCAAATGGCACTAAATCGATTTTTCTGTCGATTCTGTACCTGATGTCTGTAATTGAAATATTGAGATTTTCACGACAACCAAGAGTCGCTTATAAGTCGGAGATGCACAATGTGAATCGAAAATAATCGACCACGGGTTAAATGCGTCAAAAATTTCTAAAAGCCGCCAAGTAGGTTAGGTCACGCTAAAATCGCGTTCGGTTGAAATTAACCAAGAACATGAATTCGGTTTTAGGAATCGAAAGTTCTAGCGTGTTGCAATTTATTTTTAGGACGTCAACTCATCATTTGAAGAATTTTCAGCGAGCCCGAAATTTTGGCGGGAATACAAAATTGAACAATTTAAAGTGTGGAAATTCGGAGGGGCATTTTCAAGTGAAATTTTGGCCTTCAAAATGGATTGAATTATGGAAGAAATTTTGGAATTTGGTTAGGGCTTCCTCCTCAGCAAATTTAGCCATCAAATTGGAGAGACTTGTGAAGAAATTGAAGTGCAATGGGTGCAAATTCGTAGGCTTGTGGGGATGCTGCAAATTGGTCTTCGATTTGGCTCTAGTTGGTGAGGTTGTGTGAGGAAATTGACCTTATGTGGCCAATTGATCATGTGACATCCTGATTTTCGAGTCTGATTTCGATGAGACGAGTTGGGCTTTTCATCGACGTGTCTATAGCCTTTTTCTCTGAGTTGGCCACTCACGAGTTAACTAGCCTATTAGGTAAAGCCGTTAAGGAATCTAAATACAATAGACATGAGAATTCGACCAGGAATCGACTGCTCGACCGTGCTAATTTGCAAGGGTCATTACGGCACCGTCAAAATGAATTAGAGACCGGAGATAGGTCGATTCGATAGAGATATGTGATTAGTGCATGGGTGATTCCACCTAATTGCAAAATTTCTGTCGAACGGTACTTGACCGATTTTTCTGTCATTTTTGTACCATGTGTTCGTATTTGAAATTGTCGCGACCAAATTTTTCGAGGGTGGACCACCTAGAGTTTGGCTAATGGATTGCTAAGCCTAGACTTAACTTGGGCTCTCCCAAGCCCATACCAATTCGCGACTTAGGTTCAAGTTTTTAACATGCAATTGATTTTCAATTAGGAGTCGCCACTAATCTATTTTTTGTGGGTCGATTAGAAACCCAAGCAAAGTAACGGGAGATTTACTTTACTCTTACGAACCAGAGATTTATGAGTTCGGGGACTTGGTTACATTAGATTTCTCTAACGCCCTTTCGGTACCTTTCTCTTTTATTTCGAAAAATGTTTGGCAGGCAGCTTGAATTGATTTTAAAATTATTTCCCTAACATGTGAGGCGATCATGCGGGTGCGCAAACCACCAATTTAACACCCAAGAAAGCAATGAATAAATTGCAAAACTAACATCAGGGCAACAAAAGCATCTGCATTGTTAGATCAGAATTCACATCAACAACCCTAGATATGATTTCTAATTAACACGCAATTTTCTTTTTTATGTTTTCACTTATTTAATGAGAATCATGCAATGCATGCTACTAATCTAAGATGGATATGGCATGTCAATATGACCTAAGTTGTATGACATGAGTAAAATAATTTCTAAAGAAATGCAATGATTAAATGTGCAATCTAAATTAACCTAATGACTTAATTCTAATGACGAACAATTTCTAATTAAATGAACCTAGCAACAACCACTAAATGACGTGCATTTCGTGACCCTAACGCTATATGACGTGCACATGATTTTCTTATTTTCTTAATAAGCATGCAATCTATCCTAATATAAAACTAACATCTTAAATGAATGCATCTTTTTTGGATTTTTATTTAAGGAATTCGAAATAAATAAATTTCCTATTCTAAACATGCAAAATAATCCTAAAATAAGTAATTCTAACATGAATCTAATCTAACTCAAATGTTTTTTTTTTTTTTCCTTTTACGGGAGTGAACAAATAAAGGCATCAAAAACAGCACGGCACCAAATCAAGCAAGATAATCCATGTCCATTTAATTTTGGGAAATAAATTGACGTATCGTATCTCGTGCATGAGATCGGGTTGGCTAATTTTAAATAAAACCGCGAATTGAATCTCGAGCATGAGATCGGATTGTCGATTTTTCCGTGCGATTGCGAGTCATATTTCGAGCGTGAAATCGAACCATCAATCGTATGCACGTTGTGAAATTAGGAAGATTTCCCAATTTAAAAAGATACTTTATATTTATGGATACGATAGCATCATTTAAAGATTCATACGAGATAGCAATTTCACAAATTAGGCAATAAAAATATATGAAGATCAATTTGATGAAAATTATTACCTAAATTGCAATATCACTCGGATACCGTTTCCAAACTCAGAGGGACAACGAATCATGCGAATTGCGGTGGCGATGGCTCTGAGCTTGGTGGAGAGGTGATCTCACGACACCACGGGCTGTTAGATAAGTGACGCAAGCCAGCGAGGCTTGCAGATAGCAATTCGAGTTGATGCTTCTTAGCATGATGAGACAATTCGCTTGAATGACACGTCCCAAGATCAGCGGTAGCTGCCACTTTCAAATGCTCCGAAAGTCTTAGCCAGAGTTCCAACTGACGTCGAGGTCAGCTACATCACATCACGGTTTCGCACCGCCAGGTTCGAGCTTGGGCCGCATCTCACCGTCATCGCTAGGAACTCTGGATGGCTTAACAGGCTGCACGGGAGTTGGCTCGTGTTGGGGACAGCAGCTCGGTCTCGGAGGGACGTTGTGGCTGCAGCAGGCTCACCTGGGCTCTGTGGATGACTCGACACTGCAGGAGCTCCGGGTGGCTTTGCGGTGAGGATGGTGCTATCCACGGTTTAGTTTCAGACGTCGGCTTTTCACAAGCACCAGGAAACCAGGCACGTGTTGGGCAGCAGATATGGACAGCAGCAGCTTCGAACGGCGCACAAGGGTGTTGCAATTGTTGAACACCCGAATTCCTCGACGATTGCCAACGAATTTTGGTGTTTTTGTTGGGCCAAGTAATCTCAACTGAGAACTCCGAAGTCGTGATCGTATCTTGCCCTTGACCCCACTTATATTTCTTTCTCAAGAATTCATGGGCAGTTCTCCAAAATTCACCATGCAATACGAGACAACTTCCACCGTTTTGACCAAAAGCCAAAATAAGTCTCGATGTTTGAAGGTGTGCTCGTCGATGATGAGGTGGGAGGCGGCTAGTGGTGGCCCGTGATTGGCACCACAGTTAGCGGGTTGTCATGTAATGCAGGGGTCGACACTTAGGAAAGGCTTCTCATGTCTTTCTCCAAAAGACGAGGAGAAGACCTGCAACACAAAAATTACAAGGAAAGAAAGTCCTCGCTGAAAGCCTAGCAACGACTTCACCAGCCTACGTGAATGGCCCGCGAAGAAAAAGAAAGTGAATGGCCTGCAAAGAAAAAGAAAGTGATTTTTTTATTCCTTTTTTATTTGTCCTTTATGTGCCCCTCTTACGTGACCACAGAGAAAGAAAAGTGAAATTTTTATTGAGAATTGATAACTCCCTTGATAGCTTGATGATCTCCTCGGTTTGGTCTCAGGGCGGCAGCAGCTTCATCGATAGGGAATCCGTGGTGGTGTCACGTGCGGAACGACGATGGGACTCTGATTACGGGTTGCTCGACAAAGCCTGCTGGTCCAATAATTCTCGGCCAGGGAAGGAACAACTCACTATGGGGACTTCTTGATGGAGGCTTGGTGCCCGCTGGACAAGCTCGGCACAGCAGTTACACGTTGACTGCGTCTGCAGTGACGAGATATCGGAACAAAAGAAGGCTGATGATTTGTTGTCGGTCGTGGGCAAAGGCACTGGTAAACCTGCAGGAAAAAACTCAGATTATGATGGCTAGATTCGGTGCAGGAGCACTGGGGAGCTTGCTGAAAATTTGCTGATATTCCGACGCTGCACGTTGTCGTGCAATAGTTGTAGCACCGTGGGAATTGACCGGATGCAGCACGAGGAAGGTGTCGGTTTCTCAGCGAACACGTTAAACTGGAGTGGCACAGCGACTAGGCGAAACCCGTTGATGTTGTTGTCAAGACTATCAGCAGCGCTGGACCGACGCAAGTTGGACAACTGGAAGCGTCAAGTCAGCGGCAACGAGGGAGTTGGCAGCGGAACACCGCTTTAGACTGACGGATATGTCTGCGAACCTCTCTCTCTCTCTCTCTCTCTCTAATTGCTCCTCTCTTCCGTGTATGCGACCTTCCTCTCTGTTTTCTTCTCTCGCTTTCTGTTGGCCGTGTGTCTCAATCTGTGGCCCCTCCCTAAACCCTACGCGAAAACCTTTTTATAGGCTGAAGATAAGGGTTTTATTTTCCTTTTCAAATCAGCATCCGCGAAGATTTCTTTTTCGCACGCAATATCACTTTTCTTTTGTTTTCCACATCTCCTAATTTTATCACCTAAAAATAAGATTGCAACCCGATTTTCTTAACTTCCAAAAATCCACCGTAATATTATTTCAAATCTCCATTTAGGTAATTCTTGTCATTAAAAGAAAACGGGCCCGGGCCAATTTACTTGCTTCGTGGGCTTAGTCCGACCTGCCAAATTAAAGCTTAGAACTACTAAATCAAACCCATTTGTCACCGACCCAATGTAAATGCAAATTAAGAAATAAATGCACTTAAAACTATATGTTATGCAATAAAATTAACCCCTAATTTTTAATGCAATAAATGACTAAGCCGATCGCCAAAATTTAGGTGTCAACAGAAATCTCGAGATTTTCACGACAATCGAGAGTCGTCAATGTGTCGAAGATGTACATTGTGGTTCGAAAATAATCGACCACGAGTCAATTGCATTAAAAATTCCTAAAAGCTACTTAGTAGATTGGGACGCGCTAAAATCACGTCGAATTGAAATTAACTGCGAAATTGAGCTCGATTTCAGAAATGGAAAGTTCGTTGTGTCACGATTCATTTAGGAACGTCGACTCACTTTCCGAAAAAATTTCGGAGACTCTAAGATTTTTACGGAAAATCGATTCGGAAATTGAATGGAAATTCAGACGGCTCGTTTGAAGGAATTTCGACTTCTAAATAGAGCTATCGGGTGATGGGAATTTATGGATATGTGTGGGATTTTTCTTCAATAAAATTTAACTTCGAAATTGAGAATTTGAGGATGAAATTGAATTCTAAAATCAGTTAAATTCGGAACTATGATTTGGGGACTGATTTTTGGCATCAATTTAGTTAATTCTTGGATTATATTTGCTAGAAAGAAATAGGGGAGACAAGGCTTTAATGCCTAGATATTTATCTTTGACCAATTTCTTTGTTCCAATCTCCTTAGCCGACTCAAGCCAGCTGCTCTCCACGGACGCAGCTTCTCTTTCATTTTCCACGGAGCCGCTCCCTCCACGTCGCCAAGACCGCTGCCTCGGTCTCCTTCGTGCACCTCCATCGACTCTCTCTTTCATCCAACTTGTTGAGCACACTTGTGCCGAAGCACCGCCTCACCGCTCCATCTTGCCCCTGCAGCTGCTCCACCACCTACGTTTGTCTCCCATCTTTTCCTTTAGTTTGTCGCAGCATCATCCCCATCATCCCATCATCATCCTCCATCTTCATCTCTCCATCACCCTCCACCGAAATCTTTTCCCTCCACTCACGCTCACCCACTTTCAGTCAACAATCACCGTTCGGTTGACTCCCCCTGCAGCAGCACGCGTCCAAGCCGTCCATCTCCACCATCGGCTTCTTATTTTGGCCGCGATTTCTTTGCTTGGCCAGCCCTCTTGAAGCCCGCTTCAGCCTTCGAAGCTCAAGATCGAAACCAGCATCTTCTGTGCCAGTTTTCTCAGCCCGAACAGCAAGTTCGTTGGCCATTTTCAGCCGATCCGAGCGTCCCTTGGTCTCGCCGTGAGTTGAAGTCTCGGCCGCCGTTGCGCCGCCGTCGCAGTGAGCCGATTTTCGGGCTTAACCGGTGAGTTGCGTTCTAATCCTTTATTAGTGGGCTAATGACACTTAGAGGTGTGTTAGTTAGCTAATTTGTGGATTAATTATGTTGATTAGGTTTAGGATGGCTTAGTTAGATTAAGTATATAGTTAGTATTTAGTTAGTGTAATTAGTTTAGTTAGGTGGATTAGTAGGAATTAGTTAGTTTATTTAGTTAGTGTATTTAGATTAAATTAAATAGGATGGTTAGATTTAATTGTTAGTTAGATTATTTAGTTTAGTTAATTTAGGTAAATTTAATTAAATGCTCTAAATTTATTTATTTTGTAATTTATTTAATTTATGGTAATTTATTTAATTATTACATTATTTTCTAGAAATTAGGCCTAGGGATAGCTGGTGACCTAATTTCGAGCCGATTGCAATGATGTGTTCAATTTATGCAATTGGATGTTAATTTGTGCAAATTGAGTGTTGATTGGAATTTTGAGTATTTAATTCCAAAATTTGTGAAATTCATTATTTATTCAGAAAATCCTGGGTGTCGGGTTTTAACACCGAAAATAGTATTATGTACTCTATAAACTAGTGGGATTTTAAATGGGAGGATATCAGTTTTTCTAGTGTGAATTGACCGTGTACCCACACACGACTATTTTATCGTGTATTTCTAATACGAAGAAAATAGGCCAGGTTCACTATTTTAATTGAGACATTTGAATGTAATGCACAGTGTCCTGGGCCGAGATTGATTGGTCGTGTGTTGGTTAAGAGAAACCATCCTAGGCTGTTAAGCCGGATGTTATCCATTCATTGGGACTCGGGTCGTAGTAGATTCTGGACCTACACCCCTTCGGGGAAGCCGTCTAATTGAGAAATGTTGCCATGCTCAAAGGGGGTGAGACGATGCCTGGCAATGCTAGAAGACCGCCAATAGAGTTGGCCGTACCCTTGAGGGGTGTAATTAACAATTGGAACGCATGATTATTGAGTTTGATGCACCCGATTATAAGACCAAAACTGTGTGACATGGAATGGGACGTGTCATAACGGTTTGGCCTTATAATCAGGACCCCGGTGATTAATTGAATTGATGAGGTGTTCCAGTTGTTATATGCATTGTGATACGAACTATACTAACATGCAGGAAAGGAAACTGAGGCAAGGTAAGTCTACTGTGCCAATTGAGTGGTTGTGTGATTAGGACACTTCTGGGTGTATTTCCTCCTAATCGGGGCTTAGACCGTAAACTCGCTGAGATTCATATGTCACCCCGTCGTGGGCTTAAAATTTTCAGGGCCGTAGAGGGAGGACCTGGAGCTAAGCTAAGGTGACCTGAAGAGTAGGTCAGATAGGACGGCCTCTTTTTTAGAACTAGTCTTTTGGTTATAGACTTGTGTAAAAGACTCGGTATCTTTATAAAAGTGTGGTTTGTTTGTGAATGTGATGTCCTGCTTTTCTATCCCGAGATAGTTACTGTTAGGGGATTTGTTATTTGCTTCCGCATGTGCAATAAAAGAAAAGGGTCGGCGACTCAACCTGGGAAGTCGCATAGTTTTTATCGACCAGAGAGGGATGGGCATGCGCTCGAGGATCGGCGCGTGACAGATCAAGTTGGCAAGATGGCTGAAGATAAGAGTGAAAAATCACTCGAGTGCCTTAGATATTTGTGGTTGACTTGCTTGCTTCTTGTCCCCTCCTTGTTCCCACTCATTCTCCCTCATTCTCGACCACCCCCAGCAAAAGCCCCCTCGCGCTACCTTTTCCTACTTCTTCATCCTTTCTCCTCCTCCATTGTTGAAGCAAAACCAGAGGACCAGCACCAGCCCTTGCACCGAAACCGCAAGCTTTCGCCAGCTCGCCCTTGCACTGTCCGAGCTACTCGCGCCTTTACTGTCCCCCCACGAACCTAGCTCCGTCTACCTCGTGCCATTCCTACTCGAGTTGCCATCCGTAACTCGCCAGCTTGCCATCACCGGTCCCCGCGTCCACCGTGTCTAGCTCTAGCTATCCAACACTGCCTCCAACCTTCAACCAAGCTGTGCGACTACCTACGGTCCCTTGGTTCAGCCCCCTCCTAAACCAGTTTTCTCTCTTCAGCTAAGAGCTTGTTGCCTGCTTTCAGCCACATCCGGGTTTTCCTTGGTGTCACCGTAGACCCAAGTTGTAGTCACCGTCGCCGCCGTCACAGTGAACTGATTTTTGCGCTAAGCTGGTGAGTTTACCTCCTAATCTCCAATTAGGATGCTAATTACACTTAAAAGTGGATTAGTGGCTAATTAATGGATTATTTTAGGCCTAGATAGGATTAATGATTAATTTAGTTAGTTTAATTAGTTAAATTAATTAGGTGGTTAGATAGCTTAGATGATTAGTCTAATTAGTGCAATGTATTTATCCTAAGCTAGGTTAGTTAATTAGTCCAATTAGGTGGTTAGATTAGCTTAGGTAGATTAATTAGTGGTTTAATTTAATTTTTTGCAATTTATTTAATTATTTTGTAATTTATTTAATTATTTATTAATTAGCAGAAATTATATTAAATAGCCAATTGTCGAATTTCGTGCTGATCGTCGTGGTGCAGTTGATTTGTGCAGTTGATTGCTAATTTATGCAATTGGATGCTGATTGATGATTTTTGAATTATTGTTTCAAAAATAGAAAATTTTGGTATTTAATTAGAAAAATACCAGGTGTCGGTTTTTGACGCCAAAAATATTTCAAGTACTATATCAAATCGTGGAATTTTTTAAATGGGAGAGTATCACGCTTTGTGGATTGATTTGACGGTGTGTCCACGCACAATTATTTTACCGGGTGTTTTTAATATGAAGAAAATAGGCCAAATACATTATTTGAAATTGAGGCATTTGAGTGCAAAGCACGATGTCCTTGGTTGAGATTGGATGTGCGTGTGATCGCTATGAGAACTCGTCACCCGATGAAAGTCGGGTGGGCGATGCTCCTATATGGAATACCCCACATCAACGGATGTCAGATTGCGGTAGAGGCCGAACCGATGTTCCTTCATGAATGTCATCTAGAGGTAGACATTGCCGTGCTCGATGGGGTGTGACGACGCTTGGTTATGCCGGAGGATTGTCAACTGTTGAGTTGGAAATGGTTGATGGGTCATAAGAACTAGGACTAGTGTGAATGATTGAGATAACCGTGCCTGATTATGGAACAAAATTGTGTGACACGGAATGTGATGTGTCATAACGATTTGGCCTTATAATCGGGACCTTTGTGAATATTTGATGATTGATGTGCAGTGTCTCAGTTATTAAATATGTTTGATATATGCATATGTATATGAGATGTGCAAACGTGCAGGGAGATGCTGAGGTGAGGTAAGTCTTATTTGATGGGTGTTTAGGCTGCCTCTAGGTGAATTATCTTCCTAATCGGGGTTTAGGGTGTAGACTCGCTGAGTCATTGTCTCACCCCATCGTGGTTTAATATTTACAGGTCCTTAGATGGAGGTGCACCCCGTCCGTTTTGGGTGGCTGCGAAAGGTCGAGACCGAGCATACTGTCTTCCCCCTCCTAGGGACTACCCGGATCCATGAGCTCATAGTGACCACTATTTGGCTTGATGAGAGCCTACCTCAATTGGTACCTCATCGCTTCAAGGCGTGATTTCACCACGAGCCTAAGGGGTTTGGGAGGGCCCCTTGGATAGTTTTGATGGACCTGTTGAAGGTGTCGAGTTGGAGGAGATATTTGACCCCGTGTTCAACGTCGATATTATAGCTGATATCGAGGCGAACCAATTGCCCGAGGGTGAGGAGCCCGTAGCAAAGATAGCTTACCCATTAGACATCAACATCCCTGACGGTGTCATGGTAGACTCGAATCCCATGTAGATAGGGTCCGGGGCAAGGTTAGCTTAGTAGCTCTTTTTGAGTCCAAGCCTTCTTGTACATGACTCTATAGGACTGACTTAGTTTGTTTATAAAATATGTTTTGTGTTATCTGACTATCTTGTTTTTCTATCCCTTGTGTTTGTTGTTGTCTGGGGATTGTTTAACTCGCTTCCGCATATGCATAAATCGTTTGGGTCGGCGACGCGTGTGGCATCCCGGAAATTCAAAGCCAAGCCTTAAGGTGTGTTAAATGTCTTTAATTAGGTGATAGAATTTTATGGCTTATGCTTTAGCCAATTGGTCTTTTAATTTGATGAATTTTGCTTGTGTTGTGGAAATTTACATTTAAATGCTTGGCCATATGATTTAAATTTCAATAATTAAAAATATTCCAAGACTTTGGCCAAGATGGAAATTGGAATTCAAAAATATTATAGAAGAAATTTCAAAAAAAAAAAAAAAGGAAAAAGGGATCGAAAATTCAAATGGGCCTTGGGCCCATTAGCCTAAAGCTTGGTGGGCCAAGCTAGTCGGCCCATTAGGGCCCAATAGGTGGCTGTCGACCAGCCCAAAGTGAGTGGCCGGTTGGGCCTAAGCCCAAGCCCAATTAATTCAAAAACAAAAATTACAAGTGGCCAAAGGAAGAGCATGCATTGGTTGGTCATTAGGTGGATCAATCATTGCAAATGATGGGATTAAGGGATATAAAAAGAGAGAGAGAAGAGGAGTGGCCGGTTCCTCTAGCTCCATTCGGCCGAGAGAAGTGAGAGGGAGAGAGAGATTTCGAGAGAAAGGGAGAAGAGAGACCGAGAGAGAGGAGGTGGAGCCGAGAGTTGCCGCCGCCCGTCCGCCGTACGTCCGCCTAGTCCGACCGCCGTATGCCGCCGTTCATCGCTGTTTGTTCATCTTGGAGGCAAGTGGGGTCCTTAACTTCTCTTGCATGTCTGTTTTGTTGGTTGCATGTTCGGTTTTAGGTGTGATTTGTGCGAAAAACCGAGGTAAGGGTTGGATGTGTGCAAGCTATGTGACTGTTTTCGTTCGGGTTTGTGGTAGTCAGTACCTTATTCGAGCTTGCATGTGTATTTGGAGTGCGATTTTGGCTTCGGTGTCTTCATGAAAGTTGAAGCTAACATCTTGTAGTATGACATACTCGAATTTCATGGAAAAATATGGTGATATGGGGGTTCAAAAGCTCTATTATACGGAGACCTCAGATCTGCGAAATCTTCACTGACCTTTTGTTGATTTCTTGGTTGCATGTTGATTTCTGTTGGAGATCTCACCTTGTTGTCTTCATGAAAGTTGTAGGTAACATCCTAAACTACAACATACTCAAATTTGAAGAGAAAAAAATGAGTATAGCCTAGTGAATCGGCTAGATCTTTGAGACGGTTGGTTCTGTTGAAGTATACCGAGACACCCGAGACTTCAAAGACTTAAAAGAGGATCATACTTTGGTTATTTAACCTAGATCTCTTCATTAAACTTGTAAAGGACACATTGATACATAACATACTCGAATTTCAGAGGAAACGAAAGGGATTAGATGGGTCAAACCTAAGTTTTTCGGTGATATGTACTCTGGACGAAACGGTAGAGGTTCCAGAAGCTTCGTGGAGTTGTATAAATTAATCTATGAAGAATTTGGCTTAGAGTTCTTCTTAAAAAAAATGCACGAAAATGTGTTGGCTATCACCATGTAAAATTTCGTAATTTTTGGAGGCCATATGAGTATTTTAATCGAATTTATTTATAAACTGTGCAATCTGGCCATGTTCCGAATGTTATGTGCTATTTTGTGGAAAATTGGGAAATTATGTAAAATTCAAATTGGCCATGAATTTTGCATGAAATTGTTATTCTAATTGTTTGTTTAATGATTGTTTGAATATTATGATTTTGGGAAAATCATAAATATTGAATGAAATATTTATTTATAAAAATATAATAATAAATAATATAATAATAATATAATAATAATTAAATAAAAGTGGATTATTTTATTGGCCATGAATTCCATTGAAATTATGATGCATTGTTATATGACATTGGTGTATGTATGATCATGAATTATGATGCATGTGTGTGAATCATATGCCATGTAAAAATAAGATTAAAAGGATGGTGAATGTGGAAGTGGTATGTGAGTAAGAGGTTGTGGCGGAGGATGATGTCTGGTGGCCTGGTAGCATAATTCCAGAGGTTCCCTGGGAGTTTCAGGATGCCCGGAATGTGGGGGGCCGGAAGCCCTGTCGGAGGTTTCTGCCCGAAGGGAGTGACTCGCGATGCCAGGATTGGGGTGCGAGATTCCCGGCTAGAAGGGTAAAGGCCGGAAGCCCTGTCGGAGGTTTCTGCCCGAAGGGAATGCCTCGTGATGCTAGTTGAGATG
Organism: Eucalyptus decipiens; assembly: GCA_014182575.1. Lineage (NCBI taxonomy): Eukaryota > Viridiplantae > Streptophyta > Magnoliopsida > Myrtales > Myrtaceae > Eucalyptus > Eucalyptus decipiens. The sequence continues at coordinate 35,064,676 of CM024611.1, read as the reverse complement.
CGAGATGCCCGGAATGTGGGGAGCCGGAAGCCCAGTGGCCATGAGATGGTCATTGGAATCTTTGGGATCCCTATCGGAGGTTTCTGCCCGAAGGGATGATGATGATGAATTTGATGATTTGAGAAAGGATAATGTGGGATCAATTGATAAGTAAAAAGTGGCTAATGATGATATGATGTGATATGCATGGTGATGCATGGTTAGTAATGATGATGATGTGATATGCATGGTGATGCATAGTTAGTAATGATATGATGATGTGATATGCATGGTGATGCATGGTTAGTAATGATATGATGATGTGATATGCATGGTGATGCATAGTTAGTAATGATATGATGATGTGACATGCATGGTGATGCATGGTTAATGATGATGATGATGTGATATGCATGGTGATGCATGGTTAGTAATGATATGATGATGTGATATGCATGGTGATGCATGGCTAATGATGATATGATGATGTGACATGCATGGTGATGCATGTCTAATGATGATATGATGTGATATGCATGGTGATGCATGGCTAGTAATGATATGATGATGTGATATGCATGGTGATGTATGGTTAATGATGATATGATGATGGTATGAGATGCGTGATGATGCATGAATACGCTTGACATCAAAAAGGTAAGCAATGCCTGCATCGTATGATGGTATGCATGGTGCATTGAGTTGTTATTGGATTTCCCTATCTGCTGAGTGGTTTTACTCACCTCTTTTTGGGGATAACATTTCAGATTAGCAGTATGCCGCTACCTGCTGTTTCGCGTGGGGTATTTTACGGTCTACCGTCTGATGTTGAGGTGGAGTGTACAGAGATAGATTGTCCCTCTGTGCCTGAATTGACGTTTATCCGAGTGCGGTGCTTAGTGATGTATGATATCAGCCTAGCTGGGAGCCCTGTCATACAAGAGTTTTTGTCTGTGCACGTTCGGCGGGATGGAGCGATGCGAGGGATGCTGCCGCCGCCGCCACCTGACGCACCGGGTTGGGTGTGAGACCGCACGCGAGGAGTAGGAGCTAGATCACTTTTTGGTGTAGATAGTTGACGCTGGTGATGGGAGGGTTTTGTGTTCATGTGATGTTAGGGGTCGGAGCTCCTTTTTGACATTTTATGTAGGACATGGCAGAGTCCTAACCTTTCAGTTTTGTACCGACCCGAAGGAAACCCCATCTCGCTATATGTATGTATGTAAGCAAAGCGTCAACATTATTTATAAAATCGTGCTGTTAGTTGGTGTGTATTTGTATCATGGGTTAGAAGGGAGATAGATGACGATGTGAATTTTGCTTCCGCTATGAGTCGCGCATGGGACCGCTTTAAAAAAAAAAATGCCTGTAATCTGGGAAGGCTTAATTTTTTGAAGAGATAGAGATGGTAAAAGATGTAACATCGGCACTGTTAACGACCTGCGAAGGGTTTGGGGTGTTACAACGAGTCTTGGGAACGTCACAATTTAGTCGACCACCGAGGGATGTGTGCGTGCCTGGGATTCGGGGCGTGACGGAATATGCGCAACTTTATTACCTTGGTTCTGCCTTTTATCCCAGGCAACAATGACCCATTCGCAAGAAAATTGGCAAAGACGGCCAACAGTGTATTATGCGCACATTTGAAATAAATTAATAAGATTGTTGCAGATATTTCTCTGAAATTTATTTATTTTTTGATAGGTGAAAGAGAATATTATTGAAGCGCACCAAGGGAGTGGAAACCCATATGCAAAAAGAGATCGGTTACTCGACAAATTATGTACAATGTTAAAGCATTTCCATCCGCACAACTTTCCAGGACACCAAAAGCATAAGATTTTTAACCAACTTTCAATAATTATAGAAAAGGGCGTTTTCTCTCCAATGAAAGCTCTCATATTCGGCTCTCGAAAACTTAACTTAAACAGATGACTTCCAACCAACAGAATATATACAAAGACATGCACAACATCTGTTGTTCCACTAATGTTGAACACTTACATAAGTTCTGGTAATAATACAGGTACCAGTGCGGGTAGTCAACCACCACACTGCCAGTGAATCCAGCACATATGGCAGAACTTAAAATCAACTCTGTTGGGCTATACTTTCTGGATAAACTTGAAAAACTGCTCGTTTCAACCATTGCCAAGCATCTATATGACGAGCCAAAAGGTGCCCTAAAAACACTCGAGACAAATGTCGATTATAAGCCAACCAAATAGGGACTAGAAGTTCTGCAAGATAGAAAAGCAGAAAAGAAGAAATTTTCGATTTGTCAAACAATCATCCAGTTATCATTCAATGGTAAGGAAGATGCTTAAATCTTAACCATGGCTTGTGAGAGGACTTATCCGCGTTGCATAACCACTGCATGAAAAACAGATATAGAATCAACAAACTACAGGAAAGAAACCAAAAAGGATTCCAAGTTACCCATGGTAAAATCTTAGAGAACTTCCAGAAAGTGTAGCAAAATTACGAAATAAGAATGATAACATGCAAAATTAACGACAAAAGACAATCAAAATGTATGGAAACGATACAACAATGACACAAGGTGTCCCACTAAGCTACGGTCCATCGGTCCTTTAAACCCAACTATGCCCAAGTTCTAAACATTTCATGTGCACACTTTACCCCATAAGTATCCACTTAATAAGAAGTCATTCTTACGGATCATTCTTTTGGTGTCTAACTAGCAGATAATGGGGGAAGGACAGAGTTGAATCTACCAAAGTTGAAGCACAATAGTGGCTACTTTCTGCAGGGAACTTTTCGTATGGATCATTCTTTGTTTCGGCTAGCCCAAGCCAAGAGGTCAACCATGCATCCACAGCGCTCACTAGTTGGAGCGATGCCATAACCTTTGCTCATACGTCCGAACAAGCGCCATGCTCCATTGATTAGACACTTCCGATTGCAGGCCATTGGACCTCCAATAAACGTCACAGCATTTGGTTTAGGGCCCTTATTTTCCATCTCGTAGATAAACAGAAACCCAGTTTCATTCTCACTATTGACAGCAAACCCCAACATCATCGCTCTCCAAGTTGTCAACAGCTTTCAGAGGCATTTGGTCAAACACTTCTTTGTGCGAATCCGACGAACCCACATGTGACAAGAAAATAATCAATGCAATTCCTGGCCCAAGTTCGTAAACGATGCCACTCTCATCTATGTACTTATGAACCCTTTTTCCTTCTTTAGAGGATTCCAGAATAGCACGGCACAATAGCATGGCGCTAAGTATGCTAGCCTAAAGAGATCCACTTAATTTAATCGCTCGTTCCTAACGTAGCCAGAGATCAAGGCACTGGGGGAAACATCATTTTTCCCTGGCACTGAATCGAACAGCCCCCGAGCTTCCTACATGAGGCCGATGCTACAATACCTAGTGATAAGGCTCGTCCAGCAAACCAAGTCCCGCATTGAACTCTGATCAAACGGGCGGCGAGGAACACTCGCAGCCCAATGCTTTCGGTACATGCTTATCAGGGAACCCACCACGTATGCATCACAATCTCACCCGAACTTCATTGCCCGGTGGCGAAGTTGGCCAAGCAAAGGAAGAGCGAGCGCCATGCCTCGACTAGTGCAGTGGAAGTGCGGGCATATGGCAGGTGTAGATAGAGACCAGCCTTCCCACGTTCGAAGTACCCCCAAGAAACCCATCATCCCGACTCCCAAGTCGAAGACAATGGTGGTGGGTGAGTGGGAACACGAGGAGGACCGAAAGGAGGATCCAGGAGAGGATTGAAACCCCACCTCTGTCTGCAAACTATATTTTCTGATCAGGTTTTTTTGTAGAACCTGAAGTTTGTGTTTGTGTTGTGATATATACAACTTTGGTTGTTTGTATATAAGTGTGGTTGTTTTTAAAGGTTTTGAAATTTGGCCCTAGTTTCCTATTCCATTGTTTTATTGTCTGAGGATTTTATATTTGCTTCCGCATGCGTATTATAATTAATGGGTCGGTGATGTGTCTTGGGACGTCGCTATTTAATTAACCAATGAAGGATGGGTGCGCGCTCGAGAATCGGGGCATGACATAAAAAGACACTTAAGTGCCAAAAGTTAGGAAAGTGACAATTAAGTGCCAAAATCGAAGCAAAATGGATCACTTAAGAACCAATCCGATTAAAATTTTGATGTGGCAATTTTCCGATAAAATAAGTGCAAAACGACGTTGTTTTACATGCTGATGTGGCTAGATATTGCAAAAACAACGTTGTTTTGTCTCTGACGTGGTAAAAAATTAATATAAAAATAAATTAAATTAAATTTAAAACTAAATTTATTTAAAACATTTAAGAATAAAAATAATAATAAGAAAAAAAATGGTGGGAGGGAGGCGGGCGAGGGTCGAGCCCTCACCGCCACCACCAAGAAGGGGCGATGACGGAGGGGGGAGGATCGGTTGAGGTCACCAGCCCTTCTTGGCAGCTGGCCGGCAACCGTGGCCGACCCTCCCTCCTTTGTCGCCGGCCCTTCTTGGCGGCGGCGGGGAGGGGACGGGGCGAGGGCTCAACCCTCAATCGTCTCCCTCCCCCCCCCCCCTTTTATTTTTATTTTTATATGTTTTAGATAAATTTAGTTTTATATTTAATTTAATTAACTTTATATTAATTTTTTACCACGTCAGAGATAAAAACGACGTCGTTTTTGCATTTTCTAGCCACATCAGCGTGTTTTGCATTTACCTCGTCAGAAAAATGCTATTTCAGCATTTTGGCCGGATTAGCATTTAAGTGATCCATTTTGTTTCAATTTTGGCACTTAAGTGTCACTTTCCTAATTTTTGGCACTTAAGTATCCATTCATGCCAAATTTTGGCACTCTAGGTGTTCGGCACTTATTTTTTAACTGAACATCGGTCGTGAAGGTCCATAGGTGTAGAGAGCAAAGCTCAAGCCATGTGTTCTTGTTTTCTTCAACTAGTTAATTGCCAACCTTCTACCATGTCTTTATTCTTATAAAAGAAAATACTTTGAATACCTTAGCTAAGATTTCAAGCAAAGTTTAGAGTTCCGAGGCATTGGCGTGTATTATATGTATCCTGTTTCTCGATATACTTCCATAAGATTCCACGAAAGATTTCATGGGTTTTCTGGTGCTTGGGTTTCAATGTTACCCGTGAAAATCTTGTTCAACCCACTCTTGGTAGCAACGACATGGAGAAGATACATTTTGAGGCGAAAGACAAGGAATTCCGATTTTTCTGGCCCGCCGACCGCTGTCTTTAACTTCTCGGTCAAGTGGCACAATTTGCTAGATTTCGTTGATCAAAAACAATTTTGAGTTGTTTAAGTGGACACATCCACTTCTAATGCTCAAATTTTTGGGTAAATATCACAAAAAAATCCCATACTATTTACACTGTGGCACAAATATCAAAAGGTTTTTTAATATATATTACAAAAAAATTATAAACTTGTCCACTGTGGTAAAAATATCTCTTACTTTTTTTCATGTCATGAACAAATCCAAATTTATACACATGTGACATAATTATTCTCTATTTCAGTTATATTCAGAGTATATTTGTCACAATTGGCAAGTTTAGGATTTCTACTAATAAAAAAAAATTGTGTCATAGTTGGTATAATTTGAGTTTTTTGAGGTATTAATCCTTATTTTTTATTTATTTATAAGCAATGCTTTATGTTCTTTTTTTAGCACGGGTTTTTTAGTCAATCATGTGAACGAGATGCGTTTGTTTTTATTTATTAATATGACTGAAAAGTATATTTGATCACGGATGCCACGAGAAAGTGTATATTAATCCTTGTTAGTTGATATGGAGCCTTAATTATGTAATGAAAATCGTGAACCAGGTGCGGGGTAGTGAGAGTATTTTGTGTTATAGATAGAGTGGTTAGGATTTGGTTTTATACACCTGATCCAGTGCCTCGTCTAATAGAGTAAATAAAAGTTCCACGTTAAACGTGCATTTGAACACAGCCAAAAAATAGATGATGAGTACACATACAAGTATATTTACGCTATCGCTATAAATGAGTAAAGAATTCGACATGGGCATGAGGTTTTACGCTCTTGACGTCGTCACTATCGTGTGCTAAATGTCCACCAAATGGTTCACTGACTTGATACTACCCACCTAACTAAAGCGACATATCTTTCTCCATCCTTACTAAGCCAGACCTCCATTAGAGGATTGCAAATATGGATAGAACCGTTTGTAAATTTAATTAAGTTGAAATTTTTGTGATGTCAAATTATAATTGGATCCTCTAATTAGGGATGGAGGAAATAACATGGCCTTTAACTAAATGATTTTTATATTTTGACAAAAAAAAAGAAAAAAGCTAAACAATTTTTGTTCATGTGCATGTTCAAAGTTCAATGAAAAAGAAGAAGATTAATTGGATCATTATACCAATTTTCACTAATAAAGAAAAAATTCAAAAGAAGCCGTTCAGGTGGAGTCTAAAAGTGATTTTTTTTCCCTACTATGAGGACCATCTCCATTTAATGTATAAATTGTATGAGACACCCAGCACCATCTTCATGTTCTTTATTTAGACACCCAATCATTCACTCCAACCAGCCTCCTCCTCCACCTACACCACCACTAACACCACTAACACCACTACTAACACCACCATCTCCATTTAAAGTATAAATTGTAAGAGACACCCAACACCATCTTCATGTTCTTTATTTAGACACCTAATCATTCACTCCAACCAACCTCCTCCTCCACCTACACCACCACTACCACCACCATCACCACGCACCGCGGCCGCAGCGGCCACCATGCAACCCTCTCAACCTCCTCCTCTCAATAAAAATTACTTGCAAGACGATGTCAAGTCGCCAGAATGCGAAGACTTGCTCTCCTCTCTCCCTTCGGAAGAGGACTGGGTCCCCACCTCTCTCCCTTCGGAAGAGGACTGTGTCCCCTCCTCTCTCCGCTTGTACCAGGGCTTTCGGTTCCCCTCTGGGCTCTTGAACAGCATCGTCGCTTGCCAAAATCACTTCCAAGCTCACCCCTCCGACATCCTCCTCGTCACCAGCCCGAAATGTGGCACCACCTGGCTAAAGGCCATCCTCTTCGCCCTCTTGAACCGTACCGAGTACTCTGACTCCAACCCACAACAACGCCACCCTCTCCTAACAAAAAACCCCCACGACCTCGTGCCCTTCTTGGAGTTCAGCTTCTATCTCCAAAATAAAAATCCTAATCTCACTACTTTTACATCCCCGAGGCTCTTGGCCACCCACTTGCCTTATTCCTCTTTCACGGTCGGTGAGGGACTCCAATTGCAAGTTGGTTTACCTATGTAGGAACCCTAAAGATACTTTCATCTCGATGTGGCACCACATCAACAAGATGAGGCCTGAAGAGAAGTGTTGGGAATAACGGATCCCCGAAAACCGGATTCGACACCGAATCGAACCCCTAAATCAAATGCGGAAGACGAAGCCCGGGAAAACACGTATCACCGATCATAAAGCACACCACGGATTCGAGCATACCTTGTTAGCCACAGATTAAACACCAATGCTGAAGATCGAGGAAGAAATTCTGATCCGATGATGTCAATTTGCCTTGAAGGGAGTAGAGCGTCGCCTTAAGCGTTTTTGAGAGAAAGAGAGCGCGGGAAAAGGAACGTACGTACGTTCATTATGCCAACCAATGCCATCTCTCTCTCTCTCTCTCCTCCCTTTTATACCTTCCCCCATCCACGGGCCCTATTCCCGTAGGCCGGGCTTTTTGGGCCCAGCATGGGCGGACGGGCCGTAAGCCCATTTCATAAATCCATCATCTCCCACTCGCACATGATGGTACAAAACCAACATGGGCGGACAGGCCCTACTCATCCCCATAAGAGAAAAATCCATCATAGACTTTCACTTAACATGATGGGCCGAACAGAATCCTCTTTTCCTCTCTTCAACATTCATACCGGTGAATAATCCTTGCGACCAGCATACTTTGAGAGCTCGTTGCTATACATATGTTAAGAATATATAGCAGCTCATAATGGGCGTCATACTCCGAGTAGATTTAGTATGCAGTACCCTAGATCGATCGATCACATTTATATCTCTCTTGATCTCTTTTAAACAATGATATATATATATATATATATATATATATATATATATATATTTTGTATTCACAATTATGATTATTCCAAAGACAGTCATAATTGGTTAACCGGTGAATACAGAACTACAATGTGATTCTCCAAAATCGATCTTCCTCTTTCCTTCAAACTCTCAATTTCATTTCAACTTGCTTTTCTAGAAATGCTCCATTAGATCGAATCAAAATCATGACCATTGGCAACATCCTAAGATAGCAAACACTAAATAGAAATCTTGAGAATAAGTAAGAGTCATGAGGGGACAAAAAAATTGAGGAACTCTTTTCCTCAAGAGTCTCACACGACATAAAAGTTGAGATCAAACTTTTGCCTCTCTTATTGGTCGCCTCATGCATACGTAGTATGAAATACGTATTACAGTATTAACTCATTTCCCATAGAGCGTATGTCTACACCTTTCAATACCGTACAGATGATAGTTCAGACATATCCAATGACTAACTTGAGTTCACGTATCTACTCATTCACAAAATTCATCAGAACTCACATCTGGCATTTTAGACAGATAAAGTAAAATATGTGGGTTATTTTACTTTCGGACATCGTAAGAATTATGTCCTCATCTTAACACTCAGTTAAGGCGACATACGTGTTTTAAGCTTGAGCTCTCGATTATCACCTAGATAATAAGCTTAAAAACAGTCTCATCTCTATTTATCACATAGTAAATAGAGGCGATTACCCGTGTGAGTGGGCTAATCTTATATCTGTCCGACATACTTCTCAAATTAAAGTAATGCACTAAGCATTAAGATGCATAAAGATCATACAAAGATTCATAGGCATTAATGATGAAAACACAAATTCATCAAATTGTGAACACTTAGGGAAATTACAATATTCAGTACATCGCCTCTCTACGCAATCCTAGAGATTTCATATAGCCACAAAACACATCTCTAGATATTGGCTTTGTCATAGGATCTGCCATTCTATGCGTAGTATGTACTCTAAGTTCACATCTTTTCGTGCAATCATATCCTTGACAAAATTATACTCGGTATCTATAGGTTTGGTCTTACCATGATATTTTGGATCTTTGGTGTACCCTTTTGCTGCTTGGCTATCACAATTAACCAACAATTAATCTGCAGCACTTCCAATAACACCTAAATGATCCAAAAAATCTCTTAAGCCAAACACCTTCTTATACCGCTGCTGACAATGCCACGAACTCAGTTTCCATCGTGGACAAGGCTATACACTTTTGTTTCTTACTGCTCCAACATATGGTGCCATTATTCGGTAAGAAAACAAACCCAGAAATAGATTTTCTTTCATCTAAATCTCCTTCCCAATCAGTATCAAAATAGCCTTTGAGTTGCAGATCCTTTCCTTAATAACTCAGTGTATTATCAGCAGTCCCTTTTAGATACCTTAGTATTCTTTTAACGGCTTTCCAATGTGCTTGACCTGGATTGGATTGATAACTACTCACAATTCCAACTGCAAAACATATGTCAGGTCTTGTACATATCATAGCGTACATAAAGCTTCCAACAGCACTAACATAAGGAACATGTTTAATTTGTTCCTTCTCTTCTGGAGTCCTTGGACACAGTCTATAGCTCAATCTTTCACCTTTTGCAATAGGAGTATCTATGGGTTTACAATCTTGAAATCTTAACTCCAAGAATGTATATAACATCACCCATGTCTTTCATCTCAAAGTTGGAAGATAACAAATTCTTCACAATATTAACAAACTCTATATTACTTCCGACAATTAGTATATTATCAACATATAATGATATGATCACAAGTTGATCCTTGGATCTTTTGATATATACACAATGATCTTCGTCAATCATTGTAAAATCATATGCCATTATGGTATTATGAAAACGTATATACCATTGTCTCGACGACTGCTTAAAGCCATATATCGACCCCCAAAGTCGACATACCTTTTCTTCTTGGCCTTTCACTATGAAACCAGCAGGTTGTTCCGTATATATTTCTTCCTCTAATTCTTTATTGAGGAAAACAGTCTTTACATCCATTTGATGTAACTCAAGATCCAGACTAGCCACTATTGCCAGAATAATGCGAATTGAGGTAAATCTCACTACAGGAGAAAACGTACTTTCATAATCAATTCCTTCCTGTTGATTATACCCCTTCACCACAAGGCGAGCCTTATGCCTTTCTATCGAGCCATCAGCCTTTTGCTTTATTTTGAGAACCCATTTGTTCCTAATAGCTCTGTATCATTTTGGAAGATCAACCAGTTCCCAGACTTGGTTTAATTTCACTGACTCCATTTCCTCTTCCATTTCATGAATCCATTTTTCCTTATTAGGGCAATTCAAAGCCTCATTAATATTTCTTGGCTCATCCTCATCTTATGGAGCAACCATAAAAGTTTCCCCTTTAATGTCAAAACGTCGACGAGGAATACTTTGGCGACTTATTCACCATATGGGAGATTGTACACTTAGCACATCATTTCCCATTATGCTCCCACTTGGATTAAATAATGACGATATCATCTCATCATGTGGTTGTAATTGAGAATGAGTTGAATTCAATTCATCATTTCTCATATTACTCCCACTTGGACGAACTCCACTAATATCATTATCTTGATCCTAGATTACAAATAGGGAGTAATCTTCCCCTATTTCGCCCTTCTTAGGAAATTCATCCACTAAGAATGTGACATCCCGTGATTCAAATTCAGTTATACTCCCACTTTCCTTCTCACCTATGAACACATACCCTTTCGAGTGTTCAGAGTATCTCATGAAAATACTCTTATTTCCTTTGGAACCCAATTTCCCAAACTTGTGAGAGGACTGATGTGTATAGGTAGCACAATCCCATGCCTTAAGAAAACTTAAGTCCGGTTTTCTACTTGTCCATAACTCATATGGAGTGGAAGTAACTGATTTGGAAGGCACCCGGTTAAGTATGTAGGCAACAGTTAACAACGCATCACTAAAAAAAAATTTATAAGTAAGTTAGCATGCGCCATCATGGACCTAACCATTTTCAGTAGGGTTCTGTTTCTTCTCTCCGCAACACCATTTTGTTGAGGAGTTTATGGAATAGACAACTATCTTTCTATTCATTTTTCATCACATAATTTTCTGAACTCATCAGATAAATATTCTCGAGCTCGATCGGATCTCAATACTTTATTTTCTTGTCTAATTGATTTTCAACCAAGTTCATAAATCTTTTTTAAACAAATTATGCTTCAGATTTATGAGAAATCAAATAGACATATCCGAATCGAGTAGAATCATCTATAAAAGTGATGAAATAAACAGCCCATTGCCTTCCTCTCACATTCATTGAACCACGACATCAAAATGGATTAAATGCAGAGGAAATTCAGCTCTTTTACTTATTCTAATGGTTTCCTTGTCGTTTTCCCTTCTAGGCAATGCTCACATATTGGCAAATCAACTTTTTCAATGTTGCCCAACAAGCCCTCTTTGGCTAGTCTTTTCATATGTTGTTGGCCCATATGACCAAGTCTAGCATGCCACCATATTCACATCATTATCATATAAAGTTGAAGATGTGAAACAAGGGAATAACACATTGACATCACCATAGTCAACATTTAGTACAATAAAATCATCCAGAAAGTAACCACAACCATAGTAGTTTGTATTCAAATACAAATCTACACCTCTATTATGAAAGTTCATACTAAAACCAAGCTTAACCAACGCCAAAACAGACACTAAATTTCGACGAATCTCCGGAGCATATAGGTAATCATGTAGGAACAAGGTGCGTCCACCACGCATATTCAATTGGCAGGTGCCAATCCCTTTAACTTCAACTCTGAAATTATTTCCCACATAGATCCACATAGTTCCAGTTGGTATCGTCGGAATTTCACGAATGATCCTCTATCCTTCCTTACATGGTCCGTCGTTCCCCGAATCTACATCCACAAAGGATTGGATTCAGCCAATAATGCAGAACTTAGCACATAAGCAAAGTTCTCAAATGTGCAAGAGGTGTTTATCTTCTTTGGCTCACGACAATCGCGAGCATAGTGACCATTTTTGTCACAATTGTAACACCTCACCCTTGACATTTTCTTCACTCGAGGACGTTTTCCTCTCTTGTGTTGGTTAACTCTTGATTTCTTACAATAAGGACTTAATCCTTTGCATTCTCAAATATTGAACGAATTAATACACTTGCGCTTAGAGCACAAAGCCCTTTCTGAGCTAGAACCAGCATTGCAAATATCTATTTTCGACTCAAATGCCGTTGGGGTTCCTCTACTAGCTCAAGGTGGCGCATGGCATCCTCAAGATCTTCCATAATATGGTCAAGAGCTTCTAGTGCTTCTTGCTTTTCCAGCACATATTGAATCTTCATATTCAATATTTCACAATTGTTGCCGTTCATATCAGCAATCACATTCTTAGTTGCTGAAACCATCAATCTGAACACATCAGACATACATGCACGAATAATTAATGCCTATCATTTATGCATCCCTATTTGCATAGACCCATCATATTAATGAATAATTTCAAGTAAGGCTTCGAATCAAAATGTCACTATGTTTCAAATCATCCTCCAAAATCCTAACTTAAAACTATCATTAATATGATTGTCATATGCAAAATCAATTCTATGAAACTACAAAAACTTCTAAAACTACCCACAGCTAATTACCCACAAAGAATAGCAGACAATGAAAGCAAATATTATCTAACATCCAATAGAATAACGGTGCTTTCACATAATACAACTATACATTACACTAAGCAATATATACAGAGAAATATCAACATGGAAAGAGATATTTACATTCAAAAAACATCTCAAACTAATCTAAGAAATAATTAGGGAATGTCCCTTCTAATTTATCGGTCAAAACATCTGAGAAAACTGAAGGCACATTTGCCAACCATGGAAAAACTTTTGGAGAGCTTTCATGTCGCCACCAAGGCGCATTTACTCTGCGTCATGTGGTGCTCAATCTAAGGGTTGAAGTTTTGGCCAACTCTATCCTATAGTACTCTCTTACAAAAGCTTCCACTAGCTCCCTATAACCCGGAACCACGTTGACCTCCCATAACCGATCTAACACTGCTTGCCATTCAGGTGGAAGAGTGTTCATCATACCCAAAGACTTTCTCAAAATCCGGCATAAGATAACCATTCCGGATGATTTCATGTATCATCGATTGACCTTGACCACATGTGATACTAAATCACCGTCATGCCACCGATAATCGCTAACTCTTTCATCAGCATTTTAAGTCTTGCATTTCCCTCGTCCGTTCTGGGATTGCGGTATCCGTGCATGACGCATCATAGTTCCTGCAACAAATGCAGAACTAAAAATGGATCACTTATAATCCATAATGTATATTAGGGAAAATACATAATTTTCCAAAATTCATGCAACACATGCATAATAAAAAAAATTGATTACATATAAACCACATAGGCCTACATGAAAAAAGAAACAAATTCCTTTTTTTTTTTTCGGTCAATGGTCAAAGTCAACGGTTAACAGTCAAGTCAACGGTCAACACTAGTCAACGGGTCAACGGGTCAGCGGGCGCGGGTCATCGGACCGGGCGGGCCGGTCGAACCGCTAGCGCGGACACACCACACGTGCCTCGCGCGTGCGGGGGATGACGTCACGCAGACGTCATCCGGCACGTGCCGGCGCGTGCTGCGCCCGCGAGTCGGGTCGGGTCGCCGATCGGGTCGCCGGCCGGTGACCGCCCGGCGAACGTCGTCGGTGATGACGTCATCGCGACGCCATCCAAGCGATTCGACCGTTGGATGACGCCACGATGACGTCATCGCGTGACGCGCATGCGTCGGTCCGCGGACCGGCGCGTGCCGTTTCGCCGGCCGCCGGCGCGCACGTGCCGATTCGTCACCGGCGCGTGTGGCGCACACGCTGGCCATTGCCAACGCTTCCGAGCGCGTCACGCCCACGCGCAGCGGCTTCTGGCCGCGCGTGTGGGCGCGTGCGGCGTCGTACGGCGGCGTGCGACATGTCGCCGGACTCGTCTCGACGTCGTCTTTCTCCCCATGTATTCAGAAAAGGATTTCGACTTACGAAAACTCAAAAAAATGGCCGAACAACGCTCGGGTATCGGGATTTCAGCCCCGATCCGTACGGCTGAAAATTTTTTTATGAAATATCGATCAAAAACGTCAAACAAGTCGGGAAAACGTGAACTAGGCTCGATACCAATGTTGGGAATAACGGATCCCCGAAAACCGGATTCGACACCGAATCGAACCCCTAAATCAAATGCGGAAGACGAAGCCCGGGAAAACACGTATCACCGATCATAAAGCACACCAGGGATTCGAGCGTACCTTGTTAGCCACAGATTAAACACCAATGCTGAAGATCGAGGAAGAAATTCTGATCCGATGATGTCAATTTGCCTTGAAGAGAGTAGAGCGTCGCCTTAAGCGTTTTTGAGAGAAAGAGAGCGCGCAAAAAGGAACGTACGTACGTTCATTATGCCAACCAGTGCCATCTCTCTCTCTCTCCTCCCTTTTATACCTTCCCCCATCCACGGGCCCTATTCCCGTGGGCCGGGCTTTTTGGGCCCAGCATGGGTGGACGGGCCGTAAGCCCATCTCATAAATCAATCAAGAAGGGCCAGCTTCCACTCCCTGAGGGCCTCGACGAGTTCTGCCGAGGCGTGAGCTGGTGTGGGCCTTATTGGGACCATGTGCTAGGTTTCCACAAGGCGAGCTCGGAGATGCCTGAGAAGGTGTTGTTGATGAAATATGAGGAGATGAAAGCGGACCCGAGCGTTCAAGTGAGGAGGTTGGCCGATTTCATGGGGCGTCCATTCAGCGAAGAAGAACTGAGAAACGGGACCGTGGAGGGAATATTGAGGATGTGTAGCTTTGACAATTTGAGTGCATTGGAGGTGAATAGGAACGGCAAGTCGCTAATTGGACTAGAGAAGAAGTGGTTCTTCAGGAAAGGCGAGGTTGGAGATTGGGTGAATTACATGAGCGCTGAAATGGGTGAGCGAATTGACGGTGTCATGGAAGAAAAGTTGCATGGTTCTGGTTTGAAGTTCTAGGACATATGACCCACTCGAAGATATTTGGTTTGATGGTGGAAAAGAAAAATGCGTAAAAATAGAAGAAAAAAGAAGCAAAAACGATTCGATTGTCCGCACTTTAGGGGGTCAATGTCTGGTTGGCCAATGCAAGCGTATTTCTCATGCTTTAGGATGAAAGATTTTCAGTGGCATTGTCAGTCGTGGCTTCGTCTCCATAGTGAGATGCTTTAAGGTTGTGATTCTACTCTTCATCAGTGTTGTGTACTATTGGCGTTTTGCAGAAGTTATTTGGCCAGTACGTAGCTGGCTAAATAAGAGCTGCCTTGCTGCTCCTGGGAGCTTGTGGATGTATCTTCTGTTATTCTTTTCAATTCCATTTTTTTTTCTCTTGGCTGTGTGAAGATTCGTGGCATACGGTATTAAATACAAAGCAGTTATTTGGTAGGTTAAACTACAAATTATATTTGTTAGATGGAGAATAAATTTGTTATTAAGCTTATCGGTCCAGTTTAATTTGTCGGTTTTTGAAGTCATAAACTAAAACCAAACGAATAACCAAAGAAAAAAAAATCCTAAACCAAAATTAAAACACTAAACTGCTAAACTGAGCTTATCAATTTTGTTCGGCTCGGTTGATCGCTTTTTCTGTTTTTCATGCGATTTGGGCTGTGGCCATACCCATGCGATTTATTCTCTCTTTTTTTTTTTTTATAACTTTCTTTCATTTTATTTTCTAATAATTCATTAATTTTCAATTGTTCCTCTTGATTTTGGCTCTTTTAAGTGTTTTGATAAACCAGCTTGTAGTTTGGTTGACCCCCTTTTATAATGTAGTAATGAGAATCTAAAATTATTTTTGTCATGTTCTTTTATTTACTTTGCCAATTTACTTACGAACCCATTTTCCTTCTTTAGAGGCTTGCACAATAGCACGGCACTAAGTACGCTAGCCTAAAGAGATCCACTTAATTGAACCGCTCGTTCCTAACGTAGCCAGAGATCAAGGCACTGTAGGAAACATCATTTTTCCCTGGCACTGAATCGGACGGTCCTCGAGCTTCCTACAAGAGGCCGCTGCTGCAATACCCAGTGATGAGGCTCGTCCAGCAAACCACGTCCCGCATTGAACTCTGATCAAACGGGCGGCGAGCAACACTCGCAGCCCAATGCCTTCCGGTACATCCTCATCAGAGAACCCACCACGTATGCATCGCAATCTCGCCCGAACTTCATCGCCCGGCGGGCAGCGAAGTTGGCCGAGCAAAGGAAGAGCAAGCGCCATGCGCCGACCAGTGCAGTGGAAGTTGCGGGCATATGGCGGGTGTAGACAGAGACCAGCCTTCCCACGTTCGAAGTACCCCAAAGGGAACCCATCATCCCGACACCGAAGTCGAAGGCAATGGAGGTGGGTGGGTGGGAATGCGAGAGAAAACGCGCGCCGCGTAGTTCATGTGGCTGCGAACGGGAAGCAAGAGAGGCCGGAGATGATGGCGTGGGGATCGGTCCACGGTTGAGCATCTTTCGGAGATGCATACATATATTACTAACTGATTGGATAATTTCATCATTTCTTCATCTCTTATCTCACATTTCTACAAATTCTCACTTCCTCCTCCCCTTTTTCTTCTTCTTTTCTTTTTTATTCAAATAATTTTTTAATTTTTTTCTTTTTTAATTTGAATTATTTTTAATTTCTTTTTTCTTTTCTATTTCTTTTCTTTTTTCTTATTTCTTTTCTTTGTTTCTCATCTTCTTCTTTATTGGCTAGTCGTCGGCCGTTGCCAAGCGAACCTCGAGCTCATTAATCTCAAGCTCGCGCTCTGCACTCTTGCTTATCTTTTTCTTTATCTACTCTACCTTGCACTTATACATTGTTCAAACAAAGGGCTCAAGCAAAAGGCTCTGCATACTTTGCTTCTTTTTTCTTTGGTTTATTGGAACACAAAAGACACGGGAGGAGAACAGACTACTCAACTGAAAGATTCTCATTAGGGTTGTATATACTTTACTTCTTTTCTCCTTTGTTTCTTTTTAAAATCCATATGAAGATTAATTAGAGTAGATGAGCATTTGGTGACAATGAGAGAATAAAGATATGAAGCAAGTTTACTCGAATTTAAATGTAAGTTCATATTTGATGGATTTATAGGTCAATAATTGATGTATGCCTAAGTGGTAAAGTCTTAGAATATATTTTCCTTACCGAACATCAGAAAATATTTTCCGGGAAAATATTTTCCGAAATATTTTAAGTTTTAGCCGAACACCAGAAAATATTATCGTTTTCCTGGAAAATAACTTTTGGGAAAATATTTTCCGGAACCCATTTTCCACGACACGAATGGATTCTAATTGTGCTCTCGTTTTTTACCTTAACCAGTCACGTACCAGTATTTAAAAAAGGGGGCGGTAAAAAACTCCTATCGTGAAAACCTTCCTATAAAGACTCAAGCTGCCGCATGGCTTGCGCCACAAGCAACCTCGCAAAGGATCCTACAACATCCTGATCTCATCACCGATCTCCAACCCTCGTCTCTTGACGAACAACTTGTTCCAATTCCCATTCAGCATGTAGATCCTCAGCAACTTCCAGTTGTGGAACACGAGTCGGTGCTCGGTGCTCGGTGCCCGTAGTTCGCATCCCTCACCGGCAACATCCATCTCTTCCCCTGCTCAGTCACAACCCACCTTTACATTTGCTCACCCATCCGCTGGAGCATTTGGTTCTTTATGCAGAGCTCCACGGAAGCAGGAGCCGCGACAAGTGCCCAAGGTCACCATCCATCAGCTTCTTCTAGATCTTCCCCGGATCCTCCTGAAGCGCCAACTTCATGGAGATGCCCGAGCAAAATAAATGGGAAGTTATAGATTATATACAACTCAAAGCCCTCCCAGACCTTGCTGAGGCATCCCCCATTGCAGATATGTTTATCTTCCCCTCGAGAAAGAGCAAAGCATTCCATCCAAGTGCACAAGTTTTTCCTTCTTTTTTTCTACTCCTTTCATACAAATAAGAAGCTTCAGTGCAACTAAAGAGAAAGGGCACTTATGGAGAAGTGTGTCCATCCACCTGTATGCCCCGAGAGACTCTGAGAGCCCGAGCAACAACCGGAGCCAAACACTTCTTTGAGAAAAATCTAATTACCTCAAAAATTTTAGTCAGCATAAAACTTGTCTTCATGCCCACATTTTCTGATGAGTGCCTTTCTATTTTGTTTTTCTCTAACACTTTGCGAAAACTCTGCCATCCACATGATGTGATTATCAGAAAACTATTTAAGAATGCGATGTTCTTACCTTAAAGTCCAATGCCAGTAAGTTTGCATAGCTATCTTGTCCCCACAGGAGGCCTGATACCTGGCTCTTAGCAAAGAGATAACGAGGGGGGCAGACCGACCAGATCTGTTGCAGCAAGGCTTCTTTAGCAAGGTGGGATTGGTGAGGATTTCCCATCCTCTCTGTGACTAGATCTCCTAAGAAATTTTGAATTATCAAACATAAACATAAGTAGTTCAATGGAGTCCTGATTCTGTCCATTTTTAGCTCACTCGAGCAGCACTGCTGGCCATCGGAGCTTTGTCCCCCCAAGGCAAGAGGGTCCATGTTTTTAATAAACCGAACACAAGGTGGAGCTTGAGTGAGGCAAAGATCAAATTGCAGAGAGGATGAACAGTTAGTAATCTCTCTTCCACAATGTCTCAGAGGAACTCTGCTGCTTCTCGGTGGAGCTTGAGTGAGGCAAAGATCAAATTGCAGAGAGGATGAACAGTTAGTAATCTCTCTTCCACAATGTTTCAGAGGAACTCTGCTGCTTCTCTGTGAGCCGTATTGCCAGGATACTCTTGGATCTGTCACCACCTGATCAACAGCTTCCAGTGAATTCTCCACGGGTGGCTTAAGAGGCCAAAAATTTCCATTCAAGGCAAAGGTGTTTGGTTGAAACGCAACATGCGTGGCATGTTATTTAACATTTCCTAGATGAATAATCACTTTCCTCACTAATAAGAGCAATCTCTGATTAAGAAATTAACATTACACTCTTGTTGAGCATTTTGCTCTTTTATCATGTATGGGGGGCCACATTAAATTATCTTCATTCTTGAATCTATCTTATAGTGCAAATATCTTGCCGCTTGATGTAGTTTCTGGTGCACGTTAAACTAATTCAGTATATTTGTCAAAGAAATTCACTTACAAAAGCCTTAAAAACACAAATTTTCCTCTGATTTAACAACGAAAGGAGATTTTTGTCTGACAATTATTTCCAGATTTGTTTATAAGCCAAGATAAGCAGTCTCCTGGAGTACAATTTGTATGACCAAAAAATTAAAAATACAAAGAGGAGTACAATTTGTGGAAGTTGCAACCCCACCCACGGGACTAGAACCCTTGTATGCTGAAGAAAAGCCTCGAAGGTTGGAAAAACACAAATAAAACAATAATTAGCAATGAGTTTTTCATAAAAGGACCAGCAGGGATTAAAGATGCTGGCAAGTCCTCGTCATCTTCTGGTGCCACCGCTGACCCGCTGACCTCAGCTCTGTGTGATTGTCTGTCAATCTATGCCTTGACCCACTTGACCTCAACCCCCTCGAGTTTAAAGGAGTCTTAACTGGCAGGGGAGACAAGAGTCGGTCCTTTAGGAGTCAAGAACTCTTTGGGGACAGAATCCATGTCCAAGTAACAACTTTTGGCTTTGGCATCAGCACTCAGCACATCCCAATCATCAGACTGAATCAAAGATCAACGTTTCCCATTACCTAATAAGAGTGAGAGATGCTAAAACAATCAAAATCTGTCCACATAAGTGACAAGTGAACAGTACAGGGAGTTGGCCATAGAGAGAATGGTATACAACAGGGCAGATGAAACCATTCCTTAGATGCTCATATATACTGAGAAACTGTGATTCGTGCGGTAAGAGGCAGAACTACCTTGATGGGAATCCCGCCCATGTGTAATATCATAAATTCTAAGCAATGGATCCTGTAATATATTTAATCAGGTAACTTTACCAAAGTCTCACTATCGATTAGGCATTCTTGGTAAAAGTATCTGGAAGGGACATCATTGATTTGTGAATGCATCCTATACTGAACAGACAACAACATTGTTGTGCATCCACCTTGCTGAAATCTCTCAAAAAGTCTCCAGCTATATTACAGAGTCCCACCCAGCTGCCTTGCTGATAACAGTGGCAGGAAGCTGCTGTAAATCCACAACCAGAAACATCAAGCAGCATGAAGAGAAAGGGAAGGAAGTACTGCCACCTGACTTGGCTGCACTGCCTCATCAATGACTACCATGTCGAAACAATGAGAAATGCGAGAGAATAATTCTACCACTGCTTGACAGGGTAGTGAAGACAATCTCAGCTTCATTGGCATAACTTGCCTCAAGACTGGTGCAGGCCTCTTCCAAATTAAAATACTACTGGCACGTAACTTTACTTCCACAGCGAGAATGCGAGACATCTCAACCAGCACTTTCTCCCCGTTCTCAACTGCCTGAGCAAGTTGCTTGAGCAACGCGTCATGATTGGGGTCCCTCGCCATCAAAACCTCAGGATCCACACCAACAGATCCTTAAAAAATGAACGGAAGCAGCTGCACTCGAGTTCCATTTAAATTTCAGCTCTCTACCGAGAGAATAGAGTTTCACTATTTCTCAATCTGGGCAACTAGGCATACACCTCCTCTTTACCCATGGCAAGATGTTGCTCAGTTCTCCTTTCAACAGACAAAACCTGCACCTTTTTGTGCAGAGAGGCAGATATCATTGGGTAGCGTTTTCTCCAACAACAAGCAGCTCATTCCAAGACACGAGGAAGAAAAGTGCTAAAATAGAAAACATGCTGAACTTTAAGATGTGGGGAAATCGTTGGTAATGTATCCGCAACTTTAAGAGAGAGAGAGAGAGAGAGAGAGAGCCTATATCATCAGTACCTAATAAAGAAAACATTGACATGTGTTTTGCGTTTAAAGCTCTTCGAGTGTCTGTGATCCTGCACATACATCCCATCCCTGTTTTTAAAGCAAAGCCGCTAACAAAAGAAAGGTCACACAAGTGGTAAAATTGCGTTAAACACTTGCTGATACATCAGTGCGACAATTTCCCAACATCTTAAGTTCAGCATGTTGCACTTTATGGAAAAAATTGCAGCAGAACCATGCCACGACCAGTTCTACAGGAATCAATCAGCGTGCTAAATGAATTTGGCTTTTAAAGAGCAAGCGATGAAATAAAGCAAGCAGCCTTTCTGACAGACTCTCGCTTTGTAAAATCTCCAGGATCACTCCAGATGAGAGTCATCCAATCAAAATCCAAGGTACAAGCAGGAAAGACGATACTTTCCCGGTACAAGTTGAAAGAAAGCCTCATCCTCAGTAAATATAGGTAGTGGCATACTCGTACTTTGCACACGGTAATTCAATTAATCATGTAGCTCGATATTATTAACCAATCAATCTAAAAAAAAAAAACATATAAAGAAACACAGAACAGCGAAAAAAACCATCTGTCAATGTGTAATTTTGAAAAGACTAATTCAGGATCTGTTTTCTGCTTTATGCCAACATTTTAGATAGCCAATCATAATGGATACGCCAGGCTCATGTATGTCTATATATGTATGTATGTATGTATGTATGTATGTATGAGATCCATTTATCAGAGAAGCAGAAAGCTTTTCTTGAACTATGCGATGTGATCTGCATATGCATCGACGAATCCATACTGCCAATCTCGCACTGATGCTACTCTTAGCGTATTATATGGGAATAAATTGACTAATCTGAATTCCCAAAGCTGAATCATGCTAAATTTTCAACATCCACCAAAAATACCACCAAGCAGAATTCCACTCTGCATTTATTAACCCTTGACGACAGAAATTACAATGCGACTCACGCATACATGTGATTAGAATTTCATTGATTTTGGTACTTCAAAAACCTAACTCTCCATTCCGTCCACACCACGACACTCAAAAGGAAACGACTCGCGAGCGTTGGTTAGCACAGCCTCGAGGAATTAAATCAATCAGAGAGAGATGATCGAACATTCATCTTACCAAAATGTCTTCGAATTGGCTTTCGAACGTGGCCATCTTCTCTGTTTCCTTGTTTGGTTTCACAGAAAATCATTAGTTTAGAAAAGAAAAAATAGAATTCGATTAATTTCCTAATCGAGGCACGTCCCCAGCGCGGTCCTTTAAATTTTTCACCGCATGTTTACAAAACAGGAAAGTTCAGACCACAAAACTAATGGCTATATAATAAGACCCCCGAACCTGGCTACATTGTGTTCCATTGTTTATCATCTCCAGAGAGAATTAGAACTTCCTATTCTGCACAAACCCCAGATTTCATCGATTCTTGGTTTCGAGGCAGATTGCTGTGTTCGCACTTCGCAGGAGGGGAAGTTCCCGTTGTTTGGTTCGTTCAATTCTCGGAATCTTTTTTTCTTGAGCTTCTTTTTCCGTCTATTTCTTGACATACTTCCACAAAAATTTCCAGGGTTTTCTCGTGATTGGGTTTCAACATTACACGTGAAATCCTGTTCAGTCCACTCTTGGTTGCAACAGCATGGAGGAGACGGTCTATTGCGGATATAGCTTGAAGCTGAAGCCAAGAAATTCTGATTCTTCTGGCTTGCCGACCGCTGTCTTCAACTTCTCAGTCAAGTGGCACCATGTGCTAGTCTTCAGTGATCAACTGGGAGTGCCGACAAGTTTCCAAGACACTACACTGTCGGAGTTGAGTCAGTCGCTTGAGATGCCACTTTGCATCTTATCATGGCAATCCCTTTGCGAAATGCACTTGCAGAGAGTTCTTGATACTTTGGGTGTTCATCACAGCTTTCGGGCTGATATTATAAGAATTATTTTGCGTACGATGTTTCGGGCATTGGGTAATGGCCATGGAGGGTTCGACTGAACATAAATTTGGCATTGGCCATTAGAGATGAAGTCGAAATGGAAGACACCGAGGAAGCCTCAATTGGAGGATACGACTCGGATCCTGATCAAGTCACGCGAGGTGTCTCCAGAAGCACCATTGAAAAGCTCGCGCGGAAGAGCTACTCTGTTCAAGACCACGACGGATGTTGTTCTATTTGTTTAGAGGAACTAGATGGGGAAAATAAAGTGATGGAGATACCGTGTTCGCATTTATTTCATAGGAGGTGCATCGTCAAGTGGCTCGAGAGGAATAATTCGTGTCCGCTATGTCGTAGCAAAGTAGAAGTAGAAGATCCCATGTAGTTAGTAGTTAGCTTTTCAGTTTGTAAAATTTCTGATAAGAAATGAATTCTCCTTTTTCCGATGGATTTGAGTAATTTGCTGCGATTACTTTGAGAACAATGCAGTGCCTAGCTCAAGTGAGCACCCAATGTCATTCTCATCTATGCTAATCGAAAGCGACCCAATTCATTTCACAGTAGCCAGAGATCAAGGCACCATAGGAAACATCATTTTTATTCGGCGCTGAATCAAACAGCAGAGATATCGGTGGCTCCATCAAAAGCACCCCGTCTAAGTCCTAAAGCCTACGACACAAAATTCACCAATAAACACAATGGCAAAGAAACGAATTATATAAGATGCGGAATGATCGATATAATCGGATTCGACGATCGACAAGGCCGAGCACGATATGCCGGTACAAAGTTCTTCAAAGATAGATAAAGCAATCAAGCAAGCGTGCACATATACACTCTCCATAACAACCGCCATCACATCGGTGCTGCGTGTCCTAAAATTCTGGCCAGCCAGTTGATCATCGTCTTGTTGTTCACTGTCAGTTGTCTTTCGCTATTCGGACTAGGGTTCGAACAAAGATGGAATCGCCTGGGGTGATGCTAAACAATGGGACAGAGATGAATCTTAATGGAAATGGCATGGAGGAATCGAGAACACCAAGAACATGAGGAATTTTGAAGGCTTGGAATCAGATCAGCAAAAATTAAACAAAATAACTGTTTTTTTTTTTTTATAGGATAAGGCCTTTTATTTTGCTTTTCTGTTTTCTTCCTTTACATTCCGATGTGGATAGTTCATGGGTACTCAATGTAAAACTTTCTTCTATTTCAAGAAAGTGCCTATTCATTGCAATAACTAAAGAGACAGAAAACAACGGCGGCTAAAAAGCATTAAAGGTGAAGTAGGAGAAAGAGTCAATGCGTTGAATTTCCTCATATTTAGAAATAATACAGTTTTTAGGGGCAAATGCTGCAAAAATTCCAAATAATACTCGCTAAGACACATATATCATAAACTTTTTTTTATCACAAGAAACCCTAAACTTAACTACCATGACAAATTCTCGAGTTGCTACCAGGACCACCGCTGGGCTCTCATGAAGGAGCTCATAGTCCGGTACAGGGTCTACTATTGAAAGTACGGTTCGAGCCCTTTCAGGGAAGAGAACAAGCGAATGAAGACGGGATGGAATGGAGCGAGACGCACTGAACAGGAAAGGTGCCAAAGAGAACGTTGAAACGAGTTACCGATCATCAAAAGCACGGATACCCTACTAGTTTCCAAAAGAAATCAAGATTCATCACAGAAGCAATGTAAAGAAATTTCGATAAGAAGTTCTAGCGCCTCTAGAACAGCTCCTGGTTAGCTAGGTGCATGATGTAGTAGAACAGTCGCAGGATAGATTATCCAATTGCCTCAGGAAAAACCTGCTAAGTACAATATTCAACTTCCACGACAAATCACCAGATTCAACTCTATGAAAGTGTTTTCCCTTGCTGCCCTGCAACTTTGTTCAGATAATTTCTGGGGGTACATCCCTCAGAAACAATCAGATGGTCTCAACCGCGCCTCATTCTCTGGTCAAGACAAATCACCATCCATCGTTTCTTAGCAAAGCAGGAGAGATTAGCCAACTGCTGAGGTCAACATAACCAGAACCACAATTCAAGATCAGGTACAAAACGCCAAAAATGAAACTTCATCCTCCCTGCTGAATTTGAAGCATGTAAACTTTAAGGCTTTCAAGTACCTTGCTGGCGACAAATTCTAAGCATGTATAGTCCTTCAGAATTGACCTGAGATAACACAGTTCCCTCCCTAAGAATACTGAAATAGCATTTCAAAATTTTGAAAGATTGACAAAAAGTAGTTTGCATCAAGAGCACCGTAGAAGTTCTTGTATTTTTTACTGCACACTACCATATTGCTCTGATTGCACCTCATCTGGTGCTTCTTAAGTTTTTCCTTTTTTGGTTAGCTTGTCCTTTTGTTCTCGTTCTGACATTATATAACTCTATTAATAGTCCTCTACTTATGGAAAAAATAAATTTTTGACAGCATATTAAAGATTCGATGTGGACATGTTAAGACTTTCCATGCCACGGGCACGCACATAAACCACCATCACCATCTTTTTAGTATCGATCAAGGACGAAGCTTTATCAATCATATCTGAGATACCAATTATAAGTAACAGATCTAGCTATCTATCCATCTAAACTCTTATGCTAGAATTTTCACATTATGCAAAAATAGTTGTTATTGCTGGAGTCGAACATGGCC
Source organism: Eucalyptus decipiens (assembly GCA_014182575.1). NCBI lineage: Eukaryota > Viridiplantae > Streptophyta > Magnoliopsida > Myrtales > Myrtaceae > Eucalyptus > Eucalyptus decipiens. The sequence goes on along the minus strand of CM024611.1, from coordinate 35,038,976 downwards.
CTGCATTCAACTATCTCGCCATATCACTATTGTTGTCATTGATCCTGAGTATGCAGGAATAGCACTATACGGCAACACACTGGAAGACAAAATGTACATTAAAATAAAATTTTGCACTCTGACTGCCAAAATGTTGTGCAAGACACTATTGCCTAACTTGGTGAAGTGTCTAGTTCAATAAGCTTCTTTGTTTTACCTCCAGAAAAGATGATAAGCGAGTAATCATGATTGCAGTAGAAATATGTCCTCTAAAATAACATGACTTGGGGAACATGAGCTCTCCATTCAACAATATGCAGCACATGGGGGAAAAGCAAATTCATCTCGGTTTTTGTCAGTGTTTCAAAAAATGGAATGGGAACAAGCAGTCAACTGGTTGAGCATGATCATGTCCAGTTTCAGACAGTTGAACCTTGAGTGTTCAAAATCTAATTGAACCTGGACTAACCAGGTTTAATTAGTTTCCGGAATAAAGAAATGATGCACGAATGACATTTTTAGAAAAGGGATTCAGGACTTTGAAGTCCTTGGGCATTCCTTAATCCTTACAAAGGTTTTGGCACTGAGCTATGCATCATATGAGGAGTTCAAGTCAAAAGGCACATTTACTAAGGAGAAAACATGAAGTCAGTCATTAACGTGTGATTCAAACTTACGACCAAACCAAGCATTCCAGTAAGTATGAAAACTGGCAATAAACACACATCAACAAATGCCGATTGATTCACTCAAGTTTAAACAAGTGGTTAACGAGAAAACTAAGATCTCTATATACAGACTAAGGAGTCTCTTTGGAAGACACAAACTCCAACGGTATGAAGCCACGGGATATAAATTGTAAAACACAGTCTGGGCAGCTGCATTTCAGGGCTCGAACTAAACAACATAAACGTCCTGACATAACGAAATGACTGCAACCATGATGAAGCCAAAGAGCAGCAAGACGACCCAACCAATTTTCAACAATAGAGATTTCCTATGCCACAAACCAGATCTTCCCAACCAGACACATTCCAGTGTTCCTTTTAAGTCCCTCCTAAGTAGGATCAATTTGAAATACAAGAAAGGAGCCGTCCTCTTGATCAGTCAAGTTCCCTCAATTTATCTGATGTCAAATAACAAAGACTAGCCAAAATCAACACAAACTTTTGTAGCTTTCTCCAGGTATCTGAGTCTCTAACAGAACAAAGCATCACAAAATGAAAAAGACTATTGGATATATGCATCTAGCAAAAGACCCAGATGCTCAAACCCAACCACGGAGGAGAAAGCGCGCACCTTGAATTGTTCCAAATCGGAGCTATCTGTTCCTTTCCGCCGGCAAGGGCCGATTGAACCCTCCCCTCCTGTTCATGTACTGCCTCGGCTGCCGCTTCGTCACCGGCCTGATGCCGCTCACGTCCGCCCCCACCACCGGCTTCCCCTTCGTCGAATCGAACCCGACCGGAATCCCTAGCTTCTTCATCATCTCGATCTCATCGTCCTCCGCGGCCCCCGCCTCCTCTCCCCCCGCTCCCCCGACGTCCTTCTCCTTCTTGCTCTGCTGCTCCTTCGCGATCCCGTCGAGGAAGTCCGACACCGCCCTCTCCCGGTCCCTGTCGCCCCTCTCGGCGGGGGCGGGGGCGGGGGCGGGAGCGGCGGCGAGTCGCGGCGGTGGCGCTTCCTCGGGTGCTCGTGCTCCGGCGAGGGGCTGCCCCGGTTGCGGTGGCGGCGGTGGGCCCGGTCCTCCGGGGTGCGCGAGCGGTACCTGTCGGGGGAGCGGCCGTGGCGGGGGGGCCGGGCGGCGTGGTCGGGCGTGCGCGACCGCTTGCCGCGGCGGTCCCGGTCTCGGTCGCGGCCCCGGTCGCGGAGGTCGCGGTCGCGGTCACCGTCCTTGTCCCGCCGCCGGTCCCGGTCGCGGTCGCGGTCCCGGTCCCAATCGCGAGCTCGCTCGCGGTCGCCCATGGAAGGGATGGATGGGGTGAGGGAGGAGGTGGGGCAGCGGGGGGGTTTTAGGACGGTGGAGAGGGGCTCATTTCTTCTTCTCCTCTAGGGTTTTTTTTTTTTCCTACGGTCGATTCTGGTTTGAAATGTGGAACGTGACCTGTCGGAATATGTTCATTAATTTTTAGAATCAGAAACCTCCTCTGTATATCTAAAAATCCACAAATTCTACGGTCTATTTAGATTTTCGTATGTACTTTTCATCCAACGATTGCAATGAATCTTCATGTCTAATGAACACCATCAACTCACATTTAGATACACAAAAATTATGAAAATATTAACAAAGTAAAAATTTCGATCACGAACATCACTGGAAATGAAAATTCATATTAGTGATTTTCAGATTACACATTCATGATTGGATGGCATAAAATGCACAAAAATATATAAAATGAGAAAAACATAAGGACTTGTTTCGAGTTTGGAAACATACTCGTCAAAACAAATTTCCTAATTTTTAGAATGTGAAACTTAACTTGCATATAAACTAGACAAATTCGCAATTTCTTAATCTATTCTGAAACCATACTCAACCCCACTCAGTTTAAGTAAAGCCGAAATATGTCCCAATAAATTCTCGGATAACTTATTCGTCACAAGATTGCACTAGCAAAGGAGTGGCGACAGCTACCGTTGGCCCCCTTGATGATCGCCGCACGGGGGTTGAACCACTTGCGCTACCCCGTCGAGGCGATGGTTGCACATCTATGGCGACCACGGTGGTCGCCTGAGATTTTGCGATCTCCATCCTCAAGTCTCTCTCCCTTCATTTCTTCTTTCTGGCTCTATTAGGGCGGCCGGCCGCTCGGACTATCGGGATGAGACCACTGTTGCGGTAGCCGTCTTTGGCAACCTCCGTTGATACGCTCTTTTATTTACCATGATCACTTATGACAAGGCGACGGAGGTGACCACCGCGATGGTGGTGGCTTGCGGTGGTCTACCCTCATAAATCCTCTCGATTTTTTATTTGCTATTTATTTATTTTATTTTATTGACTTTGTAAGTGATTTTTCAAAATGTTTGAGTTTTTCTTTCAACATTTAATTACAAATTTTGCCAAACAAAATATAAAAATTGCCTTATTCTTTATCTATCCTATCTTACCGTAATCTAAATCCGAATAATCAAATGTAACTTTACCGACGTGCCGGCTAACGACAGAGCACTTGTACGAGGGCAGTCCCCACCCTAATAATAAGCATCATCTCATCTGCACTTCGATAGAAAGAAACTTCTGATCATCAATGAGAAGTTTTTATTGAGTTCCGATGCCAATCTCATTTCTTTTCAATCAATGCCAGCTCTTCCGACCCCAAAAAAAAAAAACCTAACGACACATGAGCATTGCCCTCTCGAGGCATCCCCGAAACACTTCCTAAAGTCCGGCCATCGGACCCCGTCATAGTTTCTCCTCATAGCCCGCCGGATTCGCCCCGGAAAATGTCGGCTCGACCCCTTTCAGATCACAGGTACCAATAAGCAAGCCACCGGTCCAGCATCTCGTAGCATTCCCTCGGCTTGTACTCCGGCGCAACATGACCGCCGCCCTGCAACGCAAGATTTCCAATGTTAAATAACAACTCGTGCAATTACAGAACCGTCGACCGTCGACCGTCGACCAATGACCGAGCACTTGAATGCTGATCGGAACATGGTTCGGTTACCTTCACGGTGGCGAAATCCAAAGTGAACTGGTTACTGGTGAACTCTTCAGTATACCTGCTCAGAAGAAGAACATCATGGCCTTCTGGTTAGTAAAATCCGGAGCTGTGCAGCGCTGCTGCTGCGGAACGGGAGACTTTTAAGACGGCGAAGAAAGAGAGGGGCTTACCCGGCGACTTGGCCATTGACGTACCACTCCCGCCATGCGGTCGACAGAGTCAGATTGAGAGAGTAAATCCAGAAGTGCGTGCCCAGGTAGGTGACGGACATGTCGTGGTCACCGCTGCGAAATGAATAGCCCCCGAAGGAAGCATCGTTAGGATTCTCTACGAGTTAAGATAGTCGAATTTCCGAGCCCCGTTTCAATTATCGCCGCCGCGCGATATACATTCTCTTTTTCAGTTCCGATATGTCTCTGGTAACATGAGTAAGATCTGAAAAGCAAAGATGGCATAGCAATGTAGTATGACAGCATTTCAATGTAGTATGACAGCATTTCAAGTCTCTTTCCTTAACCAGAGCTGTCAGTAGGTGCAAAAGTTCGTTGAGTATCAGGCTGATTCTGTATCATCTCCGATAGCGTCGGGAGCTGGAAAATGATTCTTCTTCTCGGCGATTGATTCCACGACACACCTTGTCGAGCCCTGGTCCTCAAGGTTTCTTACATTTTCGGTTTCTAACATACCTTTCAGGTCAGAATCTCGACTAGTCTTTACGCCGTTCAGAACTTCGAAACACGAAGGTTCATCTCTAATTTATCTCTATGTTTGCGAACGATGCACTTGCGAAGTGACAAGATCTCGCTCTCACCTGTAGATAAGGGCTCGAAGGTTCGTGTTGCTGAGATTTTGGTGATAAGGGACGCTGCTCGAGACCGTCTTCGTGTATGCTAGGCTGCTGTTGCATCTCTTCCAAACGCCCTTTGTGCCCTGTCGAAAGAATGTCGCCAGTTCATCAGCGAGGTGGGCCGATGTCGAAGTAGCGAACATGTAAGGTGGAGCCGAGGTTTAGTATCTCCGTACCTCTCGAATTCCAAGCGCAGCTCGGACATCCTCATTGTTGGCCCATACGCCGGACAGTACGTAGTTGTACTCCTGAAGTGCATACATGCTGTATAGTCAATCAACATAGACAATGAACGATGACACATATTTAGATAGAGAGATAGAGAGAGTATATACCCGACACCAAAGCGCGGGATTAGGCTGCGCGGCGAGAAAGCCTTCGTAGTCATCTTCGAGAACCCTTCTGTGTCCTTGATTTGCCTCGACCGGTCTCGAATACGCGGTTTGACAGTTAGGCTCCAGGATTTGCATGAGGTTTATTTGCAGGAGCAACTGTAAGGATTTTGCAGAAATAGGTCCATGGTTAGTCGCAGCAGAGTTCGGAGTTCATATGACAATTCGTGCAGACTCGTGATGAAGATCTAGTTATGGAATGTCTCGTCTCACCGCATCGATCTCCTCGATGTCCTCCAAACATTCTGTGTTGTTAGCGCTCACGTCGATGTAATTTCCTTCGCAAGATTCCATGGCGTCCTGATTTCACAGAAAACTACGATTTCAGGATACGCAACCACGTCTGACGGCTAAAACGCAGTTCTTAGTAACGGAGTGACTAGGTAAAACCGAGCAGTATGCTTCGGAAATTCCGAACGGCGCGCAATGCAAGAGCGTAAATCATCCTCTATCAATGCCATAACTATGGCTTCCATCCGACTCTACTGAACTAAAGATACTATTTCAGCAGGTAATAATAATGTGTGCACCGAGGCTTTCAATAAAAGGACGAGGCGACGAGGCGACGAGGCGAGAGACTCACGGCGTAGAGTTCATCTGATATGAGCGCCACTCGGTGAGCGAATGGAATTCTCGAGTTGTCGTCGATGAAATCGTCCGTCTTCGGGTTCCCAAGCACATACCCCTGTCCAGAAAACCCAATTCACCTTGTCAATTATAAACATCCAAAATAATGCAGGAATTGCTCATCACAAACAATCTCACTCCAGATCTTATTTATCAGACGATACCAGACGTTCTTTCTCGCCTTCAATCTAATATTTCGATAAGTGCAGAAGCGATTTTCGCCTAGTTTGAAGTATATAAGCTCGAAGAGAAAGGTAGGGCAATAGACATTTACTTTGAGATTCATGAATGGCTCCTCTCCAAGCAAGTTTCCTGCAGAAGAATCAGAAACGAAGTCGGCTAAAATCGACCCGAACTTAAATTCAAGACGGAGAAGTCGGTAAGTTCGAGACGAATGAAGTAACTTGAGGGGCAAGAAATTACCGTCGAATATCTTCTGGACGATGATCGGAAGAGGTATGCCGGAGTACGAGTCCCCGCCGATGTAGAGCATGTTCTCAATAAATTGAGGATGACTGAGCAAGAACTGCATAAGAGTTTTGAGAATGACAAGAACAAACAACAAAGGCGCATCAGTTTCGGAGCTGGTATCTTTTCGGCCGGCCGTCCCTCTGCCCGACCGATACGCCGCAGCTCGATTCACTCTTAGGATTTTTCAAACACTTTCGGAGACAAATCGACATTGGAATCATTTCATTTCAACAGCCGGGGACGTGCACATTACCTTCTGCAGGAATTCATAGGTCTCGTTCGAAGATTTGTAGTCATCTGTGTAGTAGTTTTCGGCGGTGGTGGAGTAGGAGAACCCGGTCCCTATCGGCGCATCGACGAATAACATGTTGAGGCCCTGCAGGGGCCGATGTCGCCACGTAAGAACGGCGGCGGCAATTCACCGGACGATGTCCGAACTGAACCAATGTTCTCGAAGAAATCGATGAAAAATCTTCAGGGAATTAAAAGAAGATGAGGAACCTGTGTCCATGCGTATGGATTCTGATGAAGCGATGGTATGCTCCCATTGTATCCCTCGTAAGTAAAGGCCAGCGGACCTGCTCAGTCATTTCATGTTAGAGTAGACTTGTAATTTCCTTCTTCGGATCCCGGCGGGCACCTAATTGGGCCCGCCCGGCCCCGATAATCTTTTAGTAATGAAACTTTTTTTTTTTTAAATCATTGGCCAGCCCAAACAGGGGGCATTTGGGCCCGGCCCGGCCCATTAATCAAGTTCAGTACAGTTTTCGTCAAATATACATCGGCTATAGTTTCGATCGGCCCATTGACCAGTATTCCGATCAGTGGCTCATGAGCACAGACATTGCCCGTATTTCGTTAAGTTTACATGTGAGTGATGTTCGTGCTCGTGACCCGTCATCTTCATGCGATCGATGTAACTTCATGGTGAAATATTTTCAAGTCATCTTAAAAGCTACTGATGAAAAGAACGACGAGATCGGGGCGATCGGGGATTACCGCCTTCGTAGAGGAAAGCGGAGAGGACGGAGCAGCCGGGACCTCCGGTGAGCCAAAGCATGAGCGGGTCCTGGGACGGCGTCCGCTGCGACTCCACGAAGTAGTAGAACAGCTGGGACTCGTTGGATTCTCCTACGCCTATGTACCTTCACACGACACCAACGACAACGACAACATAGAAAAGTTAGGTATCATCGTCAGTCAATCAATGTCTACTGCTAAATAATTATGACAAGAGCACAAAATGGAACACTTAATCGGGCAACGAAAACCAGGTCGGCTTTGTCATTTCTGACATAGTGTTTAGTGCGGCACACTTCTCGTGACCTCGTCATGTGCGCTTTTCAAATATATTTAAAGGTTAATTGTCACGAAAACACACGTGCTAAACGTATTTTCCCACCAAAAATCTTTAAAATGGTACGATTTATCATTTATTTATTTTTCATTGAATTAGATTAATATGAAGAAATACTACAAATCGGTATGCTTGTAATAAACGGAAGATAAAACCTTAAATCAGTACATATTATCCAACTTGACAATTTGATCGTAAAATTAAAAAAATAATAATAATAAGAGAAGATAAATTTATCATAGATATACCGATTTAGAGTTTTTTGTTGTCAAAAAATTAATTTTAGATAAATTTGTCATGTACGTGCCGGTTTGAATTTTTTGGTTGTATCATTAACCTCAGTATAAAGGGGGTCTCGTCAAGGCACTCGTTACGTACAGTGAAGTGGAAATATTTCGATTTCTAAAGAATTGATCGAGTATAAGACGAAAATGGATGGACAACATTGGAAAGTACAAAATTTTCTCAATCAGGTGTTTGTAACATTGCTACCAAAATCCAGGCATCTAATGCTTGTCGGCAGGGTTCCATGCCTCAAAAAGAAAGAACCGAGGCCCCACGTCCTCCTTGAAAACGAGAAGAAAAGTAGAGAGAGAGAGAGACACTCACCCGGTTTCGAGATAGAATGGAAGATCGCCGTCGTAGCCCGGCAGGTTCTTGACAACGTTGAAGGAGTCGGCAGGGGCGCCGGCGAACACCAGCAGAAGAAGAGCGTAGGAACAGAGCATCACGAAGGCGCTGCTCATGCCGCGGCCTCTTTCGGCGGCGGCGGCGGACGGACCGTGGCTTCTTCCCCCGGCTGCCGCCGCTCCGGCGTCCCGGGTCATTGCGTTCTTTTCACTTGTTCGGACACCGAAATGTCGCACTCAAGCTGTCGAAGTTGCGACTGTGGAGATCCTCCTGTCAATCCTGGGTTTGCTTTCCCCGGACAATATCCGTCGATAAATACGGCTGGGGAGACGAGAAAGTTAGTTGCCCCAACTACTCACATTTTTCCGGTACAATGAATGACTATAAAGATCACGCCGCACGTTGACCCCATATGTATCCCCATGTCATCAAACTTTCTAACGTACCATTCGAAAAGACTTAGGCTTTGAAGAAAATGACCCATAATGTTCTCACATACCAGAGCAGATTTAGTTCGCAAAAAAATTAACGATTTAAAAGATTTTTTCTTAAGGTAAATATCATTAAAAAAATCCCAAATTAGTACATCCGTGATAAATTTATCATAAACTAATCTTTTGACCATAAAAAAATTCCAAACTAATACATTATTAACATATTTACTATTCGTTAGTTTCTGTTAAATTTTACTATCAAAACACATGTATCAATTTAAAATTTTACCCTCCATTGATTATAAGTGTAATGATTTACGATTTTTCATGATATTAATCTACTTTAATGAAAATTAATGAATGGTAAATTTGTTAGGTTTTTTGTGGTCACAATTTACTTTGAGGTAAATTTGTTAGAAATGTATCAATTCGAGATTTTTTCATGATATTAACCATTTTCTTAAAAAAGATTGGTATAATGTTTATAAACATGAATAAACGAAAAAAAATTTCTTCATTTACAAAAATATATAGATTAGATTGTTATTGATAATAAAAAAAAAATTCTATCACTAATTATTTCAAGAATAGAATAAGTTATTCTTAGGAAGAGAAAGATGATTTCCAAAATATATATTTTTCATGAAACAAATAGAATTTTTGCAAAAAGATGAATAATTTCAAAAATAGCATCCAAAATGTGATCAATTATATCTCTTGAAATAATTGGTCAGCGAAAAATATCTTCCCTATTGATGATAATTTATATCTAAGTATTTTCGTAAATAATGAAATTGTTTTTTTTTTTTTTTTTTGGGTTCTTTTCTTAAGTGATATAAACAAATTTACTTTATCAAAATATTTTTAAAATTATTTGTCTGATACAAAGCAAACGCATTATCTGTGCCCATGTGCACTTATAATCTATCATAATTGTCTGTTGGACAGTCACTGACAGAGAGTCGACGTAACCCATGCCCTTCGGTCAGCGACACCTCGGAAGATTACAATTTTTTAACCTTTTTGGGAATAGAATAGTACAGCATGATTTTTTCATGAAAGGAAATTTCTATTTTTAGCTTTTTATGAGTATCTATTATTGTCTGCAAAAAAAATAGATTGCTCAGTCTGCTGTAAAACTTAGGATCTGTAGGGTAAATTGAACAGGTGTTCAAAATTTAAAAGTTGAATTTTTTTGTTGAAAAAAAGAAGAAGAAAAGCTGAGCTGACTGTCAATTGCATATCTTGGATGGAAACCGATTTTGACTTTTTCAACCGGTTTCATCTTTTACTCAGTATTTCCTCTCTCTCTCTCTCTCTCTCTCTCTTTTTATGTTTTCTTATGCCTCCAGAACGCGGGCATAAGCTGCCTCAAGAGTAACGCAGGGCTATTCTCATGGGTCAACATGAGACACCAGTTGATATCAAGCACGTTCGAAGCGAAAATGGAGTTGTGGGAGAAGATCATGTACGACGGCAAGCTAAACATCTCGCCCGGGTCATTGTGCCACTGCAATGAGTCGGGATGGTTCTAAGTGTGCTTTGCAAACATGACGGAAGAAACCCTCAAGATCGCCATTTGGCACATTAAGGCATTCGTCGAATCTACCTCCAAAGGCCGCGATGAGGCCATTAGTGGTCAAAGGTGTGACAAGACCATTGTTGCGAGGAAGACACATTGTCATTATTGTCTGTATTAAACTATACACTTTGAAGCTTCAGAACTTTTTCAATAATAATTCTAGTCAACACGGCGTAATTTCCTCTTATATATGTTATTAGTTTGATAGTAGTTTTGCTAAATTAATACACATGAACTTTCTTGTAGAAGAGAACAACCCCGATCACTTAACCATTATCGACTTTCCTGTGATTTTAGATCACATGGTATAGTGTTTCCAAATTATTTTTCAATAATTATGTAGAATTATTTGGAAATTTATGTCATAGCGTCTACCAATTGAATTAACATATACAATCTACTAGGATGAGGATACAAGGAATTTCATTGATTTTCACACAATTGGTAATTTAGATAAGATGAGTCACTATAACTATTCCCGAAATTTGATTTGCAATCAATAAAGAATCGAGGGTCTTTAATCATTATTGGTACGTGTTATTATTTTATTTGAAATAAAATACCTTGCTATAAATTGACTTTTTTATTTATATAAAATGATATAAGGTCAAGTGTCTCTTGGTCATGTGAATTTTCTTAAGGAACCAAACGTTGAAGCTATATTGGGTAAAATCTGTATAAAAATCAATTAAAAATCAATTAAAAATCATTTTTTGGCTTAGTTTTGACTCGTGTGATCCTAAGATTGATAAATGGGTTAGTTTTTTTCTCTACTAATTCATATTCTTATTTTGTTTTTTCTTTACTTCATTTGTCTTATTTTTAGGTCATCGGAGAGTTATTTTAGAGCAATTTGATTTTAGCGAAAGGACTAAGAAGCCAATTCATTGCACAATGGTTTTTTTATTAGTTGCAAAACCAATATTTCAAGTGTGTCTTCATCTTTTAAATTCAATATATCTATATAATGACATTAACAATTTTTTTTTTAGTATGTGATAATATTTTTTACTTATAATTATTATATTTTTGTATCTAATTTATTTTTTCTTTCATCATATTCATGATAATTGATTGCGTGGGCCCTTACGATTTTATCTATCAATTTAAGCTTGTAACAAGAAAAAAATAAAAAATCAAAATAAAAAATAAAAATAAAATTGGGTAAAAGATGGAAACCGGTTGAAAAAGTCAACCGGTTTCCATCCAACTAAGCCGCACTCAAAAAAAAAAAAAAAAATAGAACTTTTTTTATTACAATTGAAAAATGGTAACTAAATTTTATTAACTTCTTACCAAACTTAGAACATATCTTAGTAAGATTCTAGTTATAGTAGGTTATTCATATGGGGCAAATGAATTAAGTAATGCACGAAACTTATTACATTAAGGGCGCGTTTTCTTGAGAACAATTTTTTATCAAAAATAATTTTTTTTTATGATTCTATTCCCATGAACAATTTCTGAGAAAAATAATGTGTTTGATAATTTTGTCCAAAATTTATATTCTCAATATAGAAATGCGTTTGGTAGGATTCTTAATTTTTTTTGTTTCTTTTAATTTTTAATACTTTTATTATCTTTATCTTTATCTTTTTCTCTTCTTCTTCCTCCTTCTTGGTAGCTGGTCGCCAACCCACGGCAGTGGTTGACAACTAGCTAGGCGAGCTCACCTGGCCAAGGCGAGCCTCGGCCTCCCTTGATTTGGGCAAGGTTGAGCCTCGCTAGTGGCGCGAGGCTCGACCTCACCCAAGCGACACGAGGTTAGCCTTGCCCTACCCTAGTGAGGCCAAGCCTCGCACCGGCTGGCGAGGTCGAGCTTGCCAACTACCAATGAGGCTCGGCCTCGTTGGGCCATCGCTAGGCGATGTCGACCTAGAGGTAGCTTGGTGAGGTCAAACCTCACCGGTGGCTAAGCGAGCTCGACCTCGCCAGATTTGGGCAAGGTTGACCTCGGCCAACCATAGTGAGGCTACAAGGCTTGGGTAGACAAGCCTCACCATGGCTTGGCGTCGCCGCGGGCTCGCGATGCTCCAAGGAGATCGCTAACCCTCATCTAGCTGATCGCCAGCCATGGTTGAGACTAGGGGTGAGCACGGTTCCTGGGTAGAAATGAGAATCGAAGAACCGAACCGGAGGGTTCGATTTGGTTCCCGATTCTAAAGAGATCGGTTCCAGTTCTCGATTCCCTTTTTCAGGGAACCAGCGATTCCGGTACTGGTTCCGATTCCTATGGGAACCGAAACTGGTGAAACCGGAACAGGTTAAAGTAAAAAAAAAAATAATCCTATAGCACAACATTTTCCCTCCACGTGATTTCCCCGCTCTTCCCCTTTCTTTTCTCTCTCTCTCTCTCTCTCTCTCTTTTCTCCCCTTTTTCTGCCTCATGTCACTTCTTGCCCCAACTTTTTTCTTTTTTTTCTCTCTCTCTCTCTTCTCTTTCCCCCTCTCTCGGCCGAAACCCCCCCTTCTTCTTCTTCTTCTTCCTTCCTTCCTTCCTCTTGCTGGCTGCTATTTCACCTACCACCACACTACCGCCCCACGCTCGTTCAACGAGCCATTCACCATTGAGCCCGACGAGCTATTGCACCGGCTGCACCGCCCCTTGCTGCCATACCCAAGCCACCGTCACCACCTCTTGCCGCCGCTCGCTCGGCCGTTCGGGTCGTGAGGGCGGAGGAGGGATTGAGATTCTTGCTCAAGCAATAAGTGGTAGGAAGAATAGGAAGTGAGGACGGCGGAGGAAGAAGAGGGGTTGAAGTTGCCGCTGGTGCACTGTTGCTACTGCTGCTGGTGCCGATGCCGATGCCGTTGCTAGTGCCATTGCTGGTGCTACTACTAGTGCCATTGCTGGTGCTACTGCTGGCGTTGGTCTTCAAGGAAGAAGAAGACAATGTGCCCTCTCTCTCTCTCTCTCTCTCTCTCTCTCTCTCTCTCAATTTGGGGATTTAGGGTTTCTAAGTTGGGGAAAAGACCCGAAACGGCGTTGTTTTGTCGTTTAGATGGCTGACTATACTCTCTGACGAGCCACATTGGCTTCAAAAATTAATAAAAAAGTGTCACGTTGGATTTCCGGCTAATTCATCGGCGTTGGCACTGAAATGATCGTTTTTCAAATTTGTTGGCACTTAAGTGATCCGACAAAAACTTTTGGCACGAAAGTGAGCGCCGTACACAACTTATGGCATTGATAGTGTACTTCTCCCAATAATTTTTAGTAAACTTGGATAGTCAAGACGAGGCTCGATTCATACACCCCGAGCCTATAACCCCGGCCTATGCCGAATTTTTGGGTCCATGACATTTCGGATTTGCCCCACCAGTAGGGGTGAGCACGGTTCTCGGGTAGAACTGGAAACCGGAGAACCGAACCGGAGGGTCCAGTTCGGCTCCCGGTTCTTAAGAGACCGGTTCTGGTTCCCGGTTCCCTTTTTCTAGAAACCGGCGTTCCCAGTTCCGGTTCCGGTTCCTAAGGAAATCGGAACTGGAACCAGAACCGGAACCGGTCAGAATTTAAAAAAAAAATCTAGCAAGTCACTTTCCCCCCACGTGATTTCCCTCCCTCCTGCCGATTCTTCCCTCTTCTCCTTCCTTTCTCTCTCTCTCTCTTTCTTTTCTCCCCTTTATCCTCTCCTCACGGCACTTCCTGCCCCCTACTTTTTCTTTTCTTCTCTCTCTCTCTTTCTCTTCTCTTTTCCCCTCTCTCGGCCGAACCCCACCCTCCTTCTCCTCTTCTTCTTCTTCATTCTTCTTGCTGGTTGCTGCTTCACCCACCACCACATCGCTACCCCACGCCCTACTCACCACCGCCTCTTGGCCACCGAATCACCACCACCCACCGCTCGTCTGACGAGCCGTCTCGCCGTTGGGCTCGACGAGCTGTCGCGCCATCTGCGCCGCCCCTCACCGCCGTGAACCACCGCCGTCGTCCCCAAGCCACCGCGACCACCTCTTGCCGCCGCTCGCTCGGCCGTCCGGGCCGTCGTTGCTCCGAACCGCCACCGCCTCCGCCATAATCGAGCTCTTCCCCCCTTGGCAGTGGGTTTCGCCGTGACCACCGCCGTCTTCGCCACGCCGTCCGTGCCGCTGTTGGTGCCGTGAGACTCGTGTCTTCGTCGCCGTCGCCACCGTTGCCGCGTGCTTGCCCTCGACTTATTGACTACGAATTTATTCTCTTATTTTTGATACAGGAACCGTGGAAAACAAGTGTATTTGGTTTTTCCTGTTCGGGTTCCGATTCGGAGATAATGGGGGAGGTGAAAAGGGGGAAGAAGGAATCGATTCAGCTCCATCTCTCTTTGGCTCTTCCGTGGAAGATTCTTGTTCCTCGCGAAATGATAACCACCCAATCGCGTCGAGAACAAGGCCGATCGTCTCCTTGCAGATCTGGGTCGATCTTCTCTTACATGCCCAAATCATGTTCTGCAAGTTGGGAAGCGCGTCTCTGAGCCATGGGGAGGGGAAAGTTCAAGGGCAAGCCCACGGGTCGCCGCCAGTTCTTGACTCCCGAAGAGATGAGTAAGCCGAGAGCGCAAAGATTTGATTTTTCTTGCGAATTTTGATGACCCTCTTTCGTTCGGCATCGCTTGTGATTGTTGGGAATAGCCCATTCGTTGAGCGTCGGTTGTTTGTTTGTTTGGATGTGGTTGGGCTGAATTTGGGTGCGGTTCTGTTTCGTTGAATATGTTTGGTTTTCTGAGATCGCCATGTACAAATATGCAAGTTGTACCAGAGAGATAAGTGATAAGAAGATGGGAAAAAACAATCGACAATTGATTTTGTGCATGCTATTCCTGTTTTATGTATTGCTTCGTGAATGAAACTTCAATTAGTTCATAACCTTGCGGGTATCAAGAGTTTTATGAACAGTGATTGATCATGTTGTGGCGCTGTTTTAATCCTGTGAAAAAGAAAAAGAAAAGAAAAAAAAAACTATTGAAACCGGAATCGACCCGAACCCGTAATGGGTAAGTTCCAGGTTCTTAGTTCTGACGGGTAGGTTTTAGGTTCCAAAAATTGAGGAACCTGTACCCGAGGGTAGGTTCTAGGTTCCAGACGGAACCGAAACCGGAACCGGAAACCGCTCACCCCTACCCACTAGTATTAGGTTTATTGTAAAGATTTCTCAATCTCTCAAGGTGAGTGATCATCGTTGGGGCAGAATTTTTCTAGAAAAAATCGTAGCTTTATATTGCCAAATGGCTGCACATATATCTCGAATGCATAACCGAATGCCCCATGCACACAAAATGCAATTGCTGGAATGATTTTGGAAAGGAAATGATTGTGTGATAATTTTTTTTATGTAATGTGAGAATAACAGTCTACTTTTAACCATAAAAAATCAAATCAAAATAATTAATAATCGTTGTGAGACCCATTTATTAAAAAATTTATAATTCAAATAGATTGTTATTGTGACAATACTCTAATGATTGTTATGGCAGCAATTTAATATTTTTTATCCAAAATACTTCCAATTAAGGCCAGTATTTTGAAACTTGATTGTGCATGATTTTTATGAAAACGACATTGCATGCATCATCTTTTGCCATGTTATATACTGGCCTAGCAAGCATGTCATTTTATCTCGTGTCATCACCATTATTTATGACATCTTTTATGTCACTTGCAAATGTAATTTTCTTTGTCGCGTCATTATTCATGACAAATCGACCTTTCCCTTCATTGGTCTCTGTGTTGTTTTGCCACGTCATCATCATGTGAATCATCTCCCATGTTGCTTCCCCACATCATCATTCCATGTCGTCCTTATGTATGTCATTTTGTCACGTCATTATATCTGTGTCTCCTTTGCCATGTCACGGTGTTCATAGGATCACGTCGCCATGTCATTTTGGTCGCCTCCTTGCCACATGGCGTATGCTTATATGTCATCGCGTTTCCTCGCCATGGCATCAATGTGTCTTGTCATAGTTTGTCGTTAGTTCTATTTTTCACGTTGACACATCATTTTACACTTCTCATGTTTGTGACATTTTTGTGTTTTCTTTTTCCAAAAATGACAGCTTCACACATTGAGGAGTCGTGCCATGTCACTAATAACTATTTCGTGGTTTGATAGCATCACCACATAGCAATTTTAGTGAAATTTCATTCCTCTTTTGAGACAATTTCTTTCTTTTCTCAATTTTAGAGAAACATTTAAAATAAAAGGAAAAAACAACAAAAAAATTATAAATCATGTCTATTGTGACACATTTATCCTCTTTTTTTTTTTTTTTTCCGTGACATCATGGATTCCAAACTCATAAGTTTTACCTATGTGACATATTTACTCTTTGTCAAGATTTTGTTAAATAAATTTTCAGCCCAAGCAAAGTCATTTTGATTTCACTTAAGCTTAATGTTGGCAATGTTAACGCTCTTTGCTTTCTAGCATTAATGTAGGTAGATTTTTAATAGTTCTTATAAATAGAATTGTGATAAAGGGTAAATATGTCACATAGGTAAAAGTTTGAGAATTTTGATATCATAAAAAAAAATTATAATAAATATATTACAATAAACATTGTTTAGAACATTATGTGACCTTACCCTCCCATCAAAGAGCTATGTTAGCGAAAAGGCATTGTGGAAGGTGTTCATCTCTCACATATCCGGCCCCCGATCTCTTGACTCGGGATTTTATGCAAATTTATTCAGTTTGCCTTTTCTCTTTTTGCATGGGTGGTCAGTTTTTCTTCCCGCTAATCATTAGGAAAACGGTTCTAGATTGACCTTTAAAATAGATTGACTGGTCACGACTCATTTTTTTTTTTTTATCAAAAGAGATTTTTAGTAATAAACGAATCTTGTAAATTAAGAAAATTTCAACATGCTTGACAAGCATTATTTATGCAATCATAATCTCGAAAATCGAAGTATTGATAATTAAACATGCTTGACAAGCACCATGAAAGCACTTGTTCACGAGGACCCATCAAATATTAGCCAAAAAAAAGAAAAAAATCCCAATCCCCAAATTTTTTGTCCGTTTTAGGAATCTGGTAACGGCTAAGCGTTTTGAATAGGAAGATGTTGCTTATCCAAATGTCACTGAGCTACAATTATTGCTAGGGCAAGCGCAAGGACTTTCTTAGTTAGCTGAGCAACCGTTGACTGTTAGCGAAGCCAAAAGCCATTACCATCTGTAGTTCACTTGAAAGTGCAAGACAGTCCTGTTGCGCTGTATTTGTGGGGCGAGGGCGCCTCCTCTGTGACTTTTGGACAATGACATTTATGATTTGGACGTTCCGAGTAAGGATCGGGCGATGATTTTTGAGTATAAGAACTCGTTCGATAGCATAAAGCCAATAGACAAAATCGTCGTGATTGAGGTTGAGTTCAAATTGTATCTTGGTCATACTCCTCACACCTGCCTCTTCTTGTAATTTGGTAATCTGGAGTTACCTCTGACGTCATTGGATCATCACCAGAGCTTTGACAAGGATCTGGATCGTCAAGGCATGGTCTATTAACACAATGTCTTGCTGTTATTCCTATCTCACTAGATTCTTTAGGAGGATGAGGACTCGTTCTATATCTCTTTGGGGATACTCAATGACATGATCACGCCTTTCGTAGTGTGCTTGTTCCAAACTCAAACCTCTCAAATCTTGATAAGCTATTTTTGTTTTTTAAAAGAAAATATGAGATGGGATGAGAGATAAGTAACAAAATGAATCACTCAAAATGAGTTCCACCTTGAACTCTGATACTAAATTGATGCGTGTGTTTTACGGGAAGTGTATTTTGAGTGATAAAGGGATATATTATGATCACCACCAAAGCATAAAGGACTTGCCACCAGCCAATAGTGGTATCAACAGTTTGGTTCGATTCGGTTTTTCAAGAAACTTAAATAGAACTAAACCATTTGGGTATGCATTAGCTTTAAGCCAAACCATGCCCCAAACCAAATATAACCCAAACCGAGTATTCGTTTTGGTTCGGTTTTTCAGTTTTCTTTTGTGAAATATTAAAAAGAGGTTTAGTGAAAAATGAGAGAAATTGTATAAATTTTAATATAAAAAGATGAGCAATTTTCAGTTTGATTTGGTTAACCGAACCGGAATTAAAAAAAAAAAATGCTTATTTTTTTAGTATCCAAACTGAAATCTGAACCGAACTAAAAAAATGCATGAAAATTCGATTCAATTTGAATTGATTCCGATTTTGGTTCGATTTTCTGGTTTAGCTCTGGCACCTCTACCAACCAAGGATAAAGATTGAGATAAGACGAAATTCACCACTAAGGCCTAAAAGTAAACCACTAATCAAGAATAAAAGACTTCTTGGTTCACCCCTAAAAAAGGATCCACCAACCACTTTATAAGATAAACAAACAATAAAAGAAATTGATCATAATAGTCTCCGATTGCTAGATAGTTGGTTAGGAGTCTCGAAGTTGACAATAGACTTGTAAATCGACATATAGGTAGTGGATCATCAATCATGAAATCGACCACTAACTCGTAGAATTGACATCTTCAAACTTGCACCCATTGAATCAACTTTAGCCGAAATTGATCTTTGCTTGCAATACTTGAGGAATGCTCTGGATTCAGCCGGTGAAGTCCAAGTTGAGCTTGAGAGATGATTGATAAAGCCTGATGCGCCCGCATCAGTCACTGAAGAGTGTGATTAAAACAACGTCGTCGTCATGTTTGATTCCAAGTTATCTGACTATTGGCAGGGTGAAATAGGTCGAACATTGTTCTTCGATGTAAGCCCGTGTTAATTTTTTCGGGACATTTCGAAGTTCGCATCGAAATTATTCAAGCATAAATAAATACGTACCTTCTTTTGCTACCATTCCAAGATGGGGGCTAAGCTTTATGTCAATGCTAGAATTAGGTAGGACTAGAATCACCGGTAGACATTCGTGAATAAAAAAATGAAGCAATGAAACGTCGATCGTAACGTGAAGATCCTTAGTCATTTGATAACCTAAAATCTCTGTTTTCTTCCATTGTTAATTGGCCTGAATTCATCAATGCGCATGCGGGAATCGCAACATAAACCAATCGATTCGAACCAGCTAACTTATAAAACTGAAATGAATTAACATCAAGCCCTTGGGAATCGCAGCAGATGTTCCACGAATCGGCAGAAGGGGCTGCTGTAAACAATTGTTGATCTCCACCTCTAAGCACTTCGTAACTTGTCAACCAATCGTTCCATCGAATCACCATGTTTTGCACGTGAAACGCGTGGTAAGGCTGCCGCTTTCTCCATGCATGATTAAAGAAAAAAACAAATGATGGTTCGAGTTACATAATGGACAGATCTAGTTTGGCACTAAAGGTGCGAGTGATGAACGATCAGTGATGTAGAAAATTAGGTTGGGAAGGGAAGGAGGAGGGGGAAAGTGAGATATAGAGATTATTCTCTAAAAAATGTTGTTAAAGAAGATGAAGAAGGACCAACGTAGACACTGATGAGGAAAAGCTGGGCACTCCGGGCGAAACGAATCAGACGTGTAATTCTTGGATTTTGGTGGGGTAGCATCTCAACGCCACATTGTGGTTGAGAAAGCTTTTAATTTGATACAATAAGCGGCTACCCATTAGAGCATTTCTTTGCTATGCATTTAGGTAATGTAAATCGGGCTTCACCGTCGCAATTCGGTAAAGTGTAATGCACCAAGCGGATAGGTCGTCTTGATTGTTCTCGGACCAACATGATTTTATGGTACGGATGCACTATATGCATGCAAAACCGCATTATCGAATGGATCGGATGCACGCACCGATCTATTTGGTGATCTCTATGGACCTAGAGAGCCTAGTGCACCTAATGACATTGTATCCGGATTGGTCACCTAGGTGATGATGATCAAAGAATTAAGAATGAACGTGTCTATAGTTTGAATGCATGCTACTGGTGTGTAAGCAGGAGTAGGTGACAATCCATTATAACTGTCAACCGTCATAGGCACAACTAATTTTCCTGCTGCTGCTAGTTCAAATTTAGGTTGGCTTCTTGAGATATAAGGCCATGACTGAGTTAGCCAAGGGAGATCAAGATTATTTCCCCACATCATTAAGTACAAAAAATACCACATTCGAACCACCCACTCCTTATGACCAAAAAATTAAATAAAAAAAAAGCCACCCACTCCGGTATTCTCGAGGCTAGAATGGGTTTTCTTCGTCGTACAAAATTTAGGAACCCTTCTTCCTAGGCTTGAGCTTAAATTCAGCTGTGCTTTTATTCCCATTCGCCTTCATTATATGTGAATCAATAACTGTTCGAGCCTGATCATCCCTCATTGTATGCATGACCTCGTACGGTCTTGATCCTAACATTTCCTCTTCACCGCCGAGACACACCGAAAGAAAATCTCCAGACACGTCCCAAAGCACATAATAGGACAGCTTATGGTACATTGTAACCATGATTTTAACGACATTTAATCCAAAAGAGAACTGTGATACCAACGTGATAAGAAAAACCTGTATTGTTCTTGTGCATATGCGAATAGTAAGGGTACGAATGGTGACGCGTTTTTTTTTTTTTTTTTGTTAAGCAATGCAAAAAAAAAAAAAAGTGTTTCTGTTCCTAACAATTTTTGAACAAAAGAACGCGTTTGGTAACGTTTGATCCTAATAAAAAATGAATAGAAACACGTTTAGTAAATTTTATTCTTTTTTTTATTTCTTTTAATTTTTTAAACATTTTTATTTTATTATTTATTTTTTCCTTTCTTTTCATTTTTCTTTTTTTTTCCGGTCATCGGCCTCCGGCGACCGGCCGACGGGGGCCGGCAGCCTCGCCCAGCCACGGCGAGGCTCGCCGGCCCTTGGCGAGGCCGAGCCTCACCATGGTTGGGCGAGGCGAGGCTCGGCCTCGCCCCCCGGGCGACGCCGAGCCTCGCCGTGGTTGGGTGAGGCGAGGCTCGGCCTCGCCGGATCTCGGCGAGGCCGAGCCTCGACGGCCGGTCGCCGCCATGGCCGAGGCTCGGCGACCGGCGAAAGAAAAAAAAGAAGAAAAAAGAAGAAAAGAAGAAGACAGAGAAGAGAAATGTTTCTTCAAGAAATGTTTTCGAGCAAGAAACAACAAATTGTTGTTTCTTTTTTTTTGTTCCCATTTTGTTCCAGAAAAAAAAAAAAAAAAGAACAGAAACGCAACCAAACGCGTTTCTGTTCTTTTTTTTGTTCCCTAACAAAATCCGTACAGAAGTGTTCCGGGAACACTTTTTGGGAGTGTTACCATGCAGCCCCTAAGGCGACCAGGTCTAAACCCTAAGTTAAATCAATACTCCAGCTCAGAAACACACCTTCATTTTCGTGTAAAGATCTTCACAAGTACATTCTGCTACTCCTTACAATGTTCATGTTACGAGACAGAGACAGGCGTAAATATCTGGACCTTTAAAAGGAAAATAAATAACAATATACAGAAACACCAATGTAAAAGAAATTGTCAAAACCTACTCTGCAGCCTGTCCAGAAATACAAAATATGCCTCGACGGCCCTCCCTTGCTATCTCGGTTTATCCTCATTTTCCACTGAGACAGCATACACCATGCACCGCTAATTCTAAGCATTACAACAATACGATACTCTGGCCAAAATTGCGAAATTTACATATCAAGGAAGAATTCGGGAGTTCAATAGTAACCTACTTGGAAGAAAACTTGGCTAACGCATCATGACAGCAGCCTATCACTCTCACCAACAATTAATCAGCACATGGCAGGTGAAATGAATGCATAAGTAACCTGTTCCTGAAAAAGGTTGGGCTTCCGATTACTCAACAACTGCAGTTCGCTTTTCCAAAAGTGATTCCAGGAATGCCGAACACAATTTGGTAAGAGGTGGAAGAGTTTGTGACGATCCACTGAATAAGGTAGCCCAAGGCTTCTCAGATGGAGCGATAATGATCTCAGCGGTCTGGTTTCTCTCATGGTTGAACTCCTGTAGCTCCCCATATATGGACGAGTACCCATACTTCTCTGCAATAATCAAAGTCTCCAATAAAGATCAACCACAAAAGAATAAACTACTACAATGGGATTCTAATTTGCTTAAAGGTACTAGCAGATTGTGTAAAACTCTGAATTGACCATGATCAGTGATCACATCCTAGTGGAAAAAACACTTTTATCCACTGTAAATGTCCATGGATTCACTACAGCACCAAATCTCTACTGTAAGATCAGTTCTGTACCTGTTTCTTCAGAAACAAGGCCCTTCCAGTGAGCAACACCGTGTTCAGTTGCTTCATCACTGTATGGATCAAAAAGGACATATTCATGATCACCATTTACAAATGCAAGCAACCCCCGAGATGTTTTCCCTTGAGTAAAGTTCTCTCGTGATGGACTGCCTTGAAGAAATGCAAGAGCACCACCTTCAGCCTGCAATTAGCACAGATAACTTTTTTGATAAACCGGACAAAGTAACTACTACTTTGTGCTGCAGAAATTGTGTCCAAGGAAAATGCTTTATTCCGCTGTGATGTAACAGGATTTGAAAATCCTACTAAGAAACAAGAGCACCATGCAGAGAAGTACTCCTGATTCATTTTAGTCACAAGACTCGGGGTGGATATTCCACTCAGCAATTAAATACTACCACATGATCCATCCTCTCATAAATTGTTGCACAAAGAACAGAAAATTCATTTTTTTAACTTTTCATTTATGTGTGTTCCTTTATTTAGCTAAAAAGAGTAACCATTTAGACTAAAGGAGAAGTTGAGTGACCATCACAGGAGTGGCCACATATTTAACTACTTGTACACAGATGACCTCCTCAAAGGTATAAATTATCCAGGAAAAATAATGATTTTGAATACTGGGCTAAAACACCATGCTCACTATTTGGCATTTTTACTATACTGCAAACTAATATGTTGATCGGACTTGGGTGCCAAGACTAGGTCCAGGTGCATATCCAAGTGTTTGAATAGCCTTTTGAGAAAATCTTAAACATGGGGACCAGCCTAAAAGGATCCAAGATAATGGAATCAGGTTCAGAGACATGTCATATAATCCACGTTTAAGCTTACTATACAATTGAGAAATGAAAAGGGATTATCTCAAATTTCATTCATTTTCTAGTCACAAACATGCTTCCTTCAGTTAATTTCTTCTATTCCTCAATAAAAACGATAGTTTCCGTTTCATATGCAACTATGAGACTGAACTTGATAGGAAGAGTAATATTTGGACTTTTTAGTTTTATTTGCATCTGCCAATGTCTATCAGTCATCACTTGATTACTGAAGCTTCTAAAGACCTGCTGAAGAGACCTGGCCCTTAAGGATAAATACATTCGTTTGTTTTGGTGAGTAGCTTAATACAACCAAGTAGTGAGGGGAGAAAAGAAGACATATGCATCAAGTATCTCTTTCTCCTCGACAGAGACTGATTTTCCTCTTCCTCCTCCTATAAGACGACACACAGATCAGTACCTCGACAACTATGGCCACCCTCATCTACTTCCTGATGCTCCCGAAGAGCTCTTGCAAAGCTTCCATGCGTCATTATAGATTACACAATAAGGATTGGTGGATCTTGTTACTACAAAGTCAACTCGAACAATAAAAACTAGACCCGATTTGAGATGGGGTTCGTTTTTGGCTATACATACATTTTCACGAATAAACTGTCCAAGACTAATTATTGTGGATCTTTCTTCAAAATAATTATGATAATAATTTCTATCTAGCCAGAGGATAGATAGGAAAAGAGGAGGACAAGGTAATGGCATTGGATGCATAATTTTGAAAAGCAAAAGGACAGACAATATGTACCTTTCTCACAGACCATACAGCCATGGGATCAGGTTTGTTAACATCAAAAGCAAGAATTGCTCCGTCCCTCCCTCCAAGTGCCATTCCCTGAGATTCTGTAGCTAACTTAGGGAGGAGAGCAAGGACGGCAAAAGTCGAGGGATCGCCCAAGCAAGTGACAGCTGCAGAAAGAAAAGTTGAGTTAAGAATGCTCATGAACAGAGTATAGGAACCAAAGTATGTAAAAAGAACTCTGGCAAGTTAAGGACAAAAACTTAACTCTTGCAAGAACTTTCAAAGCAACCAGAGGGAAAGATAAGCATTTCAAATAGCCCTTGCAGTTTGGGGGAAAGAAAGGTTGCAAGGTCTAACCTTCTATCTGGAGAGAGTATGACCATAATTTTGACAACTTGGACAGGCTCCAGACAGATAGCTGCGGCCTGGAACCTCTAGATGCTGATACAATGTAACCTGACTGCCCTACAAACGACAAGGTCTTGATTGGCTGCAAAACAACATATGAGAAACCAATCAGACTTCCACGGGTTAACTGAGAGAAGCTCAAAGTTCTAAATAGTAAAACACAATGGTTGCAACAGCTGCTTTTGGGACGGTTGAGATGGAACAGCCAATGTAAAAGCTATGATAAGTTACCATCACCATTCCTCCATTAACAAGCCAAAGGTACAACCCAAACATTTTTTTTTTAATTAAAAATAAGAGTTTGCCTGGAATTCAGGCCCTCTTGACCAGAGAATGACATTGTTAGCACAAAGTGATTCACCTGCCATTGTAATATTCTAAAAACACTTAACCTTGCCACCTATAGTCCAGCATGAAATTTTGATTCAATAGTCAAGTGAAAGGTCTGTGTCGATAGGACCTGATCACTCATGGTAAATGTAGGTGTTGAAGTGATCCAGCCTCAAGATCAAGAAAAAGCCAACTAAACGCTTATGCACAATCAAGACAATTGTCCATAATGGGATTGAAAAGATGATCATTGTGACATTAAGGATGGTTCACAGTTGGTCACTATATTAAACCTGTCAGTTGACTATGCCTGCCAAAATGCAAAAACACTAAATGGTTTCCTCAGGAGAACCTTCATTTTCAAATTCAAGGAGAGGCAGTTGGAGGTCAACTCCCCTACATTTCATATTGTGAAAGCCACCAGAGGCTTCAGGTGCATAGCAGAAAAGACCCGACCACAATTTCCCTTACTCCATTGGAATATCTTAAGATCCAATGTGATGAGAGGAACTATTAATAGTCCCCAAACTAAAATGCATTACCAGGGGACAGCAATTTATTCAACTACCATCAATGGGCTATTCATCAACTATGCACCACACATAGTCAATATTCTCAAGCTATGCATGGCAAGCGGCAACTATGCTTTCTCTTCAACAGACCAAAGAGGACTGTCAAACATGACCTTCCATGCTTAACCAGCCCTGTCCCATAAACATATGCAAAACACATCCACTCCAATAAGACTACTAATAGTTTAGAATCACCGTGAAAGCATCTCCAATTATAGCCACAAGTATATTCCTATCCGGATCCCACAGTGTAATGACTGTTTCAGCCGCAACAGCAAGAACTGAACCATCGGCAGAAAACGTAGCTGCTGTCATCGGTCTTTTCCTGCAAGGTCAACAAAAGTCAGTCAGGATGATAAATTACAATTAACTGTACACTGTGTTCACCAGACATGCCAAACAAAAGGCATGTATTGGTTTTGTTCATGCTTAACAGCATAAATGAGTCCCATGGCAATACTCGACAGTCACAGATAATACAAACAAGGACAACTGGCCGGACAGCTGGTCAAATCATAGACATCTCTGGCAATATATTAGCACCGACACTAAGACTAAGAACAATGGAAATGGCAGTGGAGATGCAACATAAATGGACGTGTGAAAATTCATGGCTCACAAGCAGATAGCCTGCCCAATGTTGTACCTATACACACTTGAGGTTCTATTCAGTTTGCAACTTTCTTACCATTGATTAAGTAAACAACAGTAAAATAACCAGTAGGTGATACATCTAAAGGAAAAGCAGAAGGGAAAGTCATCCATACTTGTATGAACCAACTGCATAGCACGTCCAGCCAGTATTCTGCACTTCCCTTTTTTGAATCTCGTTTCCACATACCCAAGTCTGAGATGTTGCAAAGGAACAATTAACATACCATGAAATACAGATCTCAACGATTTGATTCAGCGATTATATTACCTTGAAGTCCCCACCAAAGGATGAAGTTACTGCCATTAACTGGGTAGGCCGGAAAGCAACGGTGGAGATATCGGAATCCCTAGAAGAAAAACTCAATAAGTTCACTATTGGTATTTTCAAAGATAGCGGCGTCTGTGTGTTATCTACTTTGCCATACAAAAGTTAGAATTTTCCAGTTCTGAAGCTTATTGATTGCTTTCAGCACTAATGTCTAAGCAATACTTTTTCCTTTTGGGTTTGTGTGTGCGCACGTCGGGTGTTTCAGGACATGCCTTGTTATTGGTTTGCTAGAGGGGAAAAAATTTACAAACCTGTGAGGTTCGTAAATCACGGTCAACAATCTGAAATGTTTATCCTGAGAATCTGATGTCCAAAACTTAAGACAAACAAGACCGCCTATATCTTCTTCAGGAAGCCTAACTTCAACAGTACTCATAAAAGAACCATCAACTGAAAGGGCCAGCTGAGTCACTACAACCTGTAAACAGACCATCCAAGAACAGAAATTAAGTAGCTGAGCAGACAAGTGTAGCAGTTATAGGAGGTAGAAAGGGATTGACATGAGACCCCATGTAGCCAAGCAGTAACACTTGAGAAACAGAAGAACAAATGAATTGCATTACCGTGATTTCATTGCCTGGCTGATGATTTCTCTCGCATACTTGAACCTGCAAAAAAGAAACTGGAATGCTTTAGTTTGCAGCTCATAGCACCCAGACATAGACAAACGAAATATAAGTCTTTTGTTCTCAGAAAAGTCATCTTGCCTGCATAGATATGTACTTCGCAAACAACATCATTTTCTAACAATATGACTTGCATTCGGACAAGGAATACTTGCAGTTTACTATTTCTAGTTTCTTAAAACTGAAAACAGCCAAAAAGTCGAAAAACAAAATGTTGTTTTGATGCTGTCCAGGTGAAATTACATTAAGATATCTCAAGTTTCATAGGTTGTCTCCAGTGATATGACTAAGAGACTATTATTTAAAGCAGAAAAATGAATGAGGCAAACAACTCCAAGAAAAGTTCAGTGAAAACAATGAGCTAAATACTTAAACGTGGCCTAAGTGCTTCATCTAAGATATATCTTTTGCAGTTACATCTAAAGTAAAAGATCATATCTCTGGCGTGAATCTCATTGACTAGAAAGTAATCTTGAAGATGCCTAAGTTTTCAAATTCAGCCTCACTCCGACCACCATCCATTTCAAAGGAAAATTATCACATGGAAGACATCATTGTATCACAGCTTGTGGTACCACAACATACATTAAAGGAAACTCAGTTAAGAAAAAAGAAATTGAACGGATCATCTATATTGAACCTGCCATGTATTCAGAAATTTAAAAATTGCTTATATTATGAAAAGATCAGACAATTGCTTATCCATACCTTAACCTGCCATATATTCTGAAATTTAAAAATTGCTTACATCACCAAAAGATCAGCCAACTGCTTATTCATACCTCAGATATTGCATGATCATCAAACAAGCTGTAGAACTGGATGCCATAATTTTCTGTATGTAAAGCAACTACCCCCGCTTTCTGATCAAAGACGCACCCACTGCATAAGCTGCTAACTGCTTCAGGAGGTGAAAAGGGGAGCTGCAAATCATAACAAGAAGAGAATAACCAGTGTCAAGACAACAGGAGACTCACTACCCTAATATACCCTTTTTTCAGAACATCATTGCTTTTTAACACCAAAAACATCCTCTTAATTTTTTGAATATGTTTTAAACAAAAAATTTTCATAATATTAACTCAAATAAATAAATAAACAAAAGCATTGAAATTTTTTTCAATGATTTTTGTATGGAATTCACACTTAAGCACCTTGCTACTTTGATTCTCCTCTAAAATAAAAATGGCCTTTTTAAGGTCTCAGTGCTCCAGTTTTTATAAAATAAGCCATTGAACCTATATTGGCAACTACATACATCCTATGGAAATCGTATATTAATTGACAAAATAAATGTAAATAATTCGGAAACTGATAGTGGAGTGCAATAAAATTCTTACATCACACATATTCACATCACAAAGAGATCTGTTAACACACGCGCACACGCGCACGTGCGCACACACACACACACGCACATATATATATATACAAACTCTGTGTGTACATGTGTATTCCCAAGGTATTGTGCATGAAGAGAGAATCTCCCACTATACATGGATTATTAGCTTCTGCTTGGCAACATTTTCCATAACTGCATCAACTTCCACAACTAAAATGAACGTTTTATCCTTCTGAAACTGTAATGTCTTCATTAAAACCATCTTCCTAGTCCATACATTGGCTAAGTTTATAATTACTTTAATGGACACGAATAAAATATCTGTATATATGAATGTAATAGTTCTAGATGGTAGCTTGGCAAAATTAGATTAAAATCTTATCATTATCCACCTTTGGCAGATATACTATAAACAGATTTAGATACACCAATTCCAATACAAACCACAAATTCACAGAAACCTGAATACATCAACTACAAGTAGACTTGCTTTAAACATACCTTGATTCCCGAAATAGACTTCAGCATTTCCATTGCAGGCATTTTAAGTAGATGAATTTGATTATCCGCACAAGAAATCTGAAAAACATTCAGTAATTGACTGCATCAGCTTCTCCAGCTCTTAAGAAGAATGCTCAAATATGAAGTACTGCAAACAATTTTTTTTCTCACAGAGGCAAGTGATGGGTCGGGAGAATCCACAAAATACAAAAGTGGTGATCCAATTCGCGGTAAAAATTTCTTTTTCCCGGTATCTATCTGCCATACAACAAGAACTCCTTCCCTACCTCCTGCAAGCCCCAAAAAAGAGTTACAACCAGGAAATTCTTGCAAGTTGAACATCAACACTTAACCTTCCACAAACCCATGATATGGACTGTGAGAAAGCATGCTCTGGCAATCCCATACATGAAAACCTAAGGGCATTCAGACTTCAATAGGAAATTCAAAAATTCGTTATTACCAACCTAACAAAGTTAAATTTAATCTTGAGAATGAAACACATAATAAAATCACATCTAACCATGACAACCTCTTAGAATTTACACAATCCATGAGTGACAACCTACTCATCAGCTTTACAAGACAAAATCAGCTTATGCACGAAGATCGATCACAATGACTAGGTTGCACTATTCTACCAGACAGCAACAGACAGCAACGAAACATGTTCAGTAAGTGACAGATATATTAACCTATACATTTCTGTACGAGCAAATTTGTTCTTACTTGACAGCCTCATTAACTTACCAGAATAAATGTAAGCTCCATCAGAAGAGAATACAAGGCAATTAACTTCATGAGGATGCCAATGCCATGTTGAACAATTATCAGCATCATCATTTCCCCTCACCCCAGGTTTGTCTTCATCAAAGTTTGTTGATCTTCCATTTGCTTGCCCGTCTCCCATTGAAAATGTCCTTTTACCAAATCCTCTCCAAACCAAAATTCTCCCAGTTACATCCCCAGCAGCCACAATTCTTTGGGTGGGGTGGAAGGCAAAAACGGTGAACTTTTTTGTATGATGAAGGTCTATTCTTTTAAGGACAACACGTTCCGACTCAATTTCAGGAACCTTCCATATGTGAAGCTTCTGCTTGTCAAGAATGCCAAAAAATTCTCCCGAGGAACTAATAGTTATATACTCTGGTTTCTTGGTCTGCACAGATAATGTGACATCAAAATACAGCTATAAGAACATTGTGATTGACAAGGACCTCTTTTAATTAGTCGATAACTAAACACAAAGACCAATTCTCAGGAAATCTTAAGCATCGAATCAGTGCTCTACAAAGAAGAAATGGATACCTTATCAGTGAAAGAGCCATCATTTAGACTCTAACGATCCCCTCACATATATTATATCCTAGTTTTGCACAGACTGGTGAAACAACCATCGTTTTAGTCTCTTAGCTCACCTCACCTCATCGAGGTCTTTTTTGTTTTGGCTAAGCCACCTCATATATAATATTGTCATGTTTCCTTAAAATCTATATGCCACCTAGATAAGGGAGAGATGGTAGAGATTATATTGTAACAGACCTAGACAAAGGATCCAAATGAACCTAAGATGGAAACCACTTTATTTCTTTCCCAAGAATAGTGCCTCATGATTGCAAAATTTCAAGGAGCACCATAAGAACTAACTAGCTATAATCTTTGTAAAGATAAATGTACCATAACAGTGTCCAAATCATATTACGAGACCAAATTAAGCAAAATCAACTATTTTGCAGGTACTGACATCATAAGGAAAAGAACAAAATAAGCACACTACATCTGTGTTGCACCTCTTTCAGTGTTACTCCTCCGGCAAGAGAAGATTTGGTTAAGTTACACTTTCGAACTTGGCCACGTAAGGCTTTTGGTTGTGTTTCCTGTGCTCTTATATTCTCAACTGATATATAGGCAAAAACATCTGACGCTTTTTCACTGCTCTCATTTTGCTGAGATAATAACGATGGAATCACCTGCATATAACAATCTTAGTAAGCATAAAATCCACTGGGTGTTGCCAGAACACAACAGAAAGCAAAGCTTTACCTGGACAGTATGAATACCTTATCAAACATGATGACTAAGACATCAATAGAAAGCTTAAACTGCTACAAGTTTCCCTTTGATCTAGACAATGGTAAAATAATATACTCATAAAGTACTAAATGTGCCCACAAATAATTAAAATCAACAGATCCAAATGGTCAAACTGCCCGAAGATGCTAACTTCGCGACCTTGCCAAATACTAGAACCTGAACATTGTCAATGTCATTTTAGTCACACCCATCACATTATTGGCTCTTTGACGTGCATATACATCAGAAAGCATCCAGTAGTTCCAACCAAGCACGAGACCAGTAGTTATAGCATTGTGAGGAAACAAAAAAATTAGCTGCTATGAAATTGTGTCTAAATGCTTCCACCTGACAGTGTATTAGCAACAGTTTTTTAAACAATTATAACAAGTCCAATTAACCAGCTTCACCACCATAGACCAAACCTAATTGTATAAGTCAAAAATTTTAAAAGAAACAATCAAGTGTGGCAGAAATATTCAAGAGCGGATCAAAAAGAAAGAGGGAACAACAAGAACAACCCCAACTATGAGTGAAGATCAGAGCAATCATTTGATAAAAGTCTAAAAGCTCCAAAAACAGCAGAGGCTCAAATCCTTACAAAGACCAAAATTAAAGATTCTAAATGCAAAGTATCGCCTTGTTTAACTCTCAAGAATCTTTCAACAACTTAATTACACTTACAAAAAAGTATAATAGAAAGGATAACAATATTATAACTGAACATTTGCATCTTCTTCAAAGCTGATAACCTTTAAAAAAATCCAGGCTTAATTTATGGGGGAAAATTAGCAAATTGAAAATCTGTGACACCAAGTGAACCCCTGCCATGTCTGTCTGTCTACACCAATTAAGGCAAATTGTTGGATAATATACAATATCTGACAGAAACTCATCATTTGCCAATAGAATGCCATTTGAACATGCTCCAAAAAAAAATCAGGGGAGAAAAACATAAATGGTCCGTGCAACTCCAACAGAACAGAACAGAAGGCCCACGCAAGAAACCCAATGCAACATCACTCCTTCAACTCGAGTGGAAGCCGAACATACCATGGAGAAAATGGGCAGTCGGACATCGACCGTCTTCATCAGCTCCGGCGTGGAAAAGTCCCAATACCGGATGGTCCCATCAAGCGAAGCAGTCCAACAGTAACACAGGATTCTACCGGCGGGGCTCGGGGCAGGCACCACTATGACGGACGTCACAAGCGCAACGTGACCCTCCAACGACCCCACCTACAGACCCAAGAAGACAGAATCCAGGAAAAGAAGGACAAAACTCGGTCACCCGGATCAAGAAAACAGGTCGCCAAGCACGTGAAGAAACAAGAACATCATCAAGAACGGGACCTGCAAGCCCGTGGAGGTGCTGAAGACGGAGACGGTGTTGCCCGTGCACACGAGGAGCCTCTTGGCATCGTTGGAGAAAGCAGGCGGCGAGGACACGTAGCTCTTGCCTCCCCTGATCATGGTCCGAGCTGCAAATGTACTCGGAACACCGCCAGACGACACGGAAGCCCGAGGATACTGCTGCTAGCCCGAAGCAAGATGGCCAATCTACAGCTTCCAGTGAATGTCACAGAGAGAGAGAGAGAGATGGCGGAAGAAGGCAGAAGGCAGAGGAGCTAAAACCCAGAACCCAGCTCAGGGAGAAAGAAACATAGCCAAATTGCCCTAGCCGGGCGAGCTTGACGATGGGTTAATTCGGTTTTGGCCCCTCAAATTTCGCGTCGTTCCCTTTTCCGACCCTTAGATGCGACGATTATTCCAATTAACCCCAGAAACAAGACGTCCTTGGCGAAAACGGGCCGGGTGAACCGGGTTTACATATGGAAAATTGATCTGGCCCGAACATATCGGGCCTGGATTTCTAGGTGTGGATCGAGGAAAATACTTCGGCCCGATGTGAATGAAAATACTTCTGTGTTGTGTTTAATGCCACCGTATGTTATTTTGTACATGTAAATCTACTAGTTATGAAGAACGTAAAATGAATCAATTTTTTTAAGTTCATAGGGGTCAGTAGGTTTATAAATGAAAAATAGTAGAGGAGAGCAATAGCTTGGCCAAAATCTACTAAGAGCAAAAATTGAACTTGATCTTACTCTGTCACCAATTGTCACCAATGTTTGAGGCCTACCTATTGTTGTGACCCGATCCCGTCAGCCTCGATCCCTCACCACGAGGAGAGGAAAGGGAAAAATGTCAGATTTAGGAATACTTGATCACGAAAGTTCACTCACGACTTATGTTCCAAAAGACGTCATCATCTCGCCTTTCGAGTCAAACCTCTCGTGAGTTCCCTCAATGAGATTGCGAGTTCTCCTAAACTCGTACCCCGTGTGACAGCAGAGTGTTGCAACCCATACCCACATGAATGACACACCTGGAGAAAGGAGAGGTCTGATGTGAATATTGAATTTAAGGGTACCTTTACCATGGTAGCTCTCTCGATAGTACCATTTGCCCATAATGATGACATCATTTCATCCTTTGGGATATTGCCACATCGAGTATGTTAAACCATGGTGAGTTTCATCAAAACTCGTACCTTGCATGACAGGTTCATTTATACGATCTAGTTGTTTATGACAACTTTAAAAAAAAAAAGAAAAAGATGAGGGTCGCATCTAGCGTCGTTTCGGGGGTCTGCTAGAGAACTCAATCGAGGGTCGGGAATGTTTCATCGATTCCTATGCAACCAAATATCTAGGTTTGGGGACTTGGGTTATGCTAATATTTCTAATAGCGCCCTTTCGGTATCTAAACAGTACATTATGTTTGCATAACATGTCCATGCACTTTTTCTTACATTATAGGGATCATTGGTCCTAAATTAATCGATCATGCGTGGTTAGTCATTTTCATACTATTCTATTTCTAGAAAACAAGAAAATAAAGTAATCAATGGAATTGAAATTATAATACAATAAATAAAAAATTAAGGAAAATAGTAAATCTACTATGCAATCCTATAAAATATAAAAGAGGAACACAATTAAAAAAGATAAAAGGAAGAGATAAAACCCACAACTCATCGGGCTTTATATAACAAATGAAACCCGAGACATATGTTGGGGAAATGAATAGTACATAATAATGGTCGAAATGAACATTGACCTCCACCGTCTTCGCGCTTTCTTCATATTCGAGGTCCTAATCTAAACATAATCTAAGAAATCTATTACTATGTACATACAATGGAAAGAAACAAACATACATGTCAAAAAAGTCAAAAACACGATTTCATGTCAAAATCAATCACTTATAAAAAGTTTAATGTGAAAATCAAATTTTGGAGCCTCCAGATTGGCCTTTGTGATTCATGCATGGGTCCCACTAAAACATCTACCCAATCCATTTTTTGTAACTTATAGTCATTATTGACCAATTATGATCTTGCATGGCCAATAACATTTATAAGTCTCCTAGCTAAGCGATCTATGTGATCTTAGGGCTTTTCCTCGATATCATGCATCGACCCTATCATACATATAAAAATCACATGCATTATAGGAATTAAACAAGCATGCAAGTCTTTCGAACCCTATTTCTTGACTAATCAAGCAAGAAAGTGAACAGTCGATGGGTTACTTATTACCAAGGGTATGCGTCAATCATAAACATAGGCAATTCTAAATGTATGACATAATTGTATGCATGGAGGGTACATATGATGTTTCAATACATGTGATGTTTCAAAGACATCTTTCGAAATCATCCACAAATTTTTTTGAGATAAAATGATGTCTTGGCTATGAAAGACATTTTATTGCCAAGGCTAACTTGATGCTCACATAAATGCACTCATAAGCGTCATAGGCATTTTGAATACAATTCAAACCGTGACTTTTATGATGTCAAATCAGGATTTTAAAAATATTTAAAAATATTTAGGATTAGTGAATATCTATGCTATGAAATACATTCAATTGCCAAGGTTAGCCCACGGCTCGCATAAATGCACTCACAAGCATCGCATGTATTTTGAATATGGTCTAAATCGCGATTTTTCCTTAAGCCAAATTGAGCTTCGGAAAAGAATTTTTTAGAAATTATTTTTGGGAAACATTACATGTACCAAAGTATTTTTGAAAGATACAATTTGAAAAAGGCCAATTGTTTAACAATAAAGATCAAAGCATTTAGAACAACTTCTATGAAGATGGCATGGCCTAATTTCATGCACAAACTAACCTAAAAGGCATAACTAAACAATCACAATCACGTTCATATCAGGAAAATTTCTAACCAAGTAGGATGTTGCAGCAAAATTAAATAATTTCTATAGACAATCTAGTTATGAAAAAAATTCACTAACATGTAGGACATAATAACGACCAACTTTTGTGAAGAAAGTTTTTCTAAACAACCTACACATGATTTTTCAAAAATCAAACAATAAGCAACACTATGTTAGAAAGTTGTCAAAACAGCAGGACACTTAGCAAATATCACAAGAATTTGTCATATCAAAACAAGTCTAAAAATCACCAAATTGTCACACAACATAGCAAACATATTGACAAACAAGTTTCATTGAGAGGTCAAATACAAAATCTTAATAGAAAAAAATGAAACAAAAATATCAAAGGTCTATTTAAACAGAGGTTAGAACAGGGTCCGAATTTGATCCCATGTCCAAATTCTGATCTAATTTTGAAAAAAATGAAAAGTGGTCCAAACGATGAGTGATCTATGTAAAATCAGTGGCATTGGAAACTTCTAAGTGTGCCTTACAACTTCCTTCTAAGTGTGCCTTACAACTTCCTAGAAAGGCATCGGTCCAAACCGAGTCAATTAGGTGCTCTAAGATCAAGATCTTTAAAAGTGCGCATGTTAGTAACTAAGAACCTAAACATAAACATGCATTAATAAATTTCAAAACCATTCAAGTAATGCACAAATGACATGAACAAATCGCATGTGACATAGAATAGATGTGACAAGTAATTGGGGTGATCATCTAACCCTAAATCGACATAAGAAAATGTCATAAAATTTGATGACAATAGGAGATGATTCAAGATTCATGATGAAATGCTTGAGGGTTTCTAGGTAAACCTGTGCTCTTACGACATATATTAATCATACAAAATGATACTTAAATGTAATGGCGTGAATATGTACTCAAACCTTGTAATATGAAGTTTAAGTGTCAAGAAGACATTATCCCAAAAGTCTTTGAATGTCTTAAACAAGCATGGTAATATGCATATATGGCAAGATTTTATTTCAGCATTAACTTCATAGGACATGCTTGATTTTAGCCATCTCAAGACATATAAAAATGTTACAAAAATCATACATACATAACATGCAATGATGAACATTTCTTGTTAGAGTTCGAAACCTAAATGTAATCACATGAATCGCAACAAAAATGACAAAACAAAAATGCACATTTTAACCTTAATTTATGCAATTGACTCACTTACCAACGTTAAGACTTTGCAAAGCACGTATCAATTAAACATATGTATCATATATTTCAATCTTCATGAAGGATTTGAGACCAAATAAATGCATTTGTGGACTCAATTTCATCAAAACAGAATTTGGACCAATGTAGGACAGACCATCATATGTTCAGATCTAAGCGATTTTGACCTAATTAATCATGTATAAAAATTTCAAAAAAAAATACAGCGCATGCTTCACACTAAATGAGCAACTTTTATGAAGGAATGTTCTTCCCGAAATCAACGCATAGATCAGTACAATAATGACAAAATCAAAGATTAATATAGAACAGACTGACATAGATTTGGATCTGAATAGATTTGACCTAGTTAAACAAATCTAAAAATCATGAAAAAATTACAGAACATGCACAAAGTGATTTGGAACAAAATCATCAAAGCAATATTGTCCATAAATCATCACAGAAGCCTACATGAAAATAACGAAATCTCATTTTGGAATAAGAACAAAATCAAAAATCCAATTGAACTATAACAAAATCGCTCATCTTCAGAAATGTTTTTCAAGGGTCAAACGATACTTGATTGGTGTGTACAACCTATCATTTTGAAGCTTAAGACGTGCATTATCTAAGCTTAAGAGGACTTGAGTTGAAACGAGATTGTTTCGAATCTCGTTTTGGCCAAAACAAGTAAGCCAATCCTATGGTTACTAAATTGCATATTTAATCTAAATCAACCACAATCATTCAAGTTTATCATCAAAGAAGACTTAATTGTAGCTAATCATCATCTAAATCCATCATCTAGCATCTAATCATAATTTATTTACTTAAAATTGAACTCTAGCCCCAGCCGGCTAATCCGGTCTCGCTTCATAGGATTTGAGATCAAGAAATGATCTTTTATTACGATTTAGTCGATTTTGATTGAAATCGATCGAAATTTTTGCCAAAACTTTGATTAGACCTCTACAAACTGCTAAGGAATAGATTTGGACGACAAGTAAATGTTAGGGAAATCCCTTATGATGTTTTGAATATGACAAAATAAATCAAAGGCTACTAACGCGTTTATTAGTTGAGTAATAGACTATGCAGATGATAAAACATGTAAATGATATTTATCAAAGTCTATACTTGGAAGAACCAGAAGACTGAA
This sequence comes from Eucalyptus decipiens, assembly GCA_014182575.1. Classification (NCBI taxonomy): domain Eukaryota; kingdom Viridiplantae; phylum Streptophyta; class Magnoliopsida; order Myrtales; family Myrtaceae; genus Eucalyptus; species Eucalyptus decipiens. The sequence continues at coordinate 35,001,803 of CM024611.1, read as the reverse complement.
CGTAACACTTGTCCAAAATATGTTCTAAAGATTTCTAGACTTCCGTGTCAAAATCTGAAGACTACCAAAGTTTGTTATACATCAGAAGTCTGCCCACTATGATAAATTCCAGACTAAACGTGAATGAAGAACCAAAAGACAGACTCTATGCTGAAGCTGAACTTATTCAGATTATATCCAAATCTTAAAGCTAAATCTGTTCATAAGCAAAATATGTTCAAACTGACATCTAGATTGTAAAGTCTATTGCACTCAGACTCAGATTGTAAAGTCTATTGCTCTCAGACTTTACATCCAAAACGAGACAGAATGTAATACAAGCCCTAATCATATAACGGCTAGTGATCTAGTTTGGATTCTACATCGAGATAGATTTAATTAATTCAATCTAATTGATTGACGATTGGATCTTGAAGACAAGAACTTTTTATATGGAGAAGCTCTACTTATGGAAACCAAGATTCTATTTGTATGGGCGATCGGAATCAATTTGGGATTCTACTTTTGTCACTCAATGGCTACCAAATCTTCTAGATACGATTTGTCCAATGGGTAAATTGGAAGATGATCCTCTAAGATATTGTTCAACAGCTAGTTTGGAAGTGGAGGACTATTTAAGGAGATGAAGGACCGATGATCAAGTAAGAAACGGAGCGTAGAATTTATAATTCCAAAGTCTCGAGCGATCTTCGATTATACACTTGTCTCTTGTGAACTTAAACATTTGTGATTGTTAGAGAAATACCAAAAGAGTGCCTTAGTGAGATAGTGTGATCTACTACTAAGTATTTGCACTCAAAATTGTAATCTCTTGTTGATTATATAATGGAATCCAGCTAGAAAGCTGTTAGCATGAGAGAGTGGACGTAGGCTTGATTTAACCTGAACCACTATAAATTCTTTGTTTTTGTTCCATTCCCTGAACTCCTTTATTTTGTTCATAGTTGCCAAAATCTGAACTCGCTCAAAGTTTGTTGTTATTCAAACTCAGGTTAAAAGTAAAGGTTTTCACTGCATTTTGCAAAATCTATTTTTACACCTATTCACCCCCCTCTAGGTGTTCATATTAGTACTTTCAATTGGTATTAGAGCCAAGTGCTCGGTTTATAAAAATGTTTTTACTTTTGAGCTAAAGATCTTTTATAGCTAGTATCTTGGCACCAGGACTTATGGAAGGGCAAAGCAACACTAGGTCACCATATTTTGATGGAAATGAATACAATGTTTGCAAAAACAAAATGAAGACATTCCTAAGATCTAGAAATCTCTTGCAATAGGATGTTGTGGAAAAATGAATCAATCTTACTGCTGCGTCTACATCAAATAAGAATGACAAAGACAAAGAAACCAAACCCCTCGCTCCTATGTCTCGGACGGAGAAATCCAAAAGAAAAGCACTTGATGCAAAAGCCATTTATTCTTTATATTGCGCATTATCTCTTCTGAATACATCATAATTTCTTCATGTGAAATAGCTAAGGAAGTCTCGAGATAGACTTCATGTTACTTATGAAGAAACCGATCGTGTAAAAGAGACAAAAATAAACTTCATGCTTGGCCAATATGAATCCTTCAAGATGAAGCTAGGAGAGTTGATTGGAGATATGTTCAGCCGTTTTACAGAAATTGTAAATGGTTTAGCATATCAAGGTCAGCCAATTTCTTCCCCAATGAAGGTCAACAAACTCTTACGAGGTCTCTCAAAAGATTGGAACCATGTAAAATCTCGATTCAAGAGACTCAGAAGATTTTATGCCATTTTCCGTTGATGAATTGATTGGCACTCTTTAATCTTACGAAGTGGAACAAATCAACGATGAAGATTTCGAAGGTAAGAAGTCAATTGCTTTAATATCTAATGTTGATTCTGATGATACAGACTTAGAAAATGACATGGACAACAAAGAACTTGCATTTATGATCAAGAAATTCAAAAAGCTGAGTAGAAAAGGAAGGAAACTCAGTGGAAGAAAACAATACAAGTAGAATGACCATAAAAGAACCATGAAGGAAGATGACGAGCAAAGAAATATATGTTTAATGGCACATTTAGAATCATAGTCAGACTCAGACACAAACTTAGAATCAGAATCTGTCTCAAACACAAACTCAGAATCTGATGAGGAAATCAAGGTAAGCCATTCAAAAATTCCTATCAAAGTTTCAAAGTATATAAATGAGCTGTGCTTAAATCTCAAATTTTCTCTTAAAAGGATCTCCGAACTTAAAAAGGAGAATTCTTGGCTTAGGCAACAGGATCTTTCTCAAAAAGAAAAGTTTGAAATTTTACAAAAAGATTTTCTACAAACAAAAGAAAGTCGAGATTTACTTGTCAAAGAAAATGATTCTTTAAAGAAAGAATTTTCAAATATTTTGACAAGATTTTCAAATGGATAAAAAACATTAGAGCATATCATTTCCATACAAGTTCCTTACTATAATAAGTCAGGACTTGGTTTCAATAAGGAAAGTGATTCTCTAATTGATTTTTCTAAAGTCAATGAGAGACTTAGACAAAGACCTCCTAGACTTGCGTACAAGAAGCATTTTCAAAGAATCTTTACAAAACCCGTTGGTCGAAAAGCTCTCAAATGTTCAAATTGTGGAGATTTATAATATTTTGAGAAAGAATGTCCTAAAACCTGGAGACCTATCAAGAAAAATTAGATAAAAACAGCATATTCTACTAACTCTTAAGGACCCAAGAAAATATGGGTACCAAAGAAAATGTGAGTTGTTTTTGCAAGAAATAAAAAAAAAAAAAGAAGAAAGAGAATTTGGTAAGGAATTTTTTTATTCTCAATTTGATTTAGGCAATAATTCTCTTTGTGCCTCAATTGATATAGATTTTATAATGATCATATTTTGTTTTATTGAAGAAAGAATCGTATGATTTGTTTTTCTGATTAGTGAGTTGAGATTTAATACGTGTGATTATTTTTTATATCTTGTTTAGAGACAATTGAGTTCATTTTGTTTGATTTTATGCTCTCAAAATGTCATATTTTGTAAAGTAGAAATCTATTTTACGAGATATTAATTTATTATGCAAGATATTCCTAGATACTCAAGGATTTTATTCTCTCTGTTTTATCGTGCTATGACTAAGTGAGAATTTATTTTTCAAAATATCATTGTGCATAATATTCTTTCTTTGAATACTTTGTTATGATGAATTAAGAAAGAATATTTGTTTATCTATGGAGATTTTCTATTCTACTCTAATGAAATGGAAGGATCCAAATTGATGGATACTAAAAAGGAAATGAGTTGATTGCAGGAAATTCAATAAGGCAAGAATGATTGCAAATCTACGCAAATTTTGGTGCAATCAGAAAAATATCTCCTACCAAGATTGATAATGATTTTTTTTAATGGTATATTTCAAACATATACCATGGGTAAGAGAATATTTTTATCATCTCACCTTACAAATTTCTACATGCATTTATCATAATTTTGGATGATTGTTTATTATATTGCAAATATCTTATGTCGTAAATATAAGACATTGCAAGTTTTTACTTGATTTGGCACGCGATAGAAATATCATCTTTCTTTTCGCGAAATGCATCTATAATATATATATATATATGAGATTTATGCTCAAGGAAATCCCTTTGATCTCAAAAGATATTATTGCATATTTATGGATATTCTTGCTATATTCTTAAAAGATATATTATATCTAACAAGTTTGATCCACAAATCAAAGGAAGATATTACGTGACATTTTTGCAAAGATTATTATCTATTATACAAGATTTTTGCAGGTGGCAAAAGAATCTTCCATATGGATTTTGGAAAGCTCGATTTGAAAATTATGGATATTCTATACTATCTTCTAGAGGCTCAAAAATTCCTTTCTTTGTGCAAAGTTTTTGCAAATTGTTAAGGAAATCCCTAATATGTCGTACGAAAGGTTGAGTAGTTCTGAATTTTAATTTTATATATGCTATTTAATTTATTTGGAGAAAGGGCATTATATATTACGTGGATATTATTACAGCTTATTTGTGCAAAAAGTTCGTTAAGTTTATACAGGTTGAATTCGAGACGAGCTTGATTGAAGAAAATAATTTTTTACCTCGAATTTGAAAATACAAGTGATCGTTGCGGATGTTGTGGCTACAAAGAAAATAATGGAATTTATTCTGTTCAATGTGCACAAGCAACAATTGTTGCTATTTACAAATATTGTCATGATGACAGGGGAAGAAAGCGAATCCAAGAAAAAGGAAAGAATCGCGATCATCTCAAAAAGGTAACAAATTGAGGGGGAGCATTGATCAATTATGGAAATTTTTTTTTGAATCGATCGTGATCTAGATTATTATGGAAAGAAGGAAAGGTAAAAGTGACAGAACTTGTTAAGTTCTACCAAATCCGATTAGTGCATCTCTTATTACCTTTTGTCATTGACATATTATCGCTTTTTGATTATGACAAAAATGGGGAGAGAATATAAATATGCATATGTGTTGATTGGTTGATATTATTTATTGCATAATATTGAGCTGCAATTATTTTTCTACATATTGTTATACTCAATCTATTTGCTGTCTTTTGATTCAAATCATATTTTTTGAAAATCTAAAATTTGATTATTGATTTATCAATATTTTAGAAAGTGTGATTACACATCTGCATATTCAGAGATTTTTTTGTCATCATAAAAAATGGGAAGATTGTTAGGGAAATCCCTTATGATGTTTTGAAGATGACAAAATAAATCAAAGGCTACTAATGTGTTTATTGGTTGAGTAACAGACTATGCAGATGATAAAACATGTAAATGATATTATCAAAGTCTATACTTGGAAGAGCCAGAAGACTGAACGTAACGCTTGTCCAAAGTCTGTTCTAAAGATTTCCAGAATTCCTTGTCAAAATCTGAAGACTGCCAAAGTCTGTTCTACATTAGAAGTCTGCCCACTCTGACAAATTCCAAACTGAACGTGAATGAAGAACCAGAAGACAGACTCTATGCTGAAGCTGAACTTATTCAGATTACATCCAGATCTTAAAGCTAAATCTATTCAGAAGCAAAATATGTTCAGACTAACATCCATATTGTAAAGTTTATTGCACTCAGACTCAGATTGTAAAATCTATTGCTCTAAGACTTTACATTAAGAACGAGACAGAACGTAACACAAGCCCCAATCATATAACAGCTAGTGATCTAGTTTGGATTCTACATCAAGATAGATTTGATTGACTTAATCTAATTGATTGGCGATTGGATCTTGAAGACAAGAACTTCTATAAGGAGAAGCTCTACTTATGGAAACCAAGATTCTTTTGTATGGGCGATCATAATCAATTTGGGATTTTTTTGTCACTCAACGGCTACCAAATCTTCTAGATACAGATTTGTCCAATGGGTAGATTAAAAGACGATCCTCTAAGATATTGTCCAACGGCTAGTTTGAAAGTTGAGGAGTATTTAAGGAGATGAAGGACCGATGAGCAAGTAAGAGATGGAGCGTAAAATTTATAATTCCAAAATTTGAGCGATCTTCGATTATACACTTGTCTCTTATGAGCTTAAATGTTTGTGATCGTGAGAGAAATACCAAAAGAGTGACTTAGTGAGATAGTGTGATCTACTACTAAGTGTTTGCACTCAAAGTTGTAATCTCTTGTTGATTACATAGTGGAATCCATTTAGAAGGCTGTTAGCGTTGGAGAGTGGACGTAGGCTTGATCTAAGCCGAACCACTATAAATTATGTGTTCTTATTCCATTCCCTGAATTCCTTTATTTTGTTCGTAGTTGCCAAAGTCTGAACTCGCTCAAAGTCTGTTGTTATTCAGACTCAAGTTAAAAGCAAATGTTATTTTGCAGAATCTGTTTTTACACTTATTCGCCCCCCTCTAGGTGTTCATACTAGCGCTTTCAGAACAACCTCAAAAGGCGGCTAAACCACATACATCAAAGGAAAACAGAATCGGTCCAATCGGATCGGCCTTCGTGCATTGATCGAGAGATCAAGGTGTATGATCAGACCTATGCCGACCAAATGCAAGTAGAAGATGATTTGAAGATCAGATTGAATCAGATCTAGCAACAGGAACGCCGCTGGCGAGGGTTAGAATCGATGGCAATGGTTTTGCTAGAGAAGAATCCAGTCAAATCGGTGGAGAGAGAGAGAGAGAGAGAGAGAGAGAAGAAAATGGAGGGAAAATTTCACTTATATATTCTCCAAATTAAGAGAGATTTTGTGCATAATTGCAAAAACCAAAGCCAAAATTGGGAATTGCGTCAAAATGTCCGATTATGGGTTAATTTGCAATTTGATGAAATTCAAGAATCAATCTATAAAATTTTGGGAAATTGAAGGTGTGGAAGTGAAATTGACTTTGAGAGGATTTTGGAACCAGTTGGCGAAGGTCAGGAATTGACTGACAAGGGGCTGAACTGGCTAGCCCTATCGACGGCCGATTAAATCAGTCAAACTAGTTAGGTTCGGTTCGGTCGATTTCTGACCGGTTCTTGACCGGTTTGGTTTGGTTCTTATCATTTCGCCTACTTGGGGCCCCTGTGAGTCCCAAATTTATGCAATTTGCTCCCTAGACGATTAAATTGAAAATGAATTTAACCCTATTTTAAAAGAAATTGGTCAATTAAGGTACAATTAAGTTAATTAAACCTTATGAATGTGATCTAGGGTCTCTATTGATCTATCTTTATGATTATTATGAAAAATAACGAGTCAAAACCAAGGGTGCTTAGAATTGGGTTTAAATGGCTAAAATGGTTAAATTTATAATTCAATGGGTAAAATTGTAAATTAACTAAAATTGAATTCAATTAATCTCACAATTACTCTATCTAATGAATTATCCATATGGGAGATCACTTATCGTCAAATTGGCCTTGAATTAAAGCGCTCGAGTTTAGGTGAAAAATGGATCTAAGCCTAATATTAAAATTGGATCTAGATTTATGAAATCAAACCATAACTATGAATTGATCAATTCAAATTTTGATGATTGAAGCTTAATTGTTTGACTTTCTTATGCTTGGGAGGATAAAATTCTTCAAATTGATAAGTTTTGGAGTGAATTTCTCAAAATCAATTTCAAATTTGAATTTATCTTAAGGAAATGAGTGAGAAACAATCATCTATTTGCAAGTTATGAATAGATCAATTTTGATCCCCTAATTAGGGCTCAAAATGACAATTCGCATTTTGACTCAGTAAATTGCAAAATTAAATGTGCAAGCAGATTTCAGATAGTTCCTAAACCAAATGTCAAAGAAGGAACTACACCTAATCATAACTAGAATAAAAGTAATTTTAATTTTAGCCGATTTAGAATCTAAAATTAAAAAATTCAGAAATCAAGGTCCTTAATCGAATTTTATGACATTTTTGACACAAAAGTCAAATTGACATTAAAATATTTTTTTTGTGCATTTTTTATTTTTTTTTCCATTTTTTGGTCAAAGGTTTGACCAAAAGTCAACTATTTAGTTGACATTTCCTAAAATGTTGATTTTTTCGTCAATTTTTTGAATTTTTGAGAAATTGATTCGATAAAAGTGAAATTAAGGTTAAATGGAATTTTTTTGGGTACAAAGTCAATTTTTGACCCGAGGTTGACTTTTGATCAAAGGGTTGACCAAAAATTAACCCGAAATTAAACCCTTTGACTTTTCAGGTTTTTCTTGAAAATGAACTAGAGATTGCTTTAAAATGACAATGCAAAAGAAAGAAATGAAAAATGACACTTTTTGGCCGAGAAATGGGCTCCATCGCAATCAAAAATAAAAATTTGATTTTTTATCTTTTAATCACACGTCAACCAAAAATCGATGTCAACATCTATGAACATTGTAATAAATCCAAAAAGAGATCATACTTGTCATGATTTATGACAGCTTGGACGTTTAACTAAGTATGGAATTCTTTGAATCTTTCTAACCATTTAGAATAAGGAATATCGTCAACAGTAAAAAACTGTTTAGAGGAAGAGGTTAGATTCTGGGATGAATTATCTGGTTGGATAACCTCTAGTTCGAAGAATTTGAATCCATCTCTTGATTTGAGGGATCGGTCATGAATATTGAAGAAGTGGCTAGTATAATAGGAAATGATTCGATAACAGGGATTGAAAAAGAGGAGGAAGATGAAAGAGATACCAAGTCTGGTTTCGAATCTAAATTGATCCGAGAAGTTGAATCTGATCTTTCGAGGTAGAAGGATCAAGCTGTTTTTCTTCCTAATTGCCCGGATTTATCAGGAATGATTCCAACGGGTTAGATAGCATCATTTGGTCTGGCTTCTCCTTTATAGAAATAAAAAATTCTTTAGGAATCTTTTCATTCTCCTTTTCTTTCCTTAACCGGTCCAGTTCTCTAAGGTGGTTTCGCATTTCTACCATATCGTTTTGTCTCATCGATAGAGGTTTCTACAAGAGCAACAAAGATTGAAGTGTTTGTGGTGGTGGTGAAAGAGAATACTTAGTTCATGGCATAGTTGGGAATGGATCAAAAGGTTTGAATTTTCATTTTTTAAGAAGTTGGATTAGCCTATTGAGCTTCTCTATTTCCATCTTTAAGAATGCGAGATGATGATATCCTAAAGGTTGTCCAGATTTCGAGGCATGAAGCCTTTTTGGAAGTCTGAAAGAATCTTCTTAGTGGTTTCATCATATCTCTTAAGATCTCTTTGTATATCAACGATTTTGGAATCAATTGTCTTGGAAGCAATATTATGTGTTAGAAGAGTCTCTGATTGCCAATTTAGGACGGTTTTAGCAATATGAGTTCCTTTTTGTCTTTCATGTTCGTCCACATTGGTTGATGCAGGTATTTTTGGAACATGATGACATCTCCCTCGAGGGTTGATGAATTCTTTAGGGGTAGGGAAAGAAAGCCTTGAACTTTCTTGAACAAGAAGAGGAAGGTTTGTCTATTGGAACATAACGATGGAGGAACTAACTTTTTTTCTTGGTTAAGTGATGTTTCACCTGAAACTTCAGGTGGGTATGAATGCTTTTTTGTCCACTTTAAGATTGGCTTGTAGAATGGAGAAATGGCTGATTTTTTGTGAGGAGGTGAGGGAGGTGATGTAGATGGTAAGGCTGGTGGAACGGGAGTTGGAATAAGAGGTGATGTAGGTGGTAAGGCTAGTGGAACGGGAGCTGATGACGTGTATTCAAGTAGTGGAGATGGAGCATAAAAAACCATGAATTTAAACTTACACACTCACTAAGGGTATTAACAGAATGGTCTCTGTTCAAGTGCCTTTGGTATACACTATCTTTTGATTTTTTGGGTTTTTGTCTGGGCCTTGTACTTGGGTCTACTTCGTCAAGAGAATTGGTGCAGTAAGAACACAGGGAAAAAGGGTTCCAAAAACAATGACCATATCAATCCTTGTAGTAATGGAGAAGATTTCCATTACTCTAAAAAAATTAACAAGCTCCTTGGGGTCTGGCTCGTAGATTGATTTTGGAATATAAGATTCAATCATAAACATGATTTGGAAGATGGAAGGATTCTCTTCATTTTCTTTGACAAATTTGATGGCAACGGTGCCATCCTTTTTTCTTACAAATTTAGAGTCTGAGGACTAGAAAGGCTTGTTGTTTTGATGCAGCTTTTCATAGTTGATAATCCAAGTCTTTGGAAGGACTTTGGCCAACTTCTCTTTAGAAATATGTTTGGGAACATGGATGCAGGATGCCTGGTCATTTTGCATGGAGATGAACAATGCATTTTCATTTCCGTTTTGGAAATTTAAATCAAGGACGTGGTTCTGTACTTGATAAATCATCTAGTAGTGTAGTGTTGCCACAATAGCATTAGCGGCCTCGGGTGCTCCAGTGAGCTGGATATGAACCTTTAAAAAGGAAGCAATTTAGGATCTAAAAGAGCAACATTGAAGTTTGGATATAAGGTTACAAAAACTATCCTAGCATTCAAAGTGATTTAGATGGTGCCAATACAAGCATTCTGGTATTCTAAGAACCAAGTATCCAATAGGGCCATCTTGGCTACAACTAGCAAGCTTTTTCAGCCATAAAAAGTGAGAGTAACAAAATATTCATTTCCAGTGGCTAGAGTGGGATGTTGATTAAATTTGGAGGACTATAATTACTCTTTCACTTCTTTGGGAGTCGATGTATAAGTTGTCGAATGGAGTGGATGGGAGAAAATGATGAGGCGAGTTTAATAAAAGCAGAATATGGGTTCATAAAAGGGAGTTGAGTTTCAGAGATTTTAGTATCATCACTTAGAGAGACCTCATAAAGATAGTCAATCTTAGAAGCATTTGATACTCGAAAGTCTAAAAGAGAAGAGGAAAATGGAGAAAAAGTGAAAGTAATTGGAGCATCTAGGATTTCAGGATCAGACATGATATGGAGAAAATCTTATTAGCACTGGATTTACCTGCTAAGCGCATGGAACGAACCAAGTTACAAATAAAACCATGGCTCATTATCAATGAGGGGATCTATGCTTAGAACCAAGGAAAATTGAGTTAGTCACTTTCGGGTATGTCTTCTCACAAAGGGGCGAACCTTATTCAAGTACTTCGGGGACATCCTTTTAGCAAGAAACTACCCAAAGATTTAGTTCAGAGCATAAAGACACTCAACGGTGCCAGGATAGTAATGATTCTAATTAGCCGAGAGCTGTATTCATGAGATATCGACTGTCGATCTTAAGGTGCATTTGTCTTGCAACATTTTTCTAAAAATGATTGTTTTTATTGTTTACAAAAATGAATTAGAGAAAAATATATTCATCATCTAAGAAAATGCTTAAAACTAAATTGTTATCAATAATGAAAATAAATTTCATTGACTAATTATTCCGAGCGATATAATCGTTCATTTTTTGGAAAATGTTTTCTTTTGTAGATTTGCAAAATAAAACAAACCTTTAATGGAATTTTTCGCAAAACATTAAGGTTGAAATAGGTGTTGGGTTTTTCATTCATATATATATATATATGGATGGAGCCACACTTTGACTATGAAGAAAAATAGTTAAAAATATCAAATTAGAAAACAATGAAAAGATTTTGATTCATTTCTTAATATGATTTCAATTTTCTGAATTTTGATTTCAAATTTACAATGTACAATATTGTTTGATTACTTGCAAATCATCTTTATTATCGTGAATCTCCATCTATAGTCATGTGTAGTCTAAGGATATTCTAAACACATGGATGGGTTTTTCATTAAATATCTTTTGGAAAAGTTTGAGGCTAAAGTGATTATTGGGTTTACTTAATTTATATTTTTACCTCTTGTTCTTATGCATAGACATATTCTTCAGCAAATTTCCGAGTGTCCAAACCCTTCTTGACATACACACATATATACGCATATATATCACTTGGACATCCTGTATGTGTAAAGAACCAAAAGTCAATATACACATTATATACATAATGTATATAAAGAACCACAGCGGAAACTGAAAACAGGTTGCAGTAACAGAATCGTTAAAAGTTCACCAAATTGCGAACGCCATGCACAGGTATATTAGTCCGACTTACTAATCGCAGAAGCTAAGATCCAATCCATCGTCTGGTACTAGGCATCACTTTGTGGGTTTCGATCGTAATAACTTGAGTAGGTGCTCATCTCTTCTAGGAGGAATCAAATCGAATTGTATTCTCTGATCAACTGCTTCTCTCGCGAGAATTCGTTATGCCTCTCTGTTTTGGTTGTGTTAAGCTCGAGAATTCGGAGAAGAGTGTGTTTGTTGCCTCGTAGTTAACTTCTAAAGTCATGCAGCGGGGTGCATCCGTTGTTTAAGCTCCGACGCGGTTTTGTCAATGGGCGTTCGTCTTCGAGGGAGTTTCTCAGAAGAGCACATTGAAGTGGACGTGCTTCAGTCAACTCAACAGATCGTGCTGCATTACGTATCAAGACGGATGTGGATATAATATGTATATAGACTTTTGGTTCTTTGTATTATATATATATATGTATATATATAAAACCAGTATGGTTCTATACACACACATATATATCTATAAATATATTTGGTTCTTTACTCATGCAGGTGTCCACATCCGTCTTGATACGTAATGCAGCACGATCTTTTGAGTCGACTGAAGCACGTCAACCTCAATGTGCTCTTCTGAGAAACTCCCTCGATGACGAACGCCCATTGACAAAACCGCGTCGGAGCTTAAACAACGTATGCACCCCGCTGCATGACTTTAGAAGTTAAATACGAGGCAACAAACACACTCTTCTCTGAATTCTCGAGCTTAACACAACCAAAACAGAGAGGCATAACAAATTCTCGCGAGAGAACCAGCTGATCAGAGAATACGATTCGATTTGATTCCTCCTAGAAGAGATGAGCACCGAGGGAGGGATCTTAGCTTCCGCGATTAGTAAGTCGGACTAATATACCTGTGCATGGTGTTCGCAATTTGGTATTATGATTGAACTTTTAACGATTCTGTCACTGCAACCTCTTTCAGTTTCCGCTGTGGTGGGGACTGCAGCGACCGTCGCCATCGTGTACTTCGTCGCTGATTGCTTGAAGAAAGCAGGAACCGCAATCCCAATCTATGCCGGGAAAGCTACCTTTGACTTGAAAAAAATTCCACAGGGTGTTCGTTCTTCGCCAGCCGAGGTAATCTCCGTCACGCCAACGGCTGTCTCATCCATCAGGGAAGTGCCCGAAGAGTTCGATATCCTCGATAGATTCTTGAAGTCCAACAGGTTTTCTTCAGATCAGCTGGCTGCTTACACTGAAAATTATGCCATCGTGCTCGGTTCTGGCTCTTATGGAGTTGTCTTCAAAGGCAAGTTGCCGAATGGAACTCCAGTGGCAGTCAAACTGCTCACGAACGCCCAAGACAAGAGGATGGAGGAGCAGTTCATGGCAGAGTTGAGCTCCATGGGAAGAATTCACCACATAAATCTCATCAATCTCTATGGATTTTGCTTCAACTCAACTATGAGGGCGCTCGTTTACGAGTACATGGAAAACGGGTCCCTCCATGGGCTCCTTTTCGGGAACAAGACGGCGCTCGATGGTCCCAAGATGCATGAGATTGCTGTGGGGACTGCAAAGGGGATCGCCTACTTGCATGAGGAATGCGAGCAGAGGATTATCCACTACGACATAAAGCCCGGGAACATCCTTCTGGGCCGGAACTTGAGCCCAAAGATTGCGGACTTTGGGCTCGCCAAGCTCTACAATAGGGGAAGTAGTCAAATCCCCATGACGGGGTTTCGTGGCACACACGGGTACGCCGCGCCAGAGATGTCGAAGTCATATCCGGTGACCTACAAGTGTGACGTGTATAGTTACGGGATGGTCCTATTTGACATCGTGGGGAGGAGGATAAATCACGACGTGAACCTGAGAGAGTCAATGCCCGGGCTACCGCAATGCACATGGCACATGTTACAAAATGGCAAGTTGTTGGAGATGGTCTGCGGTTTTCCTGAGAGTGAAAGAGAGAAGGCGATGAGGATGTTGACGGTGGCTTTATGGTGCATTCAGGAGAAGCCGGAGGCGAGGCCGGCGATGAGCACCGTGGTGAAGATGTTGGAAGGAGATATGGGAATTCCGACGCCTGAATAGCCGTTCGAGAATCCTGATCTGGATAAGCCTTCTCAAGGTTCGGGAAATGGAAGTGAATGGGACTCAGACTCATCCGCTTTGGGGTTCGGGTATTCTAGAGTTCCGTACTTCGAGCTTGGGAAGCAAACTGCAGAAATAGAGCTAGCAAACAGATGATATTATTAACATCCTTAGCAGAAAGACTCCTAAATTTTCATTCTTGTTCTTTTATGGTAAATCATGAATGTACTGTACAAGTACCTAAAGATTTTGCTTTTTTTTATCAAGTATCCTTTTGCATTGCTCATATCATAATACTACAGAATGTAAGACGATTGCTCTGCCGATCCCATGCCCATAGATGCCTTTGGACAAATCTATGGCCGTATTCCTGGTGAGTAGGTTGGGGATCATTTGACTTTTACAATATATTGATCAAAACGACTTAAATGATCAAAAAGTGTGCTGCAATGCATTAAAAAATATAAATAATTTATAATTGTTCTAGAGAATTGACGCTAAGAAAGACAGAATTGGAGTTTGTCAATGAGAATTCCTGTATTTAGAATAGCATTTAAACAAATATTAGAATGAGCTCGCACTCATTATTTGATGGGAAAATCTTAAATAAGGACCGAAAGTCAGCATACTTTCTCAAATAATGACCCGAAGTGATCGTTGTTCCAAATAATGACCAAAATTGAGCATATTTTCTCAAATAAGGACCCGAAGTGGCCGTTATCACAAATAAGGACTCAAAGTGGCTAACAAGTCTCAAATAAGGACCTAAACTTGTTGGCCGGCTAAAATGTTCACCGGCCGGCGAGAGTGTGACATTTCCGATGGCCGGGATATGGGCAATTTTGTCCCCAAAAATATACAGATAGAAATTAACAAACCCTAAAAACCACCCTCCCAAACTCTTCACATTCTTTTGACCTAAAAAGAAAAACTCTTCATGTTCTCACGTTTTTCTTCTTCTGCTCTTCATCTTCTCCGTTCTTTGTCCTCTCTCACTTGGAGCATGGAAATTTTCTGTTAATAGAACACGAATTGAAACACAACAAGAAACCTTTGTTTCTTCACATCTTCTTCTTTTGTTTTTGTCTTCGTTTCTTTCTAACGAAGAAGACAAATCTTGAGTAAAGCCACCTTTTTGTTATCGAGACACTTGTGTGTAACACGAGGGCCGCGATTCTTCATTATCTTTTCCTAGTTCGCCAAGCACTTTGATTCACACTCCCGTTCAACCGAGGTTAGTTTTGTTCAAATTGAGAGAGAGAGAGAGAGAGAGAGAGAGAGAGAGAGAGGGGGGGAGGGAGGGAGGGCATGTACCTTTGAAACTCGGGGAGACAGGGATCTTGCTCCATCAACAGATAATTTGGGTTCTCCAAATGAGAGGGGACAAAGAACGTAAAAGATGAAGAGTAGAAGAAGGAGAACATGAAGAGCTTGGGAGTTTTGTTTTTAGGGTTTGTTAATTTCTATCTATAATTTTTTGGGACAAAATTGTCTATATTCGGCTACTGCAAAATGTCACAGTTTGCCACCGGTGAATATTTTGACCAGCCGGCGGGTTCAGTCCTTATTTGAGACTTGTTAGGGCACTTTGGGTTCTTATTTGGAACAACGGTCACTTCGGATCCTTATTTGAGACTTGTTAGCCACTTTGGGTCCTTATTTGGAACAACGATCACTTCGGATCCTTATTTGAGAAAGTATGCTCACTTTGGGTCCTTATTTGATGATTTAATCGGATTATATACTCAAAACAATTCATGACCATTGTGATACCATCAAAGCTCACTTCTCTAATCAACTTCTCTAATCAATCTATTGAAAGCTATCAATTTTGTTGGAGATAATTAGATATTTCTCTAGGATAATTTATTATGTTTGATAATTTCATTCATTATCTATAACTCTTATGATTGCATGTAATTACATGATTGTGCATATATTGATTAAGATTTTATCTTAGAATAGTTATTTAATAAAATCTATACATATAGTCATATATTCTTGTTCAAAAAACATCGAAATTTACAAAATTTCCACAATTCTCTATTTTATTATATTATTTTTTTAATTTTTAATTTTTAATTTATTTTTATTTTGTATTGGAGGAACCGGCTTGCAGCCGACAGCCGTGCCGTAAACCCCAAAGTGACACTTAGCGGAGGATCCACCACCCCGAGTCACACTTAATACACCTAGCGCCTCCCCTGGGTTTTGAACCCTTCACTTCTTCGTTAAGGATCAGCAGAGTCTTATCCAATGGAGCCACCACGGCCGGTGGTTTTTATTATATTATTGTCAGCTTGATATGAGCGCTTTTTTCCGAAGGCAGCCTTAGTGCAATGCACCTAGTGCACCCAATGTACCTCGTAGTAAAATAAATCCATCATGCCACTCAAAAATATTCACTTCGCATGCACAAATCTAATATGAGGAAGCACTTAATCAAGTCCATTCCACAATGGCGTTTAGATGCCAACCATATCAATTGCATTGCCTAGTCAAGCCTTTTTCACAGAGGTAACTTTTCTTTCGATGCCACCCACACAGGTCGCCTAGCTTAATAACTATTTCCTTAAGCCACTCATATAAGCCACTTGATGCTATGATGCTAGCCATATAGGTCGTGTTGCTCAATTACTATTTTGCAAGTTAGCGACATCAATAATCTATTGTTTCACCTCCAATTCTTGACCTTTCGCACATTGTTTCAAGAAGCCAACAAAACTGCTAGAATTGTTGCCCCCATATAGCAGGATCAAGAATTTTTGCTACAAACAATCGTCGGACATTGCCTCATCTGCCATGTCTCAGCTATTGGACAATGTTTAACTTGATTTAAGCTCAAGCTAACTTAATTACCTTGGCTACATTTGGTCGTCTGAATTTCTAACTATGATAGGATTAGATAGGATAAAATATGAAATTCTAGGATTTTATTATATCATATTCACTATTTGGTGAATCATAGTAATAAAGTCGGATATTCACATCATGTCATAGATATTTTTTGGTATAAACAGCATTAGTGTAAATGAACCTAAATGGAGATGAAGAAAATTTCTCGTGATACTATTCTCTAATTTATTTTTATTTGCTTTTTTTTTTTTTTCAAAATTTCCACCGATTTTATTATTTTCTTTATAATTTATTTTTCCCCTTCCATCATCTTGATTATGGCAGCTAGATCTTCGAGCTGGTGGCCATGGCCTCTCTCTCTCTTCTCACTCGTGATCATGGTTGTGGTTTAATATTTAATTACACTAATACTTCCCCTCATACTTAGTTTAGTTTTTTTGCCTAATACTAAGCATAGAAATATTTCACTAGGGAGACAAATAAGGGCCTATAAAGATTTTAACTTAAGATTTTTGCTTTGATACCATGTGAGATTTTGTGAGATTACCGCCAATTGTTCTAAATTTAAGCTGGTAGATGAAGGTGTTGTATAATATTTAGTTACTCTAACAACAATTAAGGCCGCTCCTGCTCTTCTCATTTGTGGCTCTCTAGCTCCTCTCATCGGAGGCCGTGAGCTTCTCTCACTCGCGGCCATGGCAGCATGGTCACTTGAGTTTTGAGCTCTCATCCTTTGTAATTTCCTCATTTGCCTTCAGTTTTCACGATCTTTTAACCTTGTGGATGTTGTCACCACCGCTCTCTGCTTGCTCGCCTTCCTCCTCCCCACCCTTGTCTCCTCGAGATCAAAGAGCCCTCCAAATAGTTGGTGAGCTTAAAGAATTGGCCACGAGATGTCAATTCGAAGTAGAATAGAGGAGGCGAAGGTTTGGAAAGTGGGGACATGAAAAGAAGGAAGAAGAAGATGAACAGAAGAAAGGGAAAAAAAACGAAAACAGAAAGAAAAAAAAAAAAAAAGTCTCGGATGAAAATGCCACCGACCATGGCTTGCAAAGTGGCATGTCAGATGCACGAGTTTGCCAACAGATGAAGATTTGACCAAGCAGTGAGCTTTAGATATGTTTTGAGACTGAGTTGCCCAGTCTAGGGCCTTATTTGCGACAGTCCTCTAGGAACTTTTTTAGAAAAATGCCTCATTTCAGGACTCTATTTGATTATTTCACTTTTATTCAATATTGTTAGGTGTGTTTCGTCAGGTTGTGGCCGTTGAAAACTCAATGGTTTCAATGATTAAAGCTTAGTCAAGGATGAGCAATGGCCAAGTAAATTGCCAAATTTAACTTCCAATCAAAAGCAGGTGGACCCTAGTATGCCTTGAAGCCTCAATAACTTTATGGAATTTGAATTACTAAAGCAATGCACAAATAGTAAATTGAAGGCAAATGAGGAAATTGCAAAGAATTAGAACATATGGCTTACAATCTTATATATCACCCGTGCTCGATAATTGGAATTGAAGAATAAACTTCTCGAAGGAAATCAATAGATGGGTAGAGAAAATGAAAGGGATTACAAGACCTACTAAAAAGCTTTTATACTTAAGAACAGATACTGAACTCAAGAAATCTAATCTTATCCAAATTTGAAATTCAAAACCCAAGCAAAGGTCTAATATGATATTGAATGATCTTCAAAACTTGATGGACTTCTCGATCGATGCGGTAGAATTCTTATTCAGAGTGTTGACGAGTCTTGAGAGATATGTGTGTGTTGATAAGCATGTGAACTTTTTATTCCTCGTTTATCTTTAATGAATGATTCTGTTATACATCTTGAAGTTCTTCTGCAAGAATCTCTAAATAACTCTCAACTTGTAAGAGACATTACTTTGGGCTTTGTCGTGCTACTTTAGGGATGATTTGTAAGTTCTTTCGATCCTTTAGTTATAGTTATTCACTGGTAGATAGATCCTTATAGACTCAGACTTCAACTTTCTTCCATGTTTCGAGTCAATGAATTGCCCCACATGTCATGACTCCACTTAAACTCTATCTATTATAATCTCACCACCAACAAGCTCTTCAGACATTCCATCAATATATTTCTTGAGCTAAGTGTATTTTTATGACCTCTATGGTCCACAAGCTTATTTAGGCATCTGTCAATGAGTTGTAAGGATCAAATGTACTGTCATGGCCTAATCTGAGCCATTACCTTTTTAATGTTTTGGCTTAATTTTTAAGCCTGGTATCAAGAAATTTGTACTTGTTAAACAAATAAAATGTAATTAAGAGACCCAATAAATTATCAAGTACACACAGAAACAAATTCGCTTATGGATAAGAACTTTCTACCCAAGTGGCTAATTAGTTCCGCTGGCTTCTATGTCATGCCGGGCAAGATTTGTGGTGTAAAGGTCATCGTTCAGTTTACTCCATGCATCTTTAGAAGCTACTAATCACTTTCCTGCCGGTGCATCTTTCCTAAGTCATTAAGGAGGTTAAGGTTCATCCTAAATCTATATATTCTTTTTAAATCTTTCTAATTCACGGATCAATGGGGAAAGCTACCAAAAAAGTTCTAAATCTATTGCAATTATGCCTATTTAGTTCTAAAGTTATTTTTTTGGTTAATTGAATCCTAAGCCTTTTGTAATTGTATCAATTCAATTCTTTTTTTTTTTTTTGGGTCATTCGGTCAAATTTGGTCAGCTGGCGTTGATGTGGAAGTCGGCAAGCGCCGACCATAATTTTGTAATAATATTTTATTTTTTTGAATTATTATTTTTTTTTTTTTCTCTTTTTTTTTCTTCCTCATTCTTCTGGTAAATGGCCAAAAGGGAGGGCTGATCGCCGAACTATGGTGACAGGCTAGTGGTGAGCTTGCCTTGTTGTCCCTAGGCAAGGGCGAACTCAACCTCGCGAGTGAGCTTAATAGCCATTGGCAAGGTCGAGCTCACCGATCTAATGATGAGGCTCACCCTCACTGATCGTTGGCATCAATCGTTTGAGAAGTTTTCCTTTGTTGAGAGGAATGAAATGGGACACAACACAGATGGTGAACCTACGAGTACATGAAGGCAGAAAATGCAATCAATGAGGGTTGTGGTCAATTAGAGAAAATGTTCTTGACTTTGACCACTAAATGATAAATTCTGTTGAATCGGTGATTAATGTGCATTCAATCATCAGTGTTTTCAGGAGCAACGTGTCGTTGCTGCATGCCAAGATTTTCACGTACTGCCAAGTTATATAAACTACCTATTTGACCGGCGAGACTCTGCGTAAATTTTTCGTGTATGACTGAAATTATATAGAATAGTTCTACATTTCCAAGTAATCAAACAGTAATTCACGAAGAAATAGAAACTCTTGGTATTTAATTGAAATCCAAATGTGAACTGAGATAGATGATTATTTGCATCATTAACCAAAATCCAACTTGCGAAATATCGATTTAGCCTATTCATTCGACTAAATCTTCATGCCTTGTCTCTAGATGATCAGTGTCACTCCAATTTGCAACTAAGGCGAAAAGTTTCACAAATAAATGATATGCATTATTTGTTGACGATGCATACAATTTTGAAATTGCACGCTAACTCGAACTTCGAATTAGTGTACGTAGAAAAAGATGCGGGGAGAGAAATAATGGAGACAGATGTAAATTTATTCAAATAGCATCTTCTTTTCAACACAGGAACATAGTTTAGATAATTTCTCTTTCCAAATTTAGCTTCCTAGTTTTACCAGGCGTACAGCTTTTCATATTTCTGTGTCTTTTCGTTAAAAGAGTAGGCTCCGTCCGGCCTTACGCTCCACCAGCACTTGAGCCAACATCGAACCCTATCCCTCAGCGAATCATAAACCGTGAAATCTTGTTTTTCACCGTTCCACTTGATGGTGCACCAGAAGATCGTGCGGATCAGACTGTCACCGAATGGCCACGTAGTGTAGTTCCCATTGGAAAGGTAGTGCACACCGGTGTCGTCGTCTTTGGATCTGCAATGCACCATCAGAGTAACTTCGCCCAGATCGTTTTGGACTCGAACGACTTTCTTTGTTGCGGAAACATTTCCTTTCGGAATCACAAGCACGAGCACCGTGAGTAGCGGCATCAGCTTCAGAAGGTTTGAGGCTGAGAAGTTTTCCATCGTTGGGAGGAATGAAATGGGACACAGCACAGATTGGGATGCTTTCTTTTGGAGTAAGGTGTTGTTCATGGTGAACCTAAGGGTTACATAAAGGCAGAAAATGCAATCGATGAAAGTCGTTGTCAAATGTGCTTGACTTTGACCACTAAATGATAAATTCTGTTGAACCCGTGATTAATGTGCATTCAATCACCAGTGTTTTCAGGAGCAAGTGTGTCGTTGCTGCATGCCATGATTTTCATGTACTGCCAAGTTATTTAACTAGCTATTTGACCCGTGCGACTATGCGTTAACTTGTCGTGTATAACTGAAATTATATAGAATAGTTCCACATTTTTAAGTAATCAAACAGTATTTGACAAGGAAATAGAAACTCTTTGTATTTAATTGAATCCAACATAACACTTCATTGATTGAATTGCATAACATAGCGGTTCATTGGGTCATTGTAAAAAATTAATTTAACTCATCATGTAAATTTTTTCTAATCATTTCACTAATATTTTGGATACGCAAATTTAGAATATTTAATGTTTCATGATTACATATTATCGAGTGATATAATATTAATGGATGGACATTATTCTTGATAAAGTGACATTATTAAATTTTTTTGTTAATCCCATGGAAATATGCTTTAAAAAATAATCTGAGTTCATTTACTATCGCTATCTTAATTTGGCCAACAATTCCACTCATGGACATATTTATCAGTAAATCATAATCTTTTAGAATTATGGTGGCTACATATACAATTGATTTTCAAGAGCTTTTAATAGTTTCAATTGCATGTCCACATTCAAAAATCCCTTTTAGATGACTTTACATAGTTTACATTAGAGTAGATTATTTGCAAAATGTTCAAGAATGCTCTTTAGAGGATTTGAAGAAGATGCATATGTAAATTACACTGGAATTATAAATGACAGGTACAATAAAATGGTGACTTTGATATAGAGGGACAGAAAGTGCCTTAACACATTTTATATAGTCGTAAGTCCAATACAAAAACTTAATCAATTGGCGAATGGAGATCATATGAATATAAGTTAGTATATAGGATTTGTTTTCAAGCGATGTGGGACATTATTTTTATAAAAATAAAGAAAAAGTTAATGGGCTACCATTTGTAAACAATTGTGGATGTTGATGAAACCCTCATGTAATTTACTGCATGAATGAAATGAGACTCAATATGTTCTTGGAGATTGATTCTCATGAATTGATGATGAAAAGAGCAATAAGGAAGAGTTGGATGAGCAACACTTGAATAAAACACAATCAAGGCCGAGCACATCGACCGAAATAGGTGGAATCCAGCACGCAATGTATTTTATTCTAGCGAACAAATGTGATATGTAGAAGCGAGAGAATAGGTGGAATCCAGCGCGCAAATCGACCGAAATAGCATTGGGATTCGTACTTATTAAGTCGATTTCACCAAAACATGGATGAACTAGCTCCCCCAATTTCAAGTTCCCGATTTTGGATTCGATAAAGCCCAGAACGGAAGCTTCAAACTAGAAACTCTAACAGCACAAACTGAACCAAGCAACAAAATTTGGACTGCAATGTATACACCAAACTTTTTAATCGGGATTTTGAGTGAAAGTCAATCTCGTGGAAACAACTATTGAAGAGCACAATTAGGTCGCGCTCTGCGAGAGCTTTCCAAAATTTCCCGATTTACTCACATTGTATTGCTAGATCGCATGATATTTGCTGAACAGGTGTTGGATCATGTAGATCTGATCGTGAGTTTTACAAGACCAGGGGAATTATATTGAATGGAGTTTTCTTGAGGGAGATATCACGAAGTTTTGCCTTGGCCTTCCGTCAGGCTTGATTCATGGAAATTCATGATCCTCTGTTTATATGAAATCGGACTGCATTTTCGAAAAAGTTCAACTCGCAAGCTTTTCATGGGCACAAGAATCTAGTTAATCAGACTTCGAATGAGAGGGAAATGGTCGTCAAAGTTCAACTCATGCTCTCTATATTGCTCGCATTCTATACGGTCCATTCAGGCATCTTAATGTATCACATATTTCTTACTTGTTTGCTATAATCTAAATATCCTCTTAATGGTAATATTTTACACTTGGTATTTTGTTCGTTATTTACAGAGTGAGGAATCCTACATTGACAAGATGTCTTGTAGTTGACATCATTTGCATATGAACTTGTATGTAGAGAACCTTCCGCCTCCACACTCAAATATTATATAGAATATTTTGTCATATTTAAAAGGGAAAAGACCACCAAAAACCCCAAACTTTGCCCAAAGTGATAAATTTACCCCAAACTTTTTTTTTTGTGACATGAAAAACCCCAAACTTTGCAAATTATAACACATTTACCTCATTAAAGATATTTTTGTCTTATTCTTTCTATTTTTTATTTTTATTTTTATTTTTTTCTTCTTCCCTATTCCTCCACTGGCTCCGCCATGGTTGGCGGAGGGAAGAATGAAGAAGAAGAAAAAAAGAAAAAAAAATTTAAAAGTAAAAAGACCAAAATGCCCCTATAATTTAGGGTAAATGTGTCACACAAACGAAAGTTTGGGAGTTTTTTGTGTCACAAAAAAGTTTGGGATAAATGTGTCACGGTTAGCAAATTTGGGGGATTTTTCGTGTCACAAAAAAAGTTTGAAATAAATTTGTCGCTTTAGACAAAATTTGGGGTTTTTAGTGGTTTTTTCCCTATTTAAAATACACATGAAGTTTTCCCAACGCGTAGGTGTCCTACAAGTGGAGTGAACCGTGCTTGGGCATTGGCTGCTTCATGTTTTGGGCCTGGGCCCGTTCAATTTCTTCTATAGTGGCTATCGGCCACTTATGATGGGCCCAAAAGGCTTGGTTTTTGGGCTTAAAACCAATTGCCAAAAATGACCCCCTGCCAAAAAATAAAAAATTGACCCAATATGAATTGAATCAACTCGGCACACAACCCACAAAATGGGTCATGCCAAGCTCGACCCTTAGTGGATTGGGCGATGTTGCGCGGGGGTGGCCAGTTTGAAATCTCTAAAATGGGTTTTGAGACCTCACGGTGACATAAGAGTCATTTTGAGGTTGGAAAGTGGAGAATAGAGGCGTACCCTATCGATTGAAGATGTAATTGGATCACATAGAGAATTTCATTTAATACTTACACAGAAAGGCACATACTATGTGTTGCAAAAATTTCAAAATAGAACAAAAAATGGTAAAAAAGGGAAAGGGCAATTTAATTTATTTTAGGAAATGGGTGGCAAATATAGCTATTTTAAGAAATGAATGTAGATTGTTATTGTATGAGGGAGATTTAGTTTAAACTTAGATTATATGATAGATATATGGGGACAAGATATTGTCATGTGGACCTATGTATATATAGCACACATGTTGCCATGTGAAGAGAAATAGTGAAAAAATATATTAGCGAATAATAAAATAATATGTATAGATTTCGACTAATCTTTCTAACATAATTAAATTTTTCTGACAATTATCGATTTAGAAGGTACAAAACTCGTTGACTACTTTCCAATCATCTTTATCATCGTGAATTACAATTTTTTCCATAAGTATTCTAAACATATGCATGGTTTTACCATAATTTTTTTTTTATTATAAAGTTTGAGGTTGAAGTGATCATCCAATTTACTTATCCAATATTATATATAATAATTTCATATAAACCATTTCTTAAGTAAAGAAGCTTTATAGTCACTTGAATTGATACTGTTCTTATCATTAAGAGAAAATATGAATAACATAAAAAATCAATAATTACCATTGACATCAAATTAGAGAAAATAATAATTAACACGTCTTTCCTATAGGGAAGTTTTTTCAAAATATGTGATCATGACAATATAGGAAATGAGAAAAGAGCCTTGATAAAAAGTTAAAAGGAAAGTGAAATATAATATTGATTTCGGCAATAAAAATTTGAATATTACATAAAAATTCATAATCAAAACGAGGAACCAATGTCTCAAAAAGTGGAACAAAAGTTACAATCCAAGTTTCCAAATGATCGATTGATTACAGTCTAGAAAATATATTAAACAACAGGCAAGACCGACAATGGAGAATTATTGTTCGAGAAATAGGAATAACAACACAACAAATATAATTTAAGACTTTGTTTATCTCGTGAAAAAATGTATGATTTGAAAATATATATTTAAAATAATATTTATATCAATTGAAATAATAATTAATGAAAAATATTTGTATTATTGATGATGATTTATGTCTAATCATTTTTATGAACATTGAAAATAATTTTTTATCATTCATTTTTATAAATAATTATTTTTAGAAAAATACTTTCGCCAGTGTTCATTTTCCGCTAAATATACCAAATTTATATTTTTAGCTCTTCTTCTTATAGTTACATGTAATCTTGGATGCACGCGTGCATACATGTGTGTATGTGTCTAAATAATAATAATAATAATAATAATAATAATAATAATTTAAATTATTATTATTATTATTATTATTATTATTATTATTATTATTATTCAGCGACTTACTTGGTCTCCACATCATTGACTTTTGGCAAGCAAATCGCTGAAGATTACGTGTACATACACGTAATGTATATATATACCGGAACAAAGTCCAGATTTGTCGTGTTGACTGAAGCACGTCCATTTCGATATACTCTTCCGAGAAACTCCCTCGAAGATGAACACCCCTTAACAAAACCGCGTTGGAGCTTAAACAACGTATGAGCCACGCAAATGCACGGCTCGAGAAAAGTCAAATACTAGACAACAGAGAGACTTATCTGCGAATACTTATACTCAACATAACCAAAATTGAAGCCGTAACGACGGTCTTCATTAGCAGGCTCTCAACGAGAGAAGTTCTCGATCCCCCAACAAGGCTCGATTCGATTCCACCCAGAAGAGATGAGCGCCTCCCAATATCCTTTCCACAATTTCAATCGAGAGCCGCCTAGCGATCCTTTCAACGATTCATTCAAATCGACGACGGATCGGTTCTTAGCTGCTGTCATTAGTAAGTCAGAATGTGAACCTGTATTTGAAGTTCTTAATTTGATATTATGATCAAAGTTTTAACAAATGCTATCACTGCAACCTGTTTTCAGTTTGCAGTGTGGTGGGGACCGCAGCAACTATTGCTATCGCGTACTTCATCATCGATTGCTTGAAGAAAGCAGGAACTGCGATCCCAAGGTATGCCAAGATAGCTACTAATGACCTGGAAAATTTTCCGCAAGTTGTTCGTCCTTTGTCATCTGAGGTAATCTCTGTCTCCCCGCCAGCTATCTCACCAGGACACAATTGGGAAGTGCCCGATGAGTTTGGCACCCTGGAAAGGTTCCTGAAGCCCACCAGGTTTTCTTCAGATCAGCTGGCTGCTTACACCTCAGATTATGCCACCGTGCTTGGTTCTGGCGCTTATGGGGTTGTCTTCAAAGGGGAGTTGCCGAACGGAACTCTGGTGGCCGTCAAAGTGCTCACGAACGCCCACGACAAGAGGATGGAGGAGCAGTTCATGGCAGAGGTGAGGTCCATTGGAAGAACTCACCACATAAACCTCGTCAGGCTCTATGGCTTTTGCTTTGACCCAACAACAAGGGCGCTCGTCTATGAGTACATGGAAAATGGGTCCCTTGACAAGTTCCTGTTAGGAGACAAGATGGCGATCGATGGTCGCAAGATGCATGAGATTGCCGTGGGGACCGCAAAGGGATTGCCTACTTGCACGAGGAATGCGAACAGAGGATCGTCCACTATGACATAAAGCCCGGGAACATCCTCCTGGACCAAAACTTGAGCCCGAAGATTGCAGACTTTGGGCTTGCCAAGCTCTGCAATAGGGAAAGCAGTCAGATCCCAATGACAGGGTTTCGTGGCACACACGGGTATGCCGCGCCAGAGATGTCGATGCCATATCCTGTGACGTACAAGTGCGATGTGTACAGCTTTGGAATGGTCCTATTTGACATCGTGGGGAGGAGGATAAATCATGACATGGACCTAAGAGAGTCAATGTTGGGGCTACCACAGTGCACATGGCACAATTTACAGAATGGCAGGTTGTTGGAGATGGTTTGCGGGTTTCCTGAGAGTGAAAGAGAGAAGGCGATGGGGATGTTGATGGTGGCTTTGTGGTGCATTCAGAATAAGCCGGAGGCGAGGCCGATGATGAGCACCGTGGTGAAGATGTTGGAAGGAGATGTGGGAATTCCGATGCCTGATTGTCCATTCGAGAATCCCAATTTAGATAAGCCTTCTCAGGGCTCGGGAAATGGAAGTGAATGGGACTCGGACTCGTCTGCTTTGGGGACCGAGTATTCCAGAGGTCGGTTCTCCGAGCTTGGGAAGCAAACTGCAGAAATAGAGCTAGCTACCAGCTGATATTATTAATGTCCTTGGCCCAAAGATTCCTAAATTTTCATTCTTACTTCTTTTCCGGTAAATCATGGATATGTTGTAGTAGAACCTAAGCATTTTGTTTTTATTTTTTATTTTTTTTATTGAGTATTATTTTGCATTGCTCATATCATAATACTTCAGAATGCAAGACGATTGCTCCTCTGATCCCAAGCCCACAGATGCCTTCGGATGGATTTATAGTAGTATTCTTGTTGAGTACTAGTAGGTTGGGGATCCGATCTGACTTATAAATTATATTGATCAAAACGACTCACATGATGAAAGAGTATGCTGTGGTGTAATGCAGGAACTTGACCCTTTTTTGACCAAGGAAAGGGGAAAGTAAGGTTTGTCAATGAGAATTCCTGCATCATTATTAAATGGTTCAATCAGACTATGTACTCAAAGAACAATTCACGACCATTGCGATGCCACCAATCTTCTCAAATCAATCTACCTAAGGCTATCAATTTGCGTTACTTATGAGTAAAAAATCGATCCTGGAGGAAGTGGCGGGATGTATGCCTCTTCTCCACCCCACCGCATTCCGGACATGCTCATAAGCATCATGGACATATCCATTTGCGTCATTGCCAATTTCGTATCCTCTGTCCATTGAAGCAAAGGTGGCAGGGCCCTATGCTCAAATCAAACAAACAAAAACGTAAACCCAAGTTTTACTTTTCTCTACAGGCATACTTATTAATCAGTTCTCGATGAAAACTGAAACAGGTTCTGTCATGGTGGGGATTGCTACAATAGTCATGCTCGTGTACTTCCTCATCAATTGCTAAAAGAAAGTAGGAATCACGATCCTCAGCTATGCTAAGATAGCTACCAATGATTTGGAAAAATTTCCAAAAGATTCTTCGTCATCGAGGGTAGTCTTTGTCGTGGCACCACCTATCTCACCAGGAAACAATAGGAGGCGCCCGATGAGTTTGATATCCTGGAGAGATTCCTGAAAGATTCCTGAAGCCCATCAGGATTTCTTCGAATTAGTTGGCTGCTTACATTGGAAATTACGCTATTGTGCTCTGTTCCAGTTCTTACGGAGTTGTCTTCAAAGGCGAGTTGCCGAACAGAACTCTGGTGGCAGTCAAAGCCATGACAAGATATGGAGGAGCAGTTCATGACAGAGATGAGCTCCATCGGAAAAACTCACCACATAAACCTTGTCAGGCTCTATGGCTTTTAGAGCGACTCGAACACGAGGGCACTCATCTATAAGTTAATGGAGAATGAGTCCCTCACAGATCGTTGTTTGGGAACAAGCCAACGATTGGCGTGGGGACCGCGAAGCGGGTCGCCTACTTGCACGAGGAATGCGAGTAGAGTATTAGAAATAATTAGAGATTTTTCTAAGATAATTTTTTACGTTAGAAATATTTGCTAGTTTTGTTGATTATTTGTATCTCTCAAGATTGCACGTAAATTGCACGCAGATTGCACACATATTGCACGATTGTGCATATCTCTAAAAAAGGCATGTATATTTCACACAAATTGCATGATTGAGCATATCTCTAACAAGTGTACGTATATTGCACGATTTTGAATATCTTGATTGAGATATTATCTTAGAATAGTTATGTAATAAAACTCATAAATAGGCTTATGTATTCTTATTCAAAATACAGCGAAATATACAAAATTCCACAATTCTCTATTTCACTTTATTATTCTCAACTTGGTATCAAAGCCTACTTTCTTGAGACAATCTTATGCTCCGTTCATTTCGCGGAAAACAACTTCCAAGAAAATATTTTCCTGGATTTCCGGTGTTCGGATGGGCGGAAAATACATGGTCAAGGAAAATATTTTCCGGTCAACGGAAAATTCTCTCTTGACATTGAGGAAAATGTTTTCCTCTTTTCAAAAGAGGAAAACATTTTCGTCTCTCGCGCTCTCTCTCGCCTCTCGCGCTCTCTCTCGCGCTGCAAAAGCTTAGGGTTTCTGATCTCCTCCTCTTCCTTCGACGCCGACGATGGGCGAAGCATCCCTCATTCTCCGCCCTCCCCGGCCGCTCCTGCCCGCCTGCTCCGGCTGGGGCACCGCCGCCACCGCGGCACTCCGCTTTCTCGGCGGTTCGAAGCCGCTCGGGAGGATCCGGCTCAAGAGGGAGCACCGCGGTGGCGCCGGGAGGCTCGCGAGGAGCCCGCCGTCCAGGCCGCTCGTCGTGCGGTGCGAGGCTTCCGGTGGATGGCGATGAGGTCGCGGATCTGGCGGCGGAGCTCGCGGCTCCCGATCTAGGCGAGCTCGAGCTCTGTCGCCAGATCTGGTGAGCTCGGGTGAGATCGGCCGAGCCTCGAGCTCGCCGGATCTGGCCACCGGGTCTTGGTCGGCCGCTGGGTAGCCGGCCACCGTCAGGCAGGAAGGAGGTGGCGGCGGCGGAAGGAGAAGGAAGAAGGAGGAGGAAGGAGGCGACGGCAGAGGCGACGGTAGAGGAAGGAGGAAGAAGGAGGAGGAGGAAGGAGGAAGGAAAAGAAAAAGAAATAATAAATAATAAATAATAAAAATTTCAATTTTTAAAAATATAAATAATTAAAAAATCATTTTAAAAAATGTAAATAAATAAAATAAATTTTTTTGTTCAATTAAAAATATGAAAATTCAATTTTGATAATTTTTCCCAAATAATTAAATGAGCTAACGAACGGTGGAAAATATTTTCCATTCAAATTTTAGATTTTGGCCGAACACCGGAAAATAGAGTCATTTTCCTGGAAAATGACTTCCAGGAAAATATTTTCCGGAAACATGATATTTTCCGCGAAACGAATGGAGCCTTAGTGTGTGAGATGCACTTCACTTCCAATGTACCCTATAGTAAAATAAATTCATACTACTATTTAACAGTGTTCACTTTGTGTGCACAAGTCTAATGTTAGGATCACATAAACAAGCCTATTACATAATGGTGTTTTGACGCCAACCATATCGGCCATGTTGCCTAGTCAAGCCTTTTTTCACAGAAGTGACTTTTCTTGCATTGTTAGCTGCCCAAGCCACATCACTTTGTAACTATTTTCCTAAGCTAGTTATATAGGCCGCTTGAAGTTACTATGCCAACAGTACAAGCCATGTTGCTCAATTACTATTTTGCAAACCAGCTACATTAGTCACTTGTTTCTCCTCCAATCCTCGACCTGTGGCACATTGTTTCAAGAAGCCAACACCACCAAACTCACCACCCTTAAACTAGTTATATCTCGAAGTTTTGGCACGAGCAGCCGTTGTCTGATCCACCGCATCTAAGCTATTGGACACTATTTGAATTGATTTTAAACTCAATCTGACTTAATCTCCTTGAGTTTAAGGTGGTTGTGAGAGATAATTAGAGATTTCTCTAGGATAATTCGTATGTTAAGAGATATTTGATTATTTTATTTTTATTTTTTGTATCCCTCAAGATTGTACGTTTATTGCATGTATATTGGACAATTACTGCACATATATCGCACGAATGTGCATATCTCTCAAAATTGCACATATATTGCATCATTGTGCATAACTTGATTAAACTATTATTTAAAATAACTATCTAATAAACTTATAAATAAGTCAATGTATTCTTGTTCAAAATTCCATAAAATTCTCTATCACTTTATTATTCTCAACTTAGAGGATGATCCACTATGACATCAACATCCTCTTGGACTGAGTTCGAAAATCACAGACTTATAAATATAGTACACTCACCAAACTTATTATAAGTGGGCAAAGACAAACAATTATCTAACATAAAAACTAGTAAGTAGCCTAAAGATTTAAGATTTTTTATTTTATGTTAAAATTAAATATATTATATATATTATTAGTTGGTCCACACTCTGAATTGAGAACCAGATTGATACCTATCGGTTCCAATAAATTGAAACTGAGAACTGAATTGATTCCCTTATAAATCATTGGTTCTTGGGCAGTCTGGGTGGCTTCCGGTTCCTTTACATGCTCCTAATTAGGAGTGCCAAAATTTGGCATAAGTGGATATTTTGGCACAAGTAGTTTAAAAACTTTGAAAAGATATACTTAAATATCATTTTTTTTTTTAAAATTGGGACACTTCAGTACTTAGTTTAGCGAATGTAGCCGGAAATCTGATGTGACATATTTTTAATAATACAAGTGGCCTACGTAGCTCACCAGAAAGTTAACTCAGCAATGAACGTGCAAAACGACAATGTTTTGCCCCTAAATTTATTAATTTAATATTAATTAAAAATAAATTAAAAGACTAAATTATTAAAAAAGGGAACAACATAGCCCTCGTCGAACTTGCTATTCCCGCCCCTCTTTTCTTCTTTTTTAATAATTTAGTTTTAATTTCTATTTAATTAATATTTATATTAAAAATTAATTTTTGGGGCTTATAATGCCACGTGAACAATTTTTTTTTTTTTAAATTGCCACATGGATAATTTTTTTAAAAAAATTGCCACATCATTAAAAGTAGTCGCCGGAAAATGTCACGTCAACTGTTTAGCCGGAATTTTAAGTGTCCCATTCTTCTCCAAATTTGACACTTAAGTGTTCCTTATGGAACTTTTGGCAATAAAGTGTTCCCTTGTGTCAAATTTTGGCATTCCCGATGTCCGCACCCCACATTTTTTCTTTTTTTAATCTTTCAAAGAGTAATTTATGCATTGGAATAGTCTATTTATTGATGAAAGGCATGGCGATTACCGCAGTTAATGAATTTGCTAATCTAATCTAAGCATTGCGATGACTTATTTTAGGGGAAGGAAGGTTTGGAACGTAACGTTGCCAATTTCTTCATCCCGTATCCGCTACTGATTTGCCGGAGTTTTGCGTTGGATATTGCCGAAAAGCTCTAGAGAGAGAATTTTGAATCAGAGAGTTTGTGAAAAGTCTTGGCAACCGCGTCGAGCTTAAACAACGCATGACGCACGCATATGCAAGTTAAGTACTAAACAACAGAGACTTTTCTGCAGCTTCTTACGCTTAACATGACAGAAACTGCAGGCATAACGACTATCACAATCAGCAGGCTCTCCTGGGAAAAGTACTTGAAGCTTCAATTTGATTCCCCGCAGAGATGAGATCCTCCCCGTACGATTCGGAGGAGATGAATCAAGTCTAGCAAAGTGCGTTAAAAAATTTCACTGGTTCAGTGAGCTCCTTACTAAATGGTTTCGTCAAGTTCAATGAAGACCTGTTCAGTGTGCTCGAAAAAATCCCAGATCCAGTCACCTCGACGGTGGATTGGGCCGTAGCTGCCTTCATTAGTAAGTTGGAATATGAACCTGTGTAGGAAGTTCACAACTTTGACATTATGATCAAACTTTTAATGACGCTGTCTTTGCAACCTGTTTTCAGTTTCTGTTGTGGTGGGGACAGCAGCAATTGTCGTGGTCTTGTACTTCCTCGTCAATTGCTTGAAGAAAGAGGGAACTACGTTCCCTGGCTAGCAGGATAGCTACGAACGACCTGGAAAAATTTCCAAAAGATTCTTGTCATCAAGGGAAATCTCCGTCATGGCACCAGCTATCTCACTAGGACACAATCGGGAGGTGCCCAATGAGTTCGGTACCCCGGAGAGATTCCATAAGCCCACTCAGTTTTCTTTGGATCAGCCGGCTGCCTACAGCGGAAATTACGCCATCGTACTCGGTTTCAGCTTTTACGAAGTTGTCTTTAAAGGCGAGTTGCCAAATGGAACTTTAGTGGCAATCAAACTGCTCACGAAAACCCAAGACGAGAGGATGGAGGAGCAGCTCAAGGCAGAGGTGAGCTCCATCGGAAAAACTCACCACATAAACCGCTTTAAGGCTTCACGGGCTTGTCTATGAGTACATGGAAAAACAGCTTCCTCCACGGGTTTCTGTTTGGGGACAAGACTACGATTGATGGGCAAGATGTACGAGATTGACGTGGGGACCGCCTACTTGGACGAGGAATGCAATAAGAGTGTTAAAATAGATGATTTTTTAAGTTTGAGATATTGATTATACTCGTGATTATCTATATCTCAAAATTGCACGTATATTGCATGCATATTGTATGATTGTGCATATTTCTCAAAATTGTACATATATTGCACGATTTTGTATATCTTGATTAAAATATTATTTTAGAATAGTTATCTAACAAAATCTATAAATAGGCTCGTCTATTCTTATTCAAATATATTGATATATGCAAAATTCCACAATTCTCTCCCACTATAATATTCTCAACTTCATATCAAAGCCTTCTTTCTCGAGGCAATCTTAGTGCATTGAGTGTAAAGTGCACCCAGTGTACCTCGCTACTCAATAGTGTTCACTTTGTATGCACAAATCTCATCTAAGGAAGCACTTAAACAAGTCCATTCCAGTGTTTCAACATTAACTGTACCCGT
The DNA here is from genome assembly GCA_014182575.1 of Eucalyptus decipiens. NCBI lineage: Eukaryota > Viridiplantae > Streptophyta > Magnoliopsida > Myrtales > Myrtaceae > Eucalyptus > Eucalyptus decipiens. Next base: position 34,968,443 of record CM024611.1, on the reverse strand, counting down.
TGCGTTGCCCAATCAAGGCGTTTTCATACAAATGACTTTTCTTTCAATGCCAGCCGCATTGGTGACAATGCTCAATAACTATTTTTCCAAGCTAGCTGTATAGGCCGCTTGATGCTACAATGACTGCCATACAACCCACATCTCTCGGTTATTATTTTGCAAGCCAGTTGCATAGGTCGCTTGCTATTTTCCCTCTGATTCTCGGCCTTTCACGCATTATTTCTAGAAGTCAACACCACCAACAAACTCGCCACTCTCACATCAGCTAGGTCTGGAAGTTTCGCCACGAATAGCCAACGCCACCTCATTTACCATGAGCAGCCGCTGGACGTTGCCTCATCTGCCTTGTCTCATACACTGTATGTCTTGATTTTAATTCAATTTGATTTGATCACCTTGAGTTTGAGGAGAAGCGAGAGATACCTAGAAATTTCCTTTAAGATAATTTCTTTATTATTCAGTTGATTAACTATATTTTATAAGATTGAACATATATTGCATGATTGTGCAAATTTCTCAACATTGCACATGTATTGCATGATTGTGCATGTCTTGATTGAGATATTATCTTAAAATAATTATCTAATAAAACCTATAATAAGTTTCATGTATTCTTGCTCAAAGTACATCAAAAAAATAGAAAATTTCTCAATTCTCTATTCCGTTTTTATTATCAACCTAGAGAATCATCCACTACGACCTAAAGCCCGGTAACATCCTCTTAGACCAGAATTCAAACTTTGGGCTCGCCAAGCTCTACAACATGAACAGTAGTTGGATCCCCATTACATGGGTACATCAGATGTCAAAGCTATATCCCGTGACCTACAAGTGCGATGTGTATAGTTTCTGAAGGGTCCTGTTTGACATAGTGGGGAGGATGATAAATCACGATGCGAACCTGAGTGAGTCGATGCCAGAGCTACTGTAGTGCACGTGGTACATGTTACTGAGTGGCAAGTTGTTGGAGATGGAGTAGGACGTTCCTGAGAGTGAAAGAGAGAAGGCGACAAGGTTGTCGATGGTGTTTTTGTGGTTCGTTTAGAATAAGTCGGAGGCAAGGCTGGCGATGAGCAGCATGTTGAAGACGTTGGAAGGAGATGCGGGAATTCCTACGACCAAATAACCATTCAAGAATTCCGTTCTACCCACAAAAAAAAGAAAGAAAAAGAATCCCGTTCCGAATAAGCCTTCCTAGGGTTTAGGAAATGGAATTGAATGGGAATCAGACTTGTTCGCTTTGGGAACCGGGTATTATGAAAATATGAAAGTTGGTGCTTTGAGCTTGTGAAGCAAACAATTGAGATAGAGCTAGCTACCAGCTAATATTATTAATGTCCTTGGCACAAAGATTCCTAAATTTATATTCTTACTTCTTTTCTGCTAAATCATGAATATTCCATAATAGTACCTAAATATTTTTTCGTTTTATCAAGTATTCTTTTGCATTGCTGGTATCATAATGCTACAGAATGCAAGACGATTGCTCCTCTGATTCCATGCCCACAGATGCCTTTGGATGGATCCATAGTAGTATTATTAGTAGGTTGGGGATCCGATCTAACTTATAAATTATATTGATCAAAATGACTCACATGATGAAAATGTATGCTGTGGTGTAATGCAAGGACTTGACTCTTCCTTGACCAAGAAAAGGGGAAAGTAGAGTTTGTTAATGAGAATTCCTAAATCTTTAGAACAGCATTCGAGAATATCAGAATGAGTTCGCACTCATTTTTCTGATAATTCAATCAGATTATGTAATCAAATAATAATTCGCAACCATTGTGATACCATCGATCTTTTCAAATCAATCTACCTAGAGCAATTTGTTGCGAAAAGTGAGCGATTGAACAATAATATAGACAGATAAAGAAAATAAATCGAACACCAAATTTACGTGGTTCGGTCGTAAAGACCTACGTCCACGGGGAGAGCAGCAGCGAATTTAATTATAGATCAAACTATACAAGGAGATTACACACTAGAGTCACTCAAACACTCTTTCAGTGTTTCCCAAGCCCCAATTACACCTAATAACGTACGCAGTGTTTAGCCCCAAAATTCTTCAATAATAATCTCTCAATCTTATGAAGAAATTACACGCAAATCTTACCAAAAGATTTAATTGATTACAAACACTAAATCTTCTTGGACGTAATTCATGGACAAGAACGACAAAGAAAAATCCCTCCCAAGCACTCAACGACTAGACGGCGCTTCAAGACCAACTCTTCATGATCAACGGCGGAACACCAAGCACTCACGCGGTGCTTCAAGACAATTTGTGATCCACCTCTACCACCCACGGCCACAAGTCTATATATAAGTAAAACACTTATTTCTTTGCCAACTTCTCATAGGATTCTATTTCCTATCTAAAACGATTTTATCCAAAACATATCTCTGTATATTTTAAACAAAATCCAAGTCCGAGTCAAAGTTGGACTTTCCTATTTCAGCGGTCAGACTCTCCAACGCAGATTCAAACTTTGGGAAGTTGATCTTCGAATCTTCTTTACTCAATTTCAAACGTCCGCAACATATCCAATTTGGAATATTTAGAATTTCACATTGGGCTCAAACTCGAGACATATTTTAACAATCTCCACCTTGGCTCGACGTTTGAGCCAAGTTGCAATCGCTTCGCAAAAAATCAAACTCTACCGCTACTTTCCCATAGCCCTTGATGGACTCAACCGCCACAAATATTATCCAAGTCCAAGCCTCGCTTGAACTTCGCCATAACCGAGGACCTCATCAGAATACCAACTCCAAATGCACCTTTCACTACTCTGCAAGGATTTTTCGACGCAACCTCCTTAATCGTAGATAAAGTAAAACCATTGTTGCATCCATATCTATCAGGAGATTGGATACGTACTTTATCAATATCAGCAGTTATAGCAACCATTGACTTTATAGACTCCACCTCACTATGAGCACCATCTGTGTCGATTACTTTACTAGTACTCGTACTCGCTATTTCAGGAGTTTCTAGTCGCAACTCCACCTCAAGCTGAACACTGTCCAGATCCGTATTAACACTGTCACAAACACTCCTAGCCAGAAGTATCGGAGACTTGTTAAGGGTAACTTCTCTGCTGTCAACATGTGAATTTATATCCGGGCACCACAACTGATTGCCTCACTCACCTTGTGCATAGCCATGGAATATGCACCTTGCCCTCCAATTAAGCTTACCATCACTTACTCAAAAATAACACGGGCAACCAAACATTCTAATAATAGAATAACCAGCAACGTTACCTGACCATACTTTTTCAGGAGTCCGCCATTCAATAGTAGTTGATGGGGATCCATTCACCAGGTAACTTACCGTACTAAGCACATCAACTAGGATTCTCCTAGCAATATCAGCACTAGAGATCATTTTTCGAGCCGTCTCTAGTAATGTTCTACTTATCAATTTTGCAAATTGTTGTGATTTACTAGCACTAGTACGGTGTTTCACTATGCCCTCTTTTATGCAGAATTTATTTGCCAGCTCCGAGTAGAATTCCATGCTATTGTCAGTTCGCGTATGCTTGATTGACTTACTAGTCTCCGTTTCGATCAAAGCTCTCAACCGCGTGATCCTAACACTAGCATCAAACTTGTGCATTGGCACAAACACCCAGGTCTTTCTCAAGCAGTCAATAGACTCTTAAACAAATGCATCTGACGTCTCCGCAGCGAAATTTGTCACTGTCTCACATTGAAATTTATACAGGCCTCCATGCTTGATTCCTTTCATTATCACCAGGGCACCTCAAACAACCTTTCAGAACTCCACCTTCTGAAGAATACCTGCAACCAGCAGAATCTATGGCACCCAAGGAAATTAAGTTCTTTTTTAATTCTGGAACATGTCTTACTCCAGTCAATGTCTTCACAATACCATCATGCATTCTGATTTTAATATCACCAACACCCACAACATCGCACTCAGCGTTGTTCCATAATTGGACTTTACCACTACCTGTGCACTAATAAGTGATAAACCAATTTCTATTTGTTGTGAGATGAAAAGAACAATCAAAATCCAAAATCCATCCATCAAGCGATGAATCATTCGTGACAAACAAGACATAATCGGCATTATCAGCTACAGCTGCAACTTTATCTACAGAATCAACTATAATTTCCTTACCTTTCTCATTCTTCAGCTTAAGGCAATCCCTTCTAAGATGCCCCCTCTTGTCACAGCTCCAACAGACAACATTAGCAGTCCTAGATTAACTGCGTCTGTTCATATTAGTACTACCATTACCCACACGTGTTCTAGATCTTCCTCTATTTTCACCTACTAAAGCAGCAGATACAGGTTCGCCAGATTCTCTTCTACGAATGTCCTCGCTTAGAATTAAATCTCGAACCCCATCAAACGTCAAACTTGTTGACCCAAAGGAATTACTAACAGCAGTAACAATAGTATTCCAACTATTAGGCAATGAGGATAATAGAATCAAAGCACGTACCTCATCTTCAAAGTTAATCTCAACTGAATTCAATTGACTAACAATCATATTGAATTCATTGATATGATCTGCAACTAACACACCTTTACTCATCTTCAGATTAAACAGACGTCGCATCAAATAGACCTTGTTGATCGCAGAGGACTTCTCGTACATATCCGACAAGGCTTGCATCAAATCAGTAGTGGTCTTTTCCTTCAGGATATTAAACGCAATGTTACGAGCCAACGTCAGCCGAATAACACCCATAGCTCGTCTATCCAGCAAATCCCAATCAGCTTGCTTCATCGTCTTTGGTTTCTCCCCAGATAAAGGCAAGTGCAGTTTCATCTGATAAAGATAATCTTTAATTTGCATCTTCCAGAAACTAAAATCCTTCCCATCAAATATGTCAATTCTCACTTTTACTTCTTTTGTCGTCATTGATTTGCTTCAACTTAGCTAAGCTTGGCTCTGATACCACTTGTTGCGAAAAGCAAGTGATCGAACAATAATATAGACAGATAAAGAAAATAAATCGAACACCAGATTTACGTGATTCAGTCGTAAAGACCTACGTCCACGGGGAGAGCAGCAACGAATTTCACTATAGATCAAGCAATATAAGGAGATTACACACTTGAGTCACTCAAACACTCTTTCAGTATTTCCCAAGCCCCAATTACACCCAATAACGCACGCAATGTTTAGCCCTGAAATTCTTCAATAATAATCTCTCAATCTTATGAAGAAATTACACGCAAATCTTACCAAAAGATTTAATCGGTTACAAACACTAAATCTTCTTAGATGTAATTCATGGACAAGAACGACAAAGAAAAATCCCTCCCAAGCACTCGACAACTAGACGGCGCTTCAAGACCAACTCTTCATGATCAACGGCGAAACACCAAGCACTCATGCGGCGCTTCAAGACAATTTGTGATCCACCTCTAGCACCCATGGCCACAAGTCTATATATAAGTAAAACCCTTAATTCTTTGCCAACTTCTCATAGGATTCTATTTCCTATCTAATACGATTTTATCCAAAACACATCTCTGTATATTTTAAACAAAATCTAAGTCCTAGTCAAAGTTGGACTTTCCTATTTCAGCAACCGGACTCTCCAACGTAGATTCAAACTTTTGGAAGTTGATATTCGGATTTTCTTTACTCAATTTCAAACGTCCGCAACATATTCAATTCGGAATATTCGGAATTTCGCATGGGGCTCAAACTCGAGACATATTTAAACACAATCAATTTGTGAAACTTATGAGAGATTGATTCTAGAGGGAGTGATGGTATGTATACCTCTTCTCCACCCCCTGTACATTCTGAACATGCTCATAAGCATCAAGGACATACCCTTTTGTGTCGTTGCCAACGCCGAATCCTTTGCCCATGGAAGCAGTGATGGCAAGGCCCTATGTTCAAATCAAAGAAACAAAAACATTAGCTGGGTTTTACTTTTCTCTACAGTCATGCATACTCATTAAGCAGTTCTCGCCGGAACAATTTCAGTCGTGGTGGGGATTGCAGCAATAGTCGTGGTCATGTACTCCCTCATCGATTGCTTGAAGAAAGCAGGAACCCAGATCCCTCGCTATGCTAAGATAACTACCAATGACTTGGAAAAATTTCCAAAAGATTTTTCATCATCAAGGGCAATCTTCGTCGTGGTGCCGACTATCTCACCAGGACACAATCAGGAGACGGCCAATGAGTTCAGTACACTGGAGAGATTTCTGAAGCTCATCAGGTTTTCTTCAGATTAGCTGGCTTCATACACTAGAAATTACACCATCTTGCTCGGTTCCGACTCTTACGGAGTTGTCTTCAAAGGCAAGTTGCCAAACAGGAACTCTGGTGGTGGTCAAACTGCTCATGAACGCCCACGACAAGATGATGGAGGAGCAGCTTATGGAAGAGGTGAAGTCCATCAGAAAAAACTCACCACAGTGATTGCCGTGGGGACCGTGAAGGGGATTGCTCATTTGCAAGAGGAATGCGAGCAGTGTGTTAGAGATAATTAGAGATTTCTCTAAGATAATTTCTTATGTTAGTAATGTTTGATTATTCCGATGATTATATGTATCTCTCAATGTTGCACGTATATTACATGCTTATTGCACACTTGTGCATATCTTTAAAAATTGCACGATTTTAAATATCTTGATAGTTATCTAATAAAACTTATAATTAGTCTCATGATTCTATTCAAAGGAACATCGGAAAATACGAAATTCCACAATTCTCTCGTTTACTTTATTATTCTCAATTTGGTATCAAAACCTACTTTCTTGAGGAAATCCTAGTGTGCTAGAGACACTTCGCACCCGATGTACCTTATAGTAAAATAAATCCATCTAGCTGCTCAATAGTGTTCACTTTGTATGCACAAGTCTAATCTTAGGAAGCACATAATCAAGTCCATTACACAATGGTGTTTTGATGCCAATCGTACTAGCTATGTTGCCCAAGTCAATCCTTTTCATGGAGGTGACTTTTCTTTCGACGTCAGTCGCATAAGCCACATCACTTGGTAATTGTTTTCCTAAGCCAACTGAATAGGCCGCTTGATGCTATGATGCCAGCAGATAAAACGTGTCGCTCAGTTACCATTTCACAAGCCAGCTACATTGGTCACTTGTCGTTTCCCTTCGATTCTTGACCTTTTGCACATCATTTCAAGAAGCCATCACCACCACTGGACTCGCTGCCCTTAGACCAGCTATATTCAGAAGTTTCGCCACGAATAGCAATTGGACACCATCTTATCTGCCACGTCTCAGTTGCTGGACACTATTTGACTTGATTTCAAACTCAATTTGACTTAATCTTCTTGAGTTGGAGGCGAGTGTTAGTGACAGTTAGATATTTCTCTTAGATAATTTCTTATGTTAGAGACACTTGATTATTCAATTGATTGTTGGTATCTTTCAAGATTGTACATTTATTGCACGTATATTGCACGATTTTATATATCTTGATCAAGATATTATCTTAAAATAATTATTTAATAAAACTTAGAAATAAACTCATGTATTCTTGCTCAATATGCAATGAGATGTACCAAATTCCACAATTCTCTCTTCCACTTTATTATTCTCAACCCAGCTCATCCACTAAAACATGAACCACAACTTGAGACCGAAAATCATGGACTTCAAGCTAGCCAAGCTTTACGACAAGGAAAGCAATCACATACCCATGACAGGGTTCTACGACACCCAGCATGCCGCACCAAAGATGTTGAAGCCGTATCCCTTGACCTACAATTATGACATGTAGAGCTTCAGGATGGTCGTGTTCGACATAGTGGGGAGGAGGATAAACTAGACATGAACCTGAGTGAGTTAATGCCAGGCCTACCGTAGTGGTACTTGGTACTTGTTACAAAATAGCAAGTTCTTAGAGATTGTCTGAGGATCTCCTAAGAGTAAAAGAGAGAAGGCGATCGTGTCTTTGTGGTGCATTCAAAATAAGCCCGAGGCAAGGCTGACGATGACGACTATGGTAAAGATGTTGGAAGGAGATGTCAGAATTTCAACTCTCGAATATCCATTCAAGAATCCCGATCCACATAAGCCTTCTCAGGGTTTGGGAAATGGAAGTGAATGGGACTCGAACTCATCCACTTTGGAGACCGGGTATTCCGGAGGTTGGTGTTCCCAGCCTGTGAAGCAAACTGCAGGTATAGAGCTAGATACTAGCTAGTATTATTAATATCCTTTGCACAAAGATTCCTAGATTTTCATTCTTCGTTTCTGGTAAATCATGAATATACTGTAGCAGAACCTACAGTTTGTCTTTTTATCAAGTATCCTTTTGCATTGCTGATATCATAATACTACAAAATGCAAGGCGATTGCTCCTCTAATCCCAAGCCCACAGATGCCTCGGTCGAATCTATAGTAGTATACCCGGTCAGTACTAGTAGTTTGGGGATTCGATCTAAATTATATTGATCAAAACGACTTACATGGTAAAAGAGTATGCTACGTTGTAATACTGGGACTTGAATCTTTTTTTACAAAGAAAAGGGGAAAGTGGAATTTCTCTTGTATAATTTTTAATGTCAAAGATATTTGATTATTATGTTGATTATTTGTACCTTTCAAGATTACACGTATATTGCATGCATATTTCACAATTGTGCATATCTCTGAAAATTGCATGTATATTGCACGATTTTGCATATCTTAATTGAGATATTATTTTAGAATAGTTATCTAATAAAACCTATAAATAGGCTTTTGTGTTCTTGTTCAAAATGCATCTAAATATATAAAATTCACAATTCTCTCTTCCACTTTATTATTTTTAGTCTAGTATTAAAGTCTCCTTTCTTGAGCCAATTCTAGTGAATCGGGTGCAACTCGGTGTAACCTTTAGTAAAATAATTCCATCCTACTATGGTAAAATAAATCCATCCTACTGCTCAATAGTGTTCACTTCGTGTGCATAAGTCTAATATGAGGAAGCACTTAATCAAGTCCATTCGATAATGGTATTTTGACGCCAACTGTATCAATCGCGTTGCCCATTCGAGCCTTTTTCACGGAGGTGACTTTTCTTTCGATGTCAACCCTATAGGCTGCATCACTCAATAACAATTTTCCCAATCTAGTCGTATAGGCCACTTGATTCTATAATGCCAACTGTATAGACCGCATCGATAGTTACTATATTGCAAGCCAATCGCATCGGTCACTTGTTGTTCCCTTCCGATTCTCAACCTTTTGCACATCATTTCTGGAAGCCAACACTACCACCAAACTCATCACCCTCGAATCATCTAGATTTGAAAATTTTGTCACGAATAACCACTAGACGTCATCTCATCCACCATGTCTTAGCTACCAGACATTGTTTGACTTGATTTCAAATTTAGTATGACTTAATCACCTTAGTTTGAGGGGGATGTTAGAAATAATTAGGCTACGTTTGATCGTTTAGATTTCTAGTCAGGTTAGAATTGGAGATGATAAGATATGAAATCCAAGATATCTTATCATATCCTATCAACTGTTTGGTGATTGCAATAATAAAGTTATATCGTATCATATATATTGTTTGGTATAAATAGCATATCAATATAAATGAATCACAAATTTTACAAATGGAGAAAGTAAAAATCTATCGTGACACTTTTGTCTATTTTATTTTTATTTTATTTTCCTTTCTTAATTTCTTTTTTATTTTTCTTTCCCTTTCATCATTATCTAATAATTTTTTAAAATAAAAAACTATACCAATAGACCTAAAATACAAAAATGCCTAAAATATGTAATAGATATATATTTATATATTGAATTTATATTATAAGATAAAGTTAAATTCAAATATTTAAATAAAATAAGATTTAATTAAAAAATAAATTGTTATTTTGAATTTCTTATATTAAAATTCAAATATTGTTTATATCGAAATATAATCTTAAATTTTTTAATTTAAGAAGTTTTTTATTTGAGCAAAATAACTTTCCTATTTTGGATATTAGAAATCTTATCCACTTTTATCCCGCTTCCCCCGGGGATAATTTTATCCAGCCTACATCCTCTTATATCGACTTTATCATATCTTAAGCGGACATCAAACATAGCATATGATAAATTTTATTCTATCTTGAATTTTATCTAGATCATCAAATGTGGCCTTAGAGATTTTTCTAGGATCTTATGTTAAATATACTTGATTATTCTATTAATTATTAGTGTCTCCCAATATTGCATGTATGTTGCAAGATTGTGTATATCTTGATTGAGATGTCATCTTAAATTAGTTTTTTTGAATAAAATATATAAATAGGCTCATGTATTCTTATTCAAAATATCTTGAACTATACAAAGTTCTGCAATTCCCTCTTTCGCTTTATCTTTCTCAACTCAAAGGATCGTCCACTACGACATAAAGCCCAATGCAATTCTCTTGGACTAGAACTTGAGCTCGAAAATCGTTGACTTCAGGCTTGCCAAGCTTACAATTGGGAAAGAAGTCGGATACCCATTATAGTGTCCCGTGGCACCCATAGGTATGCCACACAGGAGATGTCAAAGTCATACCTTGTGACCTACAAGTGCAACATGTGCAGCTTCGCGATAGTCCTGTTCGACATAGTGGGGAGGAGGATAAATCATGACATGAACCTGAGTGAGTTAATGTCAGGGCTACCACAGTGCACGTGGTACATGTTACAGAATTGCTAGTTGTTGGAGATGGTCTGCGGGTTTCTTGAGAGTGAAAGAGAGAAGGCGATGAGGATGTCGATGGTTTCTTTGTGGTGCATTTAGAATAAGCTAGAGGCGAGCCAAGCGATGACACAATACTGAAGATGTTGGAGGGAGATGTGGGAATTCCAACACCCGAATAACCATTTGAGAATTCAGATCCAGATAAGCCTTCTCAAGGTTCAGGAAATGAAAGTGAATGGGACTCGGACTCGTCCACTTTGTAGACCGGTTTGTGAAGAAAATTGAAGAAATAGAGCTAACTACCAGTTAATATTATTAATATCCTTGGCACAAAGATTGCTAAATTTTCGTTCTTACTTTTTTTTTTTTTTACGGTAAATCATGAATATACTGTAGTAATACTTAAATATTTTTTCTTTTTATAAGTATCCTTTTGCATTGCTAACATCATAATACTACAGAATGCAAAACGATTGCTCCTTAGATCCCATGCCCACAGATGCCCTCGGACGGATCTGTAGCAGCATTCCTAGTGAGTATTAGTAGGTTAGGGATTTGATCTAACTTATAAATTATACTGATCAAAACGATGCACATGATCAAAAAGTATCCTATGTTGTAATGTAGTGACTTCACTCTTTTTTACCAAGAAAAGAAGAAAGTAGATTGGTTGATGAGAATTCCTGCATCTTTAGAATAGCATTTGAAAATAGCAGAATGAGTTCACACTTGTTATTTAATGATTATATCAAATTATGTACTCAAAGAACAATTCACGACCACTGGCATACTATCAACGCTCACTTCTCAAATCAATCTACCTAGAGCTAAATTTATGAGTGAGAAATCAACTCCGAAGGGAGTGGTGGGATGGATGCGTCCACTCTGCCTCGCCACATTCCAAACATCTCGCTAATAAGCATCGAGGACATACCCTTCTTCGTCATTGCCAACACCGAATCTTCCTTCCATAGAAACAAAGATGGCATGGCGCTATGCTCAAACAAACAAAAACACAAACCAAGTTTTGCTTTTCTCTACAGTCATGCATACTTATTAAGCAGTTCTCGCTAGGGCAGAGTATAATCTTAGTACGACAATCTGCTTAAAGATTGGAAACACAAATTGATAATTCAACTTAAATCCTCAATCCAAAAGCTCATGAACTCCATATTCTCATATTCCTCGTAAATGCTAAGAGTTCATGCGATACTTCTAATCTTGCAGTTGGGTGTCAATTATGAAATACCGACATCTTTCCTTTCCCACCTACCCCAAGAACTCTTAGCTACAATCTTAACATGATCCTGCAATATTTAGATTATATAAGAAAACTATCAAAACTATAAAAGTAAGATTAACGACATGCAGTTGGGGCATAAGAGACACAAAAACTCTTAAGAACCTTGGTGTAAATTGTGACATTCTGAATTTCCAGTACTATTTTCAATTGAATAAATCGGGCCTTTCATTGATGCGTCTATAGTGCTATTTTCAGAGCCAATCACTCCCGAGATAATTATACTATTTGGGAAAGTCATTAAGAGACTTTAATGCAATGGATTTGAGAATTCGACCAGAAGTCGACTGCTCGACCGTTCTAGTTTGCAAGGGTCATTACGGCATTGTTAAAATCGATCAGAGATCAGGGATAGGTCGATTCAATGTGTGATCAAAGTGTGGGTGGTTCCACCTGATTACAAAATTCTCGTTGATCGGCACTAGACCGATTTTCTATCGTTTTGGGTACCTTGTGCCCGTAATTGAAACATTGAGATTTTCAAAACCACTAAGAGTCGCCAATGTGTCGAGTGGGTTCATTGTGGCTCAAAGAAAATCGACCATAGGTCATTTGCACTAAAAATTTCTGAAAACTACCTGCTAGCCTAAGTCATGCTAAAAACGCGCTAAATGGAAATTAACCACAAATTCAAGTCCGATTTCAGAAATTGGAGATCCTGTCATGTCACAATAAATTCTAAGAGCGTCGACTTAGTCTCAGAAGATTTTTCTGAAACTCGAGACTTTTTGGCAAAAAGTCATCGCAGGGCCGTTTTTGTTCAGAAAAAGCCGAGGATTGTTTTTTATCATAAATTTGGGAAGCATGATAGATATATGGGTGAGGAAAAATATCGATTTGATTGATGGAGGGTCAATTGAATTTGTTGAGGCCAAGTGTGATTGAATTGAGCAAATATCAATGTCCAATGGAAGCTAATTGCTTGTAAATTCGTAACTCCCCCCATCCACCACCATTTTGGACTGATTCAAGGTTGAAAGGAGGAGCCTTGGTGGCTCATGGACAGCCAAGGAAGATGCTTGGCCAAGGATGAGTCTTGGGGGACAAGATGTGGAAAATCAAGGCCATGGTGGCCCCCCCTTCTTGCCTTCCTTCCTATCCAAGCAAGCCGGCCACCTTCTTGCTCCCCCTTCTCTCCATTTGCGACCACATCAGCAAAGAAGATAGCAAGGAAGCCGCTGGACCACCTGGAGCCATCATCGCCACACACCGTCATCGTTTCCGCTGCACAAGCCACCGCCCATGTGCCATCGCCCTTGCCGCGCCCTCGCCATCCAAGCCCTGTTCCACCATCCAGCTTGCTGTCCAGCAGCCGTGAGGGACTGTGGAAGCTCGCTGGAGCTTCCTTTGCCGTCGGTTTGCCCCGGTTTGGACCCGAGACTGTCACCACTACCCTTCTCGAGCATCATCGCACTAAACTAGTTTCATTTCCTTTGTTTGCAGCTCAAATCAGAGGGGGAAATCAGAGGGTTTCCAGCAAGGTATCAAGCCCGTTTTGAGGTGGTTTCGAGTCTCGAAACCTAGGCCCGCTTTGAGAAGAAATGTCCCCCACGACGTTCCCGTCGGTTTGATCCGACCCGCTCTTTAATCAAGTGATTTTTGGTCACTAATTCCTTATTAGTATGCTAACGATGCTTAGGGGTTGATTAGATTTAATTAAGTGCAATTAGGTGGATATATTAGATTATAGTAATTAATTAGAGACTTATCAATGCATGTTAGGCAAATGTTTAGTGTAGTAAGCAAAGAAATAGATCCTCATATTTATTGAACGAATCTCAGAAATTTTCCGGGTCCGTTTTGGCTTCCAATTAGGCATTACAGGCCTGAATTGGATTTATTGCATTGATTTAATATTTTTCGTAATTAATTAATTAATTAATTAATTTTCAGAAATTAGGCTAGAATAGTCGACGATTGAAATTTTATGCTGATTACTATGGTGCAGTCCATTTATTTATTTGAGCATTGATTTGTGCTGAATTGAATTAATTATGCTTTTAGGATTTTATTCCTAAATTAATTAAATTTGGTAATTAAGTGGAAAATTACCCGGCATCGGTCTACAGCGCCAAAAATCTATTTTGGGACTACTAAAAATAGTGGAAGGTTCAAAAGTGAAAATCATATATTTTGGCTAAGGTCGACCGTGTACACACGCACGAGTACTTTTATCAAGAAGGATAAAAATGATGAATTAATTAAATGATCAATTATCAGCATGCTATGAAAGTATGGCTAGCAGCTTCTAACGAGCATATATACATTTATTGACATATTATGAAAGTATGGCTAGTAGCTTCTGGCGAGCATATATACATTTATCATCATACTATGAAAGTATAGCTGGCAGCTTCTGGCGAGCATATATAATTCTCATCATACTATGAAAGTATGTCTGGCAGTTTTTGGTGAGCATATATAATATACTATATTAGAAATTGAGGTAACTCTTGGCAAGCACACACACATATATATATAATCTCATTATTTGAGGTAGTTTCTGGTGAGCTATATTACCTATTATCGGGTTATATTAAGCAGTCCTAAGTATGATCGGACTTATATGTAGTATTGATTGAAATGGCCAGAGAATGGTCATTGTTGACATGTAATCGACTAGGTCAATTGATCAATGATTTGATATGATGCGGTGAATTGATGTAATTCCTGTATATTTGATATATACTGACTTGCAGGAAGGTACTGAGGCCAAGGTAAGTCCTCTGACTTGTGTTGTGCTTAAGCAGCTTCTTGAGTGTATTGACTTCCTAATCAGGTCTTAGGGGGTAGAACTTGCTGAGACATAATCTTACTGGTTATTGAATAAGCATTTTCAGGTACTTAGATGGCTGTGGTGAAGGACCGGAGGCTCGAAGTGTAGAAGGTGAAGCCTGACAATCCTATTGGACTAGTAAGTCATAGGACAATTCTCTTTTGATGGGAGTCGATTCCCTTTTGCAGACCTCGTTTTATGAACTTATGGTTTAAAACCTAACTTAATGATTCGCTTTGTATATATTTGCATTATGGTTTGCAATGTATATAAGGGTGGTTGCTTTTAAAGTGGAAATTTGGAGTCTTACTTTCCTATCCTATTGTTTTATTGTCTGGGGATTATTTATATGCTTCCGCATGCGTATTAAAATGAATGGGTCAGCGATGCGTTCGAGGACGTTGCTATTATATCGACCAGGTGAAGGATGGGTGTGTGCCCAAGGATTGGGGTGTGACATGCTCATTTAAGTGGTATCAGAGCGATGGTTAGAGATTGGAGTGATAAGGTGCGATGAACCATGTGAAAGTGGTAGGAAAGACATTTAAATTCATGTCCGGTGCATGTTGATGCTAGATGATTGGTAAAATTGTTTGCTATGTGTGTATCGCTCATCTTTTAATCTAGTGTGGATTTGGAAGATAGGTTTCAATAGAAAAGGATGGACCATGAGTGAGTCGGAGCAGAGGACTTTGAGTAAGAGAATCGTTAAGCCTACGGCTCGGATTAGGTCGCCGACTAGGGTCGGTACCTAAGGAGGCCACGGTAAATCGCTAGCATAGGTTAGTGCTAGTGGCAAAGCACCACCTCCTATTGGTGCTAGGGTAGTAGCCCTTGATGATCCTAGGATAGAAGGGATCATGCGAGTGCTTAAAGTTATGGGTAACAGAATAGATCAATAGGCTCTGAACCAAGCCGTCGCTGTTGAAGCCGCCGCTCAAGCCGCTACTAATGTTGCTGTTGCCGCTACTGCTAAAGCCGACCCTGCTGCCGCACCCATTGAAGGTCTGCCAAGAATTATGGTTGTTGAAAGGCTAATTCACAAGCTGGTGGAGCAATTCTTAAAATTGAACCCACCTCAGTTCACTGGAACAAGAGACCCCAAACCTGTTACTTCGTGGATTCAAAAATTGGAGAAAGCTTTTGCACTGCTGATGTGCAATGAAACTGAGAAAGTAGTTCTTGCAACTTACTAACTATAGGGGGTTAGAAATACTTGGTGTAGGACTACCCAATGAGCAATATTTTCGGAAGGTGTCATCCTAGAATGGAACGCCTTCCTAGAGGCTTTTAATGACAAATACCTCTCAGAGATTGCCAGAATGGTGAAGATGACAGAATTTCAACGTCTTCACCAAGGTTCCCTAACTGTCGACCAATATGAGGTGAAGTTCACTGAATTTTCGCAATATGCTCCTGAACTAATTGAGAATCCAGCAAACTGAGCGAGAAGGTTTAGGGATGGATTCAGACCGGACTTGAGAAGCATAATGGTCTCTCTAGATCTGAGAACTTACAATGACCTTTATGGGAGAGCCCAAAAGATCGAGAAAGATCATAACGAAAAAGCCGCCTCATTTGGGCCGAGGTCTAACTTCCACAGAGAAGCAATCCGACAAGGAAAGAGGCCTATGCCTGGAGGTAGATTTCAAGTTCCACCCAATAGGAATGGTGGAATTGGAAAATTAGGGCTAAATCAAAATGGCCTGTGTCGCTTCTGTGGAAGGCAACACGGTACAGCCCCTTGCCCTAGAAGGACGAGTGTCTGTTTTGAATGTGGCCAGTAGGGTCACATGGCCAGAGATTATCCTAGGAGGCCAAGAGGACAACTGTAGTTGCCGCCGCCACTACCGATTGGGCATATCAAAGGTTTCGTGCCGCTGAACGCACCACAGGGTGGATTGAACAGACCTCCAAAGCACGGAAGAGTGTACGCCATCACCGGAGGACTGGACAAAGGGAAAACACCGTAGATAGAACACCACTAGGATGACGAAAGGAACAAGAATGGATCGACTAGGCACCGAGCAAAGGAAGAATGTTTTTGTGGTGTTTTTATCAGAGTAGCACAGCAAGATTTTGAGTGAAGGTTGTAAAATTTCTGTTGTTGTATTAAAGTGGTAGAAAGATGAATTTCTGACTATAGTTGTACTTGACGAGTTTGCCTATGTATAACTTTGATACCATATATAAAAAGGTTTGGCTCGAGGAGCTTTTGTTGTAATGAATTATTGTTGTAATGCGATACAGTTTAATCTATCAACAGAGGAAAATTTCAAATTTATCAGAAGTCGAGGAGGACCCTCAATTTCCTTAATCTCATTGCTAGAGGCAACCCATTTGTTAGACGGGGGTTGTCAAGGTTACCTAGTGACTGTCGTGGATACGACAGTTGATGAACTGAAAATTGAAGATATTTTAGTTGTGCAAGGATTTCCAAATGTATTCTCGAAGGAATTGCCAAGATTGCCGCTAGAGTGAGAAATTGAGTTTGTGATTGAGTTAGCACCTAGGACAAAGCCAATCTCTAAGGCTCCTTACTGGATGGCGTTATCTGAGTTGAAAGAACTGGAGGTACAGATGCAGGAATTGTTGGATAAGGGATTCATACGTCCCAGTGCACTACATTGGGGGACACCAGTTTTGTTTGTAAAGAAGAAGGATGGTTCGTTGCAATTGTGCATCGACTATCGCCAACTCAATCAGGTGGCGATCAAGAACAAGTGTTCATTGTTGAAGATCGACAAATTGTGTGATTAGTTATAAAGAATGTCGATGTTTTCAAGGATTGACTTAAGGACAGACTATTGTCAATTGAGAACTAGGAAGGAGGTTGTACTAAAAACAACGTTTCATACTCGATATGGCTTTTATGAGAATATTGTAATGCCATTTGGTCTGACGAATACTCCAGCTGCTGTCATAGATTTGATGAACTGAGTATTTGAGAAATACTTGGATCAATCCATAATCATGTTCATCAATGATATTCTGATGTATTCAAGGAGTGCTGAGGAGCATGAGAGTCATCTGAGGATGATACTTCAGACCCTAAGGACTCATGGATTGGACGCTAAGTTTAGCAAACATGAGTTTTGGTTGACTCGTGTTGGGTTCCTAGGCCACGTGAATTTAGGCAAAGGAATTGCAACATCAGAGTCATCGTGGACTTGGACTTGACATCTAAAGGAAGAAGAAAAATTCGTATGGACAGGCAAGTGTGATAGTAGATTCCAAGAGTTTAAGTAGAACTTGACTACCGCACTTGTGCTGACCATTCCATCTGGTCCCGGAGGATACGAGATCTATAGTGGTGTGTCGTTCAGAGGATTAGGTTGCATGCTGATGCAACATGGTAGGAGTATTGCATATGCGTCCCGCTAGTTAAAACTCATGAGTTGAACTACCCGACACATGACTTGGAACTCATAGTATAAATTTTTCGTACTGAAGACTTGGAGGCATTAGTCGTGTGGAGAAAGATTCCAGACCTTCACTGATCAACAAAGTCTCAAGTATTTATTATTTTAGAAGGAATTAAATGTGAAATAGCACTGTGAATCAGAACTTTTGAAGGACTAGGGTGTGATATTTTGTATCACCTTGGGAAGGCGAATTAAGTCACATATATGCCGAGTTCGGAGCCTTCAATTACATATATGCTGGTTAAAGAATGGACCTTACTTGAGAAAGTTCGAGGTTCGGTTTTTAATTTTGAGATGGGCTACCTTCCAAATCTTATAGCCGCTCTTAGAATTGAGCCGGATGCTCAAATTAGAATTAAGGCACAGCTTTGTAAGCCGGGAGGACTGTTACAAACTCTCGAGACCCTAGAGTGGAAATGAATGCACATCACGATAGACCTTGTGACGAGCTTGTTAAGGAACTAGAGGGGTAATGATTCCAATTGGGATAGTGGTCAATAGATGGATGAAGTCGACTCACTTTAGTGCAGTACGAAAAGATCTTGATTTGAATAGGCATACAAAAGTGGATGTGTGTCAGGTAGTTCGTTTGCATGGAGTGCTAGTGATGAATTTTATATTAGATCTAGACCCGAGGGTTCCCGGTTTTAGCAGAATAGCCAGATGGTTCCTTTTGAAATGGGACAGGGTAGAGTGTACAAAACTTTAGTTTGTTGAGATGAGGTCAGAGAATGAAAGATCGCAACCCAGAGTTTATTTAGCAGTCAGTGATTGTAGTCGCCGTGATCAGAGATAGATTCAAGACCGCTAAGAGCTACAAGAATTATTATATTGTTGAGCATCAAAGACCCTTAGAGTTTCAATTGGTGATTATATCTTTTTGAAGGTGTCACCAATGAGGGGTACCTTGCGCCTTGGCAAGGAGAGAAAAATTGAAATCGAGGTACATAGGTCCATTTAAAATTCTAGAGAAAGAATTGGGATTCTAATGTATCATCTTGCATTGTCGCTGAGTATGACATATGAGCCTAACCCAGACCCGACCCACGTGTTAAATCTTGAAGAATTAGACGTGGACGATAAAGTGTCATACGTGGAAAGCCTGGTTTGGATTGTGGTTCAGAATAGATACTGTGTACCAAGATGGTCCCCTTGGTCAAAGTGGTCTAACAACACCACAAGACTGAAGAAGCAACTAGGGAAAGTGAGACTAGATGAGATGACGATACCCCCACATTTTTGTTTAAGGATTGGTAAAAGTTTAAATTTTGAGGACGGAATTTTTATAAGAGGTGAAGAATTGTGAAATCTTATATTTCTAGTATTGTTTTCAATTGAATAAATCGGGCCTTTTATCAATGCGTCTATAGTACTATTTTCAGAGTCGATCACTCGTGAGATAACTAGACTATCTGGGGAAATCATTAAGAGATTTTAATGCAATGGACTTGAGAATTCGACCATAAGTCGACTACTCGATTGTGCTAGTCTGCAAGGGTCATTACGGCATTATCAAAATCGATAAGAGATTAGGGAAAGGTCGATTCAACTAAGATGTGCGATCAAAGTGTAGGTAATTCCACATGACGGCAAAATTCTCGTTGATCGGCGCTAGACCGATTTTCTATCGTTTCGGGTACCCTGTGTCCGTAATTAAAACCTTGAGATTTTCATGACCACTGAGAGTCACCAATGTGTTGAGTGGGTTTATTGTGACTTGAAGAAAGTCGACCACGAGTCATTTGCATTAAAAATCTCTGAAAACTACCAAAAAGTCTAGGTTATGCTAAAAATGCGTCGAATGGAAATTAACCGTGAATTTAAGTCCAATTTCATAAATTGGAGATCCTGTCATATCACAATAAATTCGAGGAGCGTCAACTCAATTTCAGAAGATTTTTCTGAAACCCGAGACTTTTTGGGAAAAAGTCGTCGTATGGCCGTTTTTGTTGAGAAAAAGCCTAGGATCGTTTTTTATCACAAATTTGGGAAGCATAATGGATATATGGGTGAGGAAAAATATCTATTTGATCAATGGAGAGTCAATTGAATTTGTTGAGGCCAAATGGGATTGAATCGAGCAAAGATCGATGTCCAATGGAAGCTAATTGCTTGTAAATTCATAACTCCCCCATTCCACCACCATTTTGGACCAATTTAAGGTTGAAAGGAGAGCCTTGGTGGCTCATGGACAGCCAAGGAAGATGCTTGGCCAAGGATGAGTCTTGGGGGACAAGTTGTGGAAAATCAAGGCCATGGTGGCCCCCCCTCTTGCCTTCCTTCCTATCCAAGCCAGCCGGCCACCTTCTTGCTCCCTCTTCTCTTCATTTGCGACCATAGTCGCTAAGAAGACAGCAGGGAAGCCGCTGGACCGCCTGGAGCCATTGCCACCGCACGCCATCGCTGTTTCTACTACACGAGCCGCCACCCGTGTGCCGTCACCCTTGCCGCGGCCTCACCATCCAAGTGTTGTTCCACCATCTAGCTTGCTGTCCAGCAGCCGTGAGGGACTGTGGAAGCCCGTCGGAGATTCCTTTGCCGCTGGTTTGCCTCGGTTTGGACCCGAGACGTCACTGCTACCTTTCTCGAGCCTCACCACACCAAACTAGTTTCATTTCCCTTGTTTGCAACTCAAATCAGAAGGGGAAATCAGAAGGTTTCCAGCAAGATGTCGGGCTCGTTTTGAGGTGGTTTCTATTGGAGAAAACTTCCTTGAGTGTTTTGAAGTTGACAAAACGTTTCCATCAGTCTAGTCTGAAGACTTGCAGACTCTACTATCAAAGTCTGAAGACCTCTGGACTGCCCGACTCAAGACTCAAAGTCTATCCACATTGATAGTTTCTAAATCGTCGAAGAAGGCTTATCTGAAACGGAGTATTTCGTTAAGGATTTGATTCTGTCGTCTAAAGAAGATCTCTTGGCTAGATATAGCATGTCAAAATCCATTATTCAAATCAAGATTGATTCGAGAATTTTGGACTCGTTGATTGGCGAAGTATACTTGGAAGGTTCTACTTATGGAAACCTAGATCCTGATTGTATGGGCGAGTAGGATTGATGGACTATCGTCATGTTCCTTTAATAGCTCGAAAATCTTCCTAATTGATTCTGTCCAACGGGTAGATTGGAAGAATTCCTTTGGTAAGTGCCAACGGGTGTGATGGCATGAAGGAGTATATAAGAAAGACGTTCCAGTTGTTCGAGTGTATACGCGATAGAAAAATTCCAAAGTCTAAAGCTCTTTGTTCTTAGTCAATTAAATTGTTGAGTGAAATCTTGTACGCAAAAGAGAGTCTACATATTTGAGAGACCTTGAGAAAGTGTAGCCGAGTCTCTACACTGTGGAATCAAGGAAGAGCCTTACTGTAACAACTCTTTTGTTTCATAGTGAAATCCAGCCGGTGGGCTGTCAGTGGGGAAGAGTGGACGTAGGCTTGGATTAAGCCGAACCACTATAAACTCTGTGTTCTTATTCTCTTCCTTACGCTCTTTTACTTTGATCACAACACGTTTTATTTACAGGAGACAAATTTCCTTTTCATAATCCATTGTTTATTAAGTGCTGCACAATTATCTCTGAAATTTGTTTCTACACCTATTCACTCCCCTCTAGGTGCTCGTACTAGCTTTCACAATTGGTATCAGAGCCTGTGTACTCACTTAAGTTGAAGTGTTTTATTCAGAGTTAAAGATCCATGGCTATTATGTTGGCTCATGGACTGGTTGAAGGGCAAAACAATACCAGACCGCCTTATTTTGATGGAAATGAATACAACATTTAGAAAAATAAGATGAAGGCATTCCTAAGATCAAAGGATCCTCTGGAATTGGATGTGGTAGACAAAGGAATCATTCCGAAAGCTGCATCTATCTCAGAAAGAGGAAAAGAATCCGTTGAGTCTAGTGAAATGACTTAAGAAGAGATAACTAAGAGACAAGCTCTTGATGCAAAAGCAATTTATTTTTTATATTGTGCATTATCACTTACTGAATATAACAGAATATCTTCTTGTGATACAGCTAAAGAAGTCTAGGATAGATTACACATCACCTATGAAGGAACTGATCGAGTGAAAGAAACCAAAATCAACATTCTGCTCGGTTAATACGAAGCATTCAAAATGAAATCAGGAGAATCTATCACTGACATGTTTAGTCGTTTTACAGAAATCGTGAATGGTCTTGAAAATCAAGGTCAACCAATTTATGATCCCATGAAAGTAAATAAGCTACTGCGTGGACTCTCCAAGGATTGGAATTACATAAAGACCTCAATAAGGGAGACACAAAGAATTATGCCACTTTCTGTTGATGGAATTGGTTGGGACTCTTCAATCTTATGAAGTGGAGCGAATCAACGAAGATAAAGATCCTAAAGATAAGAAATCCATTGCATTAAAATCTAATGATGATTCTGATGGCACATATTCTGAAGACGATATGCATGATGAAGAGCTTGCTCTTATGATAAGAAGATTCAAAAAGCTAAACAGAAAGGGGAGAAGATTCAATCCAAAGAAACAAACTGTTCAAAATCAACAGTCTAAGTCAGTTGAGGATGATGAATCCAATAAAGATGTAGTCTGCTTTGAATGTAAGAAAAATGGATACATCAGACCCAACTGTCCCCTTCAGAGGAAAAAGAGAGGAAAAGCTGAAAAATATCGAAAGGCACTTAAAGTAGAAACTTGGAGTGATACAGAATATGAAGAAAGCGATGAAGATTATGCCAATATTTATCTCATGGCACAATCAGACTCAGATTTAAACTCCGAGACAGACTCAGATTCAGACAGTGAATTCGAGGTAAGTAATTTGAATATCCCTACTAGAGTCTCTAGATATATTGATGAATTATGTCTTAGTCTCAAAACTTCTTTCAAAAGGATTTCTGAACTTAAAAGAGAAAATTCTACACTAAAACAACAGGAAAATGTTTTGAAAGAAAATGTCAAAAGCTTAGACAAAAATGTTACTACTTTGAAAGAAAGTGCAGACAATCTTTCAAAAGAAAAAGCATTATTGAAAAATGATATCTCAAGCATTTCTAAAATAATTTCTATAGGATCTGAGAAACTGGAAAAAATTCTTTCAGCTCAAAGACCTTACTTTAACAAATCAGGTTTATGAATGACTGTTGAAACCATTCATCTAATTGATTTTCCTAAAGTAAAGGAAAGAATTAAGTAAAGAACTACCAGAGATGATTACAAAAGTCATTTCCAAAAATTTTTTGTAAAACTAGTAGGTTGTAGTGCTCTTAAATTCTCTAAGTGCAATAGTTCAGATCATTTTGAGAAAGTATGTCCTATGGTTTGGAAACTTGTTAAGAAGGTATGCGCAAAGACCATATATTGCACTAACACCAATGGACCCAAGAAAATATGGGTACCAAAGAAAGCTTGAGTCTCTTTTCTAAATGCAGGTCACTATCAAGAAAAAGGTTAAATGGTACCTGGATAGTGGATGCTCAAGGCATATGACAGGAGATTCAAATTGCTTCATAAAACTTATTCAAGTTAATGGTGGAAAATTTTCTTTTGGAGGAAACAACAAAGGAAGAATTGTGGGATTCGGAACTGTAAAGATTGGAAGCCTCATTATCAATAATGTTTCCTTAGTTAAAGGACTCAACTACAAGTTGCTAAGTATCAGTCAGCTGTGCGACACCGGTTTCAAAATCAACTTTCAAGAAGGAATATGTTTAGGAACTAGTAAAGACTCTTCTTAGTCTTTCACGGGTCGAAGACATGGGAATATCTACCTCTTGGATATCAAACCAGATGAAACCAAATGTTTAATCTTAATCCAAGAAGAAGCAAACTTATGGCACAGAAAACTTGGGCACATCAACATGAAGCAAATAGCCAAAATCTCAGCAAAGAAGCTTGTTCGTGGACTACCCAATCTGTCATACCAAAAATCTGATCTATGTACACCATGCATATTGGGAGCACAGGTAAGAAATTCGTTCAAACCAATAAATCAAGTTTCCACTAATCGTGTACTGCAGCTCTTGCATATAGATCTCTTTGAATCAACCAGAACTCAGAGCATTGGAGGTAAGCAATACTGTTTAGTGATTGTGGATGATTTTTCACGATTCACTTGGGTATACTTTCTGGCAAGTAAGTTCGAAACATTTTCTTATTTTACAAAGTTTGCTAAAAAAAGTCCAAAATGAGAAAGGGTATGTTATTTTGAGTATACGGACAGACCATAAAGGTGAATTTGAAAATCAAGACTTTACAAAATTCTGTGATGAATCTGGTTTTCAGCATATGTTCTCTTCACCATATACTCCAGAGCAAAATGGAGTAGTAGAAAGAAAGAATATGTCGCTTCAAGAAATGGTTAGAACTCTTTTAATTGAAAGTAACATCTCTTCTCGCTTTTGGGCTGAAGCAGTTTCTACAGCATGTTATATTATTAATAGAGTCTTTCTAAGGCCTATTATGGAGAAAACTCCCTATGAATTATTCAAAGGGAAGAAGCCTATTGTTTCATATTTTCATGTGTTTGGATGTAAATGTTTTATATTGAAAAATGCGAATGACCGTGTTGGTAAGTTTGAAGAAAAGTCAAATGAAGGTATTTTCCTTGGATACTCTATCACAAGCAAAGCTTATAGAGTTTTTACAACAAGAAGACTCAATCTGTAGAGGAATCGATGAATGTCAAATTCCAAGACTTTATGCAGAATCAATCTGTGACACCCCGAGCCCTTCTCAGGTCGTCACCAGCGCCGATGTTACACTTTCTTTCCCCCTTTCTATCTTGTACTTAAAACAAGCGTCGTTGATCAAAGACATTTTTTTTTTTTTTAAAACGAATCGGTCCCAACGCGACTCATAGCGGAAGCAAATTAAACATCACCATCTATCCCCCTGCCAATCCATGATACAAATACACACCACTAAATCATCATGATTTAAAAAGATAAGCCATGCCACTTTTATTTACATATTAACGTGATGGGTTTTTCACGGTCGATACAACAAAAGGAGACCAAGATTTTCAGCCACACTCGGCCTCATCCCAAAAGATACTACGACCCTAAGAAAAATCACATGACATCCCCCATCTAACAGTGGCGGCTACTCCCCAAAAAGAGACACCAGCTCTCTACCCTTCACGCAACCATCACACCCATCCAGGTGTATCGGGTGGTGGTGGCGGCAACATCCCCCTAATCACTCCGTCTCGGCGGACATGAATAGAAAAAAAACTCCTGGATGACTGGGCCCCCAGCCAGGCCCACGTCGTACATGACCAGCACACGCACTCGCACATATGTCAGTCCGGGGATAGTGACGCGGTCGATCTCCGTACAATCTACTTCTACATCGACGGGATACCATAGAAGGTGCCTCGCGTGACGGTAGGAAGCGGCATCTTTCTAATCTGAAATGTTATCCCCAAAAGGGGTGAGTACAACTACTCGGCGAGAGAAGGAAATCCAATAACAACTCAATGCATCATACAATTCATACATGCATTGCGAGACGTTATTTACCTTGTAACCATGCGCATACCATCATGTATTATCAGGCATATCATCATGCATATCATCATGCATAGATCATCCTCATCGTGCATATCATCATGCATATATCATCCTCATCGTGCATACCATCATGCATATGTCATCATCATCATGCATATCATCATGCATATCATCATGCATGTGTCATCATCATCATGCATATCATCATGCATATGTCATCATCATCATGCATATCATCATGCATACGTCATCATCATCATGTATTATCATGCATGATTTAATTCCAATTTCATCTTGAACCATCATATTTCTCATTCCCGGGACCAATGTTTGCGTCCCCCATGCATCAAGATACAATTTCAGATCATCCGGCTCCCCCACTCTCCAGGCATCTCGTACCCCAACTGGCATCACGAGGACCCTCCGGGCATGCATCATGATACAACCGGGCATCCAACACAAACCTCCGGGCATGTATCATGACACAACCGGGCAACCGGCCGCACCCTTCAAGCCAGGCATCTCGCACCCAATCCGGCATCGCGAGGTATCCCTCGGCATAATTACCATGCCGAGCTTCCGGCTCCCCCACTCTCTGGGCATCTCGACACCACTCGGTCTCCCGAGGACCCTCCGGCATTCGGCCACTCATGACCACCGGGCAACCGGCCGTACCCTTCTAGCCAGGCATCCCGATACTCCCGGGGCATCGTCGGCTCACACCTCCAACGGTCTTCTCAATTCACATTATTATGATTCAATTTATCATGGCATATGATGTGATGACAATTCAAGATCATGCTCAACATCGAATACGTACATACATTTCAATTCCATGTCATACATATGCCAAAGCTTCATCACATATGCATTTTAATTTAATGCAAGTACAAAGACCTCATCACACATGTGCCACACAAATAAGATTAGATTCATGGTCAAGTAAAAATCTATTTTTTATTATTAATTATTTATTTAATTTAATAACGATAATTTCTAAAATTATCAAAATTCAAGAAATTATTTAAATCAACTCATAGGATGAAAATTACTTGTAAAATTCATAGCCAAATTGAATTTTACTAATTCTCACAATTATCCCAAAGTCATCCTAAATTTCTCGGATTTTCCAGATTACACAGTTTCCGAATAAATTCGATTAAAATACTCATAAGGCCTCAAAAATTACGAAATTTTACAGGGTGATAACCAAATTCTAAGCCAAATTCTTCATAGATTAATTTATACAACTCCACGAAGCTTCTGGAACCTCTACCGTTTCGTCCAGAATACATATCACCGAAAAACTTAGGTTTGACCCATCTAATCCCTTTCATTTCCTCTGAAATTCGAGTATGTTATGTATCAATGTGTCCTTTACAAGTTTCATGAAGAGATCTAGGTTAAATAACCAAAGTATGATCCTCTTTTAAGTCCTTGAAGTCTCGGGTGTCTCGGTATACTTCTACAGAACCAATCGTCTCAAAGATCTAGCCGATTCACTAGGCTATACTCATTTTTTCTTCAAATTTGAGTATGTTGTATTTTAGGATGTTACCTACAACTTTCATGAAGACAACAAGGTGAGATCTCCAACAGAAATCAACATGCAACCAAGAAATCAACAAAAGGTCAGTGAATATTTCGCAGATCTGGGGTCTCCGTATAACAGAGTTTTTGACCCCTCATATCACCATCGTTTTCCATGAAATTCGAGTATGTCATACTAAAAGATGTTAGCTTCAACTTTCATGAAAACGCCGAAGCCAAAATCGCACTCCAAATACACATGCAAGCTCGACTAAGATACTGACTACCACAAACCGAACGAAAACAGTCACATAACTTGAACACATCCAACCCTTACCTCGGTTTTCTCACAAATAACGCCCAAAACCGAACATGCAACCAACAAAACAGACATGCAAGAGAAGTTAAGGACTCCACTTGCCTCCAAGATGAACAAACAGCGAGCACACGGCGGCGTAGGGTGGTCGGACACGGCGGCGACGGCGAGACATGGCGGCTCCTCCCTCGGCTCCGCCTTCTCTCCCTCTCGGTTTCTCCCTTTCTCTCAAACTCTCTCTCTCTCTCTCTCTCTCACACCTCTCTTGGCCGAATGAGCAAAAGAACCGGCCACTTCTCTCTCCTCACCCCTTTTATATCCCCTTAATCTCATGATTACTTGCCTCTCAAAGGGACCAATGCATGAGGACTTGTCTTGCCACTTGTCATTTTTATTTTTGAATTTGAATGGGCTTGGGCTTAGGCCCATCCGGCCACTCCCTTGGGCTGGTCGAATTCCTCTCCTTGGGCTCTAATGGGCCGACAAGCTTGCCCACCAAGCTTTAGGCAAATGGGCCCAAGGCCCATTTCGAATTTTTTTTTTTTTTGAAATTCTTTTATAAATATTCTTGAATTCCAATTTTTTTTTTTTATCTTGGCCAAAGTCTTAGGGCACTTTTGATTATTGAAATTTAAATCATATGGCCAAGCATTAATCTATTAAATTTAAATTCCTACAATCACAAGCATAATTCATCAAATAAAAAGACTAATTGGCTAAAGCATAAGCCATAAAAATTCTACCACCTAATTAAAGACATTTAACACACCTTAAGACTTGGCTTTGAATTTTGGGATGCCACACAATCGATTCATACTCATCTTGAAGAATCTGAATCTGCTCCAGACTCTACAAAGTCTAAATCTCCAAAAGCAGTTCAACCTTCAGTAGATGAGCGACAAATGATCAATGAAGATTCAAATGAAGAAAAAGATCAACAGTCTGACAAATCAACCAGCAACTGGAAGCATAAGTCTAGTCATCCCAAAGATCTCATTATTGGCGATATTAATGAAGGAATTCGCACAAGATCCAAAAGGCACGAAGAGTCTAGTGTTGTGGCTCTTATTTTTGAAATAGAACCCAAGATCATAGAAGAAGCTTTAACTGATGAAAGTTGGATTGAAGCTATGCAAGAAGAACTCAGGCAATTCAGCATCAATGATGTCTGGGAATTGACTCCTAAACCGAAAGGCAAATCCATCATTGGAGCTAAATGGGTTTTCAGGAACAAGATGAACAAGAAAGGAAAAGTTGTTAGGAACAAAGCAAGACTCGTGGCCAAGGGATATACGCAAGAAGAAGAGATAGACTATGATGAGACTTACGCACCAGTAACAAGGTTAGAAGCAATTAGATTGTTACTTGCTTTTGCTTGTTATAAGAATTTCAGGTTATTCTAAATGGACGTCAAAAGTGCTTTCCTAAATGGATTTATCCAAGACAAAGTCTATGTGGAACAACCACCCGGTTTTGAAGACCCAAGGAAACCAGACTGTGTATTCAGACTGAAAAAGGCTTTATATGGTTTAAAGCAAGTACCTCGAGCTTGGTACGACAGACTAAGTAAGTTTTTAATTCAAAATGATTTTGTCAAAGGTAAAGTAGATACTACATTATTTATCAAAAGAGAAAGCAAAAGTTTTCTACTTGTTCAAATTTATGTTGATGATATTATTTTTGGATCTTCTAATGAAAATATGTGCAAGAAATTCTCTAAGTCTATGCATGACGAGTTTGAAATAAGCATGATGGGTGAACTCACATTCTTTCTCGGGCTTCAAGTGAAACAACTAAAGGAGGGAATATTTATTCATCAAGAAAAATATGCTAAAGAACTTGTCAAAAAGTTTGGTTTAAAAAATTGCAAAAAGACTGATATACCAATGTCAAGTTCTTTAAAGCTGGACAAGGATGAAGAAGGAAAGAGAGTTGACCAGAAGCTATATGGGAGTATCATTGGTTCACTTATTTATCTAACTGCTTCTAGACATGATATTTTATTTAGTATTTGTATTTGTGTTAGATTTCAATCAGACCCTAAAGAATCTCATTTAAGTGCTGCAAAGCGTGTTATCAAATACATTGCCTCAACTTCAAATTTGGGTCTCTAGTATCCTAAAGAATTAGATTTTACTCTTCTTGGATACTCAGACGCAGACCTAGCTGGATGCAGAGTTGATAGAAAGAGCACCTCGGGCACTTGTCAACTGCTTGGAAGCAGAACAGTATCTTGGTTTTCAAGGAAGCAAAATACAGTAGCTCTTTCTACAGGAGAAGCAGAGTATGTAGCTCTTGGGAGTTGTTGCTCACAAATTCTGTGGATAAAACAACAGCTGAGAGACTTTGGAATTGAAGACTCATGCACCGAGATCAAATGTGACAACACCAGCGCAATCAATCTCACCAAGAATCCGATTCTTTACTCGAGCAAAACATATAGAGATTCAACATCATTTCATTAGAGATCATGTTTAAAATGGAGAAGTTTTGATTCAGTTTATTGATTCAAAGAATCAACGGCGGATCTATTTACAAAACATTTGGAGAAAAATCAATTTGAAGTTATTTGTTCCGACTCAATATCTTAAAGTCTAAAGAAGTTCAGATTTAGGACTAAAAGTCTAAAGGCACTTAGACTCAAACAATCAAAATATACGATTGTAAGTTCTTTCTATTTTAGAAACTTATCTCTCAGATCAAAACTTGAAAAGGTACGATTATCTGTCCGAAGTTGATTGGTGCTATTTTTGTGATTGTTGCAATCCTTCCTTTTCGAAAAAGAAGTTATTCTTAAAATAACAGTTAATGGATTTTTGAAAAAGACAGTTATTTTTTTCAAAAGGCATTTTTATATTTCCTTTTTTACGGCATTTCATATGCCTCGCTTCGACTCCCTTATATACTATTGGTTCCTCTTCGTTTTACTCACAAAAACCCTAAGAGAGCACAAATCGTCCACTTCTATCTTCTTCTCTTGTTTAATCCTTGAAAAATTTTCATCTTTCTTGGGAACCAATCTTGGAATTTCTCAAAGACTGTGAAAAATGTCGTCTCATAGAAAGTCTTCGAGGATCGCAAACAGGGGACCACGGCAAATGCGTGAGGGGCCTACGCACTTTGATCTCACAGAGGAAGAAGAATTTCCTAGACAGTAGCAGAGCCCACAACATTCTCAGCAGCGTCCATCTCCTCTTTCTAGCCCTCAGAATGTTGCACATCAAGAAGAGGAAGAAATCATGGAAGAGGCAGAACCCGTAAGTACTCATAAGCCCTCTTTTATCTACAAGCTTTACCGTGCTTTGAAGAGGATTGGTACTCCGTTGAACTACATAGATGGATTTCTTAAGGACAGAGGGTATAACAATGAGACTTTCTTCTTACAAACAATGGAACAATTGGGAATTGCCCCTACGGGGTCGGCAGAAGAAGCTATGGTGAATATCTCAAGCGATCCACGTGTTGGAGGACTGAGTCAACTAGATGGGAATGACGATGATAGGATGTACAGTCAGTTTAAACCTAGAATGGGTGTTGCGGCGAGAATTCGTAACAAAAGAACAAACTTGTTTCGTTTAGAGGAGCACAAGAAATTGTACTCAAAGTTGCTAAAGCGTGGGGTGATAAACCCTAGAATTGTGGATTTTGATTTCCTTGATTCTATGAATGTCAATCTGCGGGAAAAGTTCAGTCTTCTTCAACTCGAACAGTTTTATTCTGAATCGACAAAGGCTCATGCTGAACTTAGTGCTTATTTCTATTCGAATCTTAGCTTTTTGGATGCGAATAGATTCTCTTTCAGTGTTCGAGATCAGGACTATGTAGTTGACATGAATACATTGGTTGATGTGATTGGGGTTGAAAGAGGGAGATATCAACCTTTCAGTGTGTGTTGCTCGTGCAACAATTGAGCTTGTTCAGGATAGAGAAGCGGAAGGAAAGATTTCCTATTCAAGGATGAATGCGTCCAACATTTTGCTTCACAAGATAGTGATAAACTGCCTCAGACCAAAATCTACTTCAAAGATTGACGTTTCAAACTCGGAGGCAAAGCTGATGTATGCCACCAATGCTGGAAAAAAGTTCTCTCTTCCACACACTGTAATGTTTCACATGTACTGAACAATGGTGAAGGACAATGGTCAACTTCCGTACACAGCTCTTGTGACCAAGTTATTCAGACATTTGAATGTTCAGCCTCCTCGAATTCTTTGTATTCGAACATGCAATCAAATGGTGATGGGACTGAAAATGGTCTCTAAAATGCGTATGAAGGAACTTAACAAGGCATTGGAGCAGTTCAAGGAGAAAACCCCTGTCAAGACAAGAAAAGAAGAGCTCTCATCATTAAAGATGAAGAGGATGAGGATGATGTCACAATTTCTGCAATGGCATTAAGAAACTTGCGTCGTTCTATTCCAGAAACAATGGTGAGACAAGAAAAAGACAAGGATGAAATAGAACAGAGGACTGAAGAGAGAGAAGCAAAGGAGAGAGCAGTAGAGGAAGAAAAAGAAGAAGAAGAGGAGGAGAGAGGAGATCAAATGGAATCAGAGCATGAGAAACACTCTTCTCCACCTGAAGGCATGGAAACAGGGGCAGATCCTGAGAAAAGAGGAACGTCCTCACTTCCTGCCACCAGTGAAGGAGTAAGTCGTTCTCCAGCAGATCTAGAGGACACCTTTGCCTCTCAATTTCCAGAGGAAGGACATGACGTTTCATCGCCCAATCTGCATGATCGTGCTGAACTGCCATCATCTGCTAATACTCCGTCTGATCGTGCAGAAGCTAGTACTCAGACAGACAATTCGGCAAGCTTCCACAGAATTCTTGATGTTCTTTTGGAAATGCGAGGACAAATCTATGCTCTGGGATACGAAATTCAGAACTTGCAGGACACAAGACAAGCCTCTTCAGTGTCATTGCATGATCAGATCAATACCCTTGCTCTTCAAGTTCAAGCAAATGCTAAGGGTGAAGATGTAGCGCAACTGAAGGAGGATCTGAAAAAGCTGGAAGGGATTGTCCAGTCCATGGGAGATTTCCAGCTTGTTCGTGTTCCCAAGCAATCTTAAAGCCATTCTCTTTTCATCTCTAACTTTTTAATGACGACAAAAGGGGGGAGAGATGTGCATATTTGAACTTTGAACTCTCAACCTTTTTTTTGAACATTTGTGATGATTATGTTTGTTTGGTTTGTTTGACTTGACTTTTGTGTTTAGTTGTTTGGATGTGGACTAGATTTGGACTTGACTGTTTAAACGATCGTCTATCTTAAGCACTATCGATATCTCATGGCTTTGCTCATTTACAGAACTAACATATCTTCTGTGGATGCAGATTCTGATGGTAAGCTATTTATCTTTTGTGAGATATCCTTGTTTGCTTGAGTAATGTTTTGCAGGTCAAAGTTATCCGAATCTGCAGGAAAGTTTTGTCACCATCAAAAAGGGTGAGATTGTTGGAGAAAATTTCCTTGAATGTTTTGAAGTTGACAAAACGTTTCCATTAGTCTAGTCTGAAGACTTGCAAACTCTATTATCAAAGTTTGAAGACCTCCGGACTGCCAGACTAAAGACTCAAAGTCTATCCACATTGACAGTTTCTAGATCGTCGAAGAAGGCTTATTCGAAACGAAGTATTTCGTTAAGGATTTGATTCTGTTGTCTAAAGAAGATCTCTTGACTGGATATAGCATGTCAAAATCCATTATTCAAATTAAGATTGATTAGAGGATTTTGGACGCGTTGATTAGTGAAGTATACTTGGAAGATTCTACTTATGGAAACCTAGATTCTGATTGTATGGGCAAGCAGGATTGATGGGCTATCGTCATGTTCCTTTAATAGCTCAAAAATCTTCCTAATTGATTATATCCAACGGGTAGATTGGAAGAATTCCTTTGGTAAGTGCCAACGGGTGTGATGGCATAAAGGAGTATATAAGAAAGACGTTCTAGTTGTTCGAGTGTGTGCGCGATAGAAGAATTCCAAAGTCTAAAGCTCCTTGTTCTTAGTCAATTAAACTGTTGAGCGAAATCTTGTACGCAAAAGAGAGTTTACATATTTGAAAGACCTTGAGAAAGTGTAGCTGAGTCTCTACACTGTGGAATCAAAGAATAGCCTTATTGTGACAACTCTTTTCTTTCATAGTGAAATCCAGTCGGTGGGCTGTTAGTACGGAAGAGTGGGTGTAGGCTTTGATTAAGCCGAACCACTATAAACTCTGTGTTCTTATTCTCTTCCTTACGCTCTTTTACTTTGATTGCAACACGTTTTATTTACAGGAGACAAATTTCCTTTTCATAATCCATTGTTGATTAAGTGCTGCACAATTATCTCTGAAATTTGTTTCTACACCTATTCACCCCCCTCTAGGTGCTTGTACTAGCTTTCATAGTTTCAAGCCTCGAAACCTAAGCCCGCTTTGAGAAGGAACATCCCCCATGACGTTCCTGTCGGTTTGATCCAACCCGCTCGTTAATCAAGTGAGTTTTGCTCACTAATCCCTTATTAGTATGCTAATGATGCTTAGGGGTTGATTAGATTTAATTAAGTGTAATTAGGTGGATAGATTATATTAGAATAATTAAATTAGAGACTTATCAATGCATGTTAGGCAAACGATTAGTGTAGTTAGTAAGGAAATAGATTCTAATATTTATTGAACGAATCTCGAAAATTTTCCGGGTCCGTTCCAACTTCCAATGAAGTATTACGAACCTAAATTGGGTTTATTGCATTGATTTAATATTTTCCGTAATTATTTAATTAATTAGCTATTTCCCAGAAATTAGATTGGGATAGCCGACAATTGAAATTTTATGCTGATTACTATGGTGCAGTCCATTTATTTATTTGAGCATTGATTTGTGCTTAATTGAATTAATTATGATTTTATGATTTTATTTCTAAATTAATTAAATTTAGTAATTAAGTGGAAAATTACCGAGCGTTATTCTACAGCGCCAAAAATCTATTTTGGGACTGTTGAAAATAATGGAAGGTTCAAAATTGAAAATCTTATATTTTGGCTAAGGTCGACCGTATACCCACGAACGGATATTTTTATTAGGAAGGATAAAAATGATGAATTAATTAAATGATCAATTATCAACATGCTATGAAAGTATGGCTGGTAGTTTCTGGCGAGCATATATACATTTATTAGCATACTATAAAAGTATGGCTGGCAGCTTCTAGCGAGCATATATAATTCTCAGCATATTATGAAAGTATGTCTGGCAGCTTCTGAAGAGCATATATAATATACTATATTAGAAATTGAGGTAACTTTTGGCGAGCATATATATATAGTATATTAACTCCTTATATGAGGCAGCTTCTGGTGAGCTATACTACTTATTATCGGCTTATATTAAGCAGTCTTGAGTATGATCGGACTTATATGTAGTATTGATTAAAATGGCCGGGGAATGGTCATTGTTGAAATGTAATCGACTAGGTTGATTGATCAATGATTTGATCCGATGCGGGGAATTAATGTAATTTCTGTATATCTGATATATACTGACTTGTAGGAAGGAATTGAGGTAAAGGTAAGTCCTTTGACTCGTGTTGTGCTTAAGTAGCTTCTTGAGTGTATTGGCTTCATAATTGAGTCTTAGGAGGTAGAACTTGCTGAGACGTAGTCTCACTGGTTATTAAATAACAATTTTCAGGTCCTTATATGGCTGTGGTGAAGGATCGGAGGCCCGAAGTGTAGAAGGTGAAGCATGAAGAATTGACGATCCTATTAGGACAATTCTCTTTTGATAGGAGTTGATTCCCTTTTGCAAACCTCGTTTTTTGAACCTGTGGTTTAAAACCTGACTTAACGATTCGTCTTGTATATATTTGCATTATGGTTTGCAATGTATATATGGGTGGTTACTTTTAAAGTGGAAATTTGGAGTCCTACTTTCCTATCTCATTGTTTTATTATTTGGGGATTATTTATATGCTTTCGCATGTGTATTAAAATGAATAGGGCGGCGATGCGTCTTGGGACGTCGCTATTATACCGACCGGGTGAGGGATGGGTACGTGCCCGAGGATCGGGACGTGACATAAATAGCCAAAATTTTGAACATTAGTTACAACAAAAATGACTGGGCGATCTCCACTACTCAAGGAAGAGAAGGTGGGTCACCTAGTGCACTCGCCGTTAACCCTTTATCCTTCTTTTTTTTCTTCATCTTCTTCGTTTTTCTACTTTCATTTTCTGCTGGCTTCTCAGATCCGCTTTTCTTCCTCTTTTTTGATGCAAAAATGTTGTCGATCTCTTCTTTGGATTTCTTCGTAGCTGGAGTAGATTTCTAGTCCGACATGCAGCACAAACCTAATCACCCGATGTGCCTCTTTCAAAGGAGAGTTGAAGGTGACAAATGGGCTAGGGATGGCCCATTTAGGGAGCGGACCGTACTTGGGCCTCCACTGGATATAGCCCTTAGTGGATCGGGCTATGTCGTGCTCGGGTTGTCCCGTTTGACATCTCTAACATGGGTTTCAAGAACTGGCAGTGAAATAAGGGTCATTTTGAGGTTGCAAGGGAATTACTATATGAAATGGGAATGCCCCCTATAGCATATTGATATTTAATTGAGGTGGGCGAAAGAGGTGCTTGGGTTATTTTTCTTGAAAAAGAGCATGCACTTTACATGTAAGAGAAAAAATGAAAAAATTAAATTAACAAAGAATCAAATAATATGTAAAGGCTTTGATTTATTTTGGCTCACGTTATTTTTACTCTCTAAATGGTTATGGCCCTTCCTCACTTACTGAGTAGGCAAAATAATTTTCAGAAGAACTAATTAATCAAAATCACAATTGAAAAGGGTGAAAATTGTTATCCATTAAAAATGCAAAAACTGCACGTTGTCATGAAAATACAAGACTGTCCATATTAATCAAAATAATGATGTTTTATTCCTCCATGCTATGATATTTCCCGTTTGTTTGTATATAAATTTCATTTTCTCTCTTACGCTTACTAATATGCGACGACTGACTTCTATCAAGGATTTTTTTCTTATGAGTTTAAACCTTGTTGATAATATTTATTAATTAAAAATCTCAAATATAAATTGTAGTCATAGAGAGTTCACAGCCTTAACAGAAGAATTCCCTTAAAAAGCTTTGAAAAAGCTTGAACTAAAAGATTGTATAGTTATAGGAGTTATTATAAAATAAAATAAAAAATAGAGAGACAATGAAAATAAATATACTTCATTAATATTCTTTTAAATTAGGATCCCTATCATTAATTCTTCTCGGATCTTAGATGATTCTCGTAAAAAATTTTTCTTTTTTTTTTTTTTTTGGTCAATCCTACTCTATTCCTACTCTAACACTCACTCTCAGACTTTTGTCCTGCCTCATTACAGGACGTGGGAGTCGAAACTCACTCTTAAAATTAAATCGTCCCCACCCCAACTCCTCCCCGAGAAGGTGGGAATTCGAACCCCCCACCTCTCTTTCCATGTTGGAAGGGTGGCCACTAGGGCAAACTCCAGTTTTGATTCTCGTAAAAAAGTGATGACCGTGTAACTTTCTCCGATTGGAATTTAAAAGAAGAAGAAAAGATGGTTTAGGAAAGAGTGATAAAAATCATTAGATTAATTTATCTACATTAAAGATATGTTTTTCCTCTTTAGTCGACCTCGCTGTTAATAAGATTGCAATGAGAGCTATTTTAGACCATTTAAATTTTTGGGTATGTTTAAAGTTATTTGAGGAAGGAAAATAGTGTGAGCCTTCATTTTATGAATATAATCTCAATTGTAGTTCCATAATTTAGAATACTTAACCATTTAGTTTAAATTCGAATTTAGAAGGTACGAAATTCATTGATTATATAATGTTGTCCATCTATAGTTATAAGCAGTCATACTTATTTTAAAACATATGCATGGGTTGTTCATGAAATAATTTTTTTTATAAAACTTGGAGTTTAAATGATCATGGGCTTTGCTTTATTCATGAGAGAGAGAGAGAGAGAGAGAGAGAGAGAGAGAGAGAGAGAGAGAGAGAGAGAGAAGTAAAACAGCTATATGCTAGTCATTTAAAACAACAATCTCTGCGAAATTATAATTTATTATCAATTTTCCCCACTAGAGAAAGTCCTAGATCCATCCATAGCTGAGAAGGGAAACATTGTTGGTTAACTTGCCACTGTAAACAACAACCATCGTACTCAAGATGAGAAAGGTAAAATCTATTTCTCAACAAAATCATTTTTCATTTAACAATATAAATTTAGTTTTGAAATAAGTAACTCGTCTGACCACAAGTGCAAGAGAAGAATGACATTTAAATCAATAATCATCATCGACATTAAATTAGAGAAAAGAATAGCTAGCACTTTTTTTCCTTGAGGAAGATTTTTTAAAAGATATGATCCTGACAAAATAAGCAATGAGAAAAGAACTTTGATTGAAAAGGTACAGTAAACTATTACATATTGCATTAAAAAGTCATAGTCAAAATGAGGAATTGATGTCCAGAATAGTTGAACAAAAATTACAACAGAATTTTGCAAATAACTGACCGATTACATTCTAGAAAATAGGTTAATTGATATGTAAAATGGAAAATGGAGAATTATTGTTCAAGAACTAGGAAAAACAATTCCCACCCCCCGAAAGAAAAAAAAAACAGAATATAAAATTTTTATAAGACTTCAAAAATATAATTAAATTTTATGGGGAAAGAAAAGATAAAATTCAGGTTGACATGAAAAATGTAGTCCGAAAATGACTGGAAAAATATCGAAGGTAAAGACGGTTACAAAAATTTGGCATATTAAGTATGTAGAACTTAGTTAACAAATTTAGGGAAAATTCCAAATAAAGGCTCGAAGTGCCCTCAATTTCTCAAATAAACGTCTAAAGTAAATCAAGTCTCGGGCTCTCATTTTCCCAAATAAGGATCCAAATTATGTCTTTTTTAAATAAGAGTATAAAATGGCCATGTCAGTCTCAAAGATACACTTGACCTCACCGGTTAAAAAAAGAAAAGAAAGCACAAATTAAAAAAAAAAAAAATCTAGCCAACCCTCTAACTTGTGGCTGTTGCCTCATTGCCAGTGAGTAGTCGGCCATGGTTGGCAGGCTTGTTGGACCTTGCCCAAGAAGGTTGGGGGAGGGCTCTAACCCTTTCTTGATTCTGGTGAGGGTCAACGACCCTCGCCCATACCTTGGGGTAAGCCGACCAATTTTGCCTAGATTTATAAGAGGGTCACGCCCTTCTCTCAATTCTAACAAGGGCCAGCAAGTCTTCACCTTTGGTCAGCTATGGGGCGGTGACCACAAGCGAGGAGGGCTGGCTGCCAGCCCTTAAGCTTGTACTTTAAAAAAAAAAGATTAGTTTTAGCCTTTTTATATTCTTTTAAAGAATAAAATAGAAAAAAAGGAAAAAAAATCAAAGAAATTGAGAAAAAAAAAGGATAAAAATGCCCTTGACCAATTAATGAGGTCAAGTCCTTAGATTTGGTATGGCTACTTCAAGCCTTTATTTAAAATAATGTCCATTTCAGGTATTTGTTTGAGCAAATGAAAGCACTCCGAGCCTCCATTCGAAATAAGGTTCATTTTAAGCTCTTATTTGATAAATTAATGGCACTTTGGGCTCTTATTTGGAAATTTTCCCACAAATTTATTAGTAAAGATGACACGATTTGTTCCAACTTGTAATGTAAATAAATCAAAATAGTGCTTGTTGTAAATTGGAATTTCAAAATTCTCCAAAGTTACAGGCATATTCTAAATTAGTTAGCATCTTCTACTAGATGATATTGTAGATTTAATATATTCACATATAGGAAAATTTCCAAAGAAATCTTAAAGTTATTGTGTGAATGTCAATTTATTCATAAACTTTTCAATTTGTCTTATTTGGTTTTAAATCTCTCGACAATTTATCAATGTAATCATTCTGACCAATTTCAAATAGAAATCACTAATGCGGATGCTGTCCTTCCTACATAGCACCATCACTATTGACATGGACAATTTTGCACTTTCTAATTTTTTCTTTTTAAAGAATAAATACATAAATAAAAAATTATCCATGTTAATGTTGACTGTACCCTATAGGATGGTCAATGTTCGTGTTATTGATTTTGTAAGGTTTGTATTGGCAAATCATCAAATGATTTGGGACTAAATTAATCAGATTAAAAATTTTATGGTTGGATTGGCATTCATATGATAGGCCGAGGATTTTTTTAAAGTAATTATCCATGCATATGCAGAAGCTTGAAGCGTAGCGTATAGACAAAACATGTCCTTTTCACACTATGTACTGATGCGAGAGTTTCTCCAATCCTTTGAGAAATTATTTATCTAGAAATTAGTAACGTCTTGAAATGACACATGAATAGATCTTAGCCGTCCAATATGATGTTTGACTCTCATTATTTATGATGGTATATTGCGCAACCTCGTGTTCCATTGACCCAATCAAGAAGGGGTTGTATCTAAAGTCTAAACCATGAAATCCGGAATGACACACTTTCTATTATTAGTTTTTTCCTCCAACCTCTGTGACTATAAGGACTTTAGAAAAAGAAGGGTAATCCACCTCTTAAAGTGTGGTTAGATATTTCAATAGTTTTGAAATATTTATTAGAAATTATGATTGTCATGAAAGTCATCATTTTTGTAATGACTTTTTTAACGATCATATAACGGCTTTCGAATGGTTGTATAACGATCGTCTAACGGCTTTATAACTTTTGATTTATTACTTCATAAACTCTTCATTATTTTATAACGGTCATCTTTTTAATTACCAATTGATATATGATGATCTCCTAACGACTCTCTCTTTTTCTTGTTTAAATATAAATTAAACTTCAAATCACAATCTTTGAAAATACAATATGTTCTCATATGTTTCCTTTTTTTTTTTTGCTGGGTTATACACAAAGGTTGTTCTGTTTCCTTTTAATATTCATTGTGGAGTATAGATGAAGGTCTGTTGTATCTTGAGAGGATAGCCACTAAAGCCTTACGCACCGAGTTACGTACTCTGAGGGGCGGAATTATCCTTAAGGACAGTGTTTGCATGCCTCGAGACATTTCTTTTTATTTTCTAATCTTTTGTAATGTATTTCCAATAATTATTATTAGTTTATGTATTTTAATACTTTTTCCAACAACCTTAAAATTGCCTTATGGATTCCCAAACTGGAACTACTGTTGCTACCACCTCTGTTGGAATTGAATGAGGAATCTAAGATGACGAAGGACAAGTATTGCGCATTGGTGGGCAGTTTGTCATGGAACATTACCGAGTATCAACACAAAAGAGCTTTTTGTAGTTTCGGTAAGGTTATTGAATGTCAGGTAAAATAGTTTTTGGAAACTTTGAATTAATAGCTAAAGGGCGTAATTGTCATATTGGTATGCTGTTTCAGCCTCTTGAGAAATCATCAACTTTATCTCTTATTTTGTTGATGATCTCTATTGATTTAAAAAATTAAGTGATTTCAACTAATGTCGAGCTTTGCTTCATACAGTTCTTAGCCTAAAATAGGATAATGATTGCTATTGCTGACTCGACTAATTCATAGTAGTAGCTTATAAGCAGTTTGGTTAAATTTGGTGCAAATTGTGTAACAGATTGAGGTGAATGCAAGCCTCCTTGCTATGTTCATGACACTTAAAGTTGATGGACGCATTCATAGGTCGTGATCCTTTCATTCTAGTTTTTTTTTTTTTTTTTTTTTAATTTGATGTCATGTGAGTTTCTTGTAAATTCTTGTCTTGTGTATTCTCTTCAAATTTGGTTTGATCTAGTCAAGCGTATTTTATGAATTTGTGTTTTTTTACTTTTTATGTAGGGTGCTTACAAATGATAAAATTACCCATTTAGAAAATCTTTAAAACGGCATTGTGATTCTATGTGGTAAAAGGATAAAGAAAAGGAAAAGGAAAACTAGAAAGGAAACAAAAAGAAATCAAGCTAATCTTTCTTTTATATATTTATTTTTATTTTGGGACAAATCACAATCATAGTTTACACGTCGTTGATCCTCCAAGTTAGGAGAAACGCGCGTGTGCGTGTGTTTGTCTATGTGAATAAATGGGCTACGCTTCAGTCTCTTTGATCTTTTCCTGGAGTCTTATGTTAGGTCCCCGGAATGGAATAAAGCCTTAGTTGGAGAGCAGCTGATTGTGGACAATTACCATTCTGAGAATCATTTTTCGTAAAGACTCGTTTTGCTTTATTGATCAAATTCATAAGAGGACTTGTTGATTGCTTTAGTAAATGCTTTCTGTGATTGCCCTGAAATCTAATTCTTAACCGGAGCAAATTCCTCGAGATAACAATAGGTTGATCATTTATAAATATGTACTACTTTATAGTTCACATGCTTGTGTAAGTCCGCATATTAGAATATTTACTTTTGGGACTTTTCAAGGAA
Source organism: Eucalyptus decipiens (assembly GCA_014182575.1). Taxonomy (NCBI): domain Eukaryota; kingdom Viridiplantae; phylum Streptophyta; class Magnoliopsida; order Myrtales; family Myrtaceae; genus Eucalyptus; species Eucalyptus decipiens. Next base: position 34,926,499 of record CM024611.1, on the reverse strand, counting down.
TTAGTCCGTTTCTAAGCATAAAGATCAGGAGATTGAACTTGCATCTTAGAGGCTGACTTTGTCTGGTGAATGATTCTCTTGTATTTTGTCAGTGTTACCCTTTGTATATTCTCAAATGCCTGTCGGATACATGAGATACTATTTAAGAATTTTTGTGGATGGCCCTTTCGGGTAGGTACCTCAGTGTTAGTGTTAGCCCTAACTTTGTTTTTTCAAAAACTTCATGTTGGCCCTTTTTCCTTGTGTTTTTCTTCTGTTAAGGCTAGGCTTGAACAACTTATCTGGTGCAGTCCAAAGGTGTAGTTATGTGAGCATAACAAGCTGAAAATTTCGCAAATAGTTTCTCTCTCGTTTGGTGAATTTAAAATTGTTAGCTTATATGTTGACCCCATGCTTACTTTTAATACATACATTGATGTTGTGAATGAAATAAAACGTTTCATGACTTCTAAATTCAATATGAAGGATTTGAGAGAAGCTAATGTTAGTTTGGGTGTTAAAATCATAAAAAGTGAAGGGGAACAACTTTGTCTATGATTTGAAATGTCAGAGGGATAATCTTAGTAACTCCCGGATGAACATTGGTTACCCTATGAATTATTCATGTTAGAGATGTTGGTATCAATTTATTCGTAAATTAGGTTCTGCTTTGTGTTGTTCTTTGGTGGTGTTCAGTTGTGATTTTGTAATTTCCCCTGCATCAAAATTTCAAAAAGAAAATATGGTGATTGTGTAAAGGTATCGCTAATGCTTTCAAAGCTGCTGTTGGTCATGACTTGATGCATATTAATTGGCCGGTGATATTTTGCACATAAATATGCGTCTCTTCAATGTTTCTTGGCCGGAGCGAGTTCTATAGCTCAGACTGTTGAATTGGTACACTTAGTTTGAATTTATCGGGCGCTTTATTTTTCATAAATGCGGGCTATGTATGTGGAATTTGTTGGGCATGGCCAAAAGTTTTGGTTGGGAGTTAATTGTAAGAAGCCTTGGGCTCACTCACCTAATATAGTTTATGCAATGTGTAGATTGAGTAGATCACTCCACTACCTCGAGCAGTATAATGATATATATGAGTGAAACCATAAAATGTGGCATCATACATAGTGGATTTTCCGTTGTATTAAAAGGATACAATGATGTTAACTGAATCTCGAATTTAGATGAGACAAAATCCACTATAAGATATGTGTTTACCCTTGGTTGAGATGATGTAGCTTTGAAATTAGCCAAAAAATAAAAAAAAAAAAATTGTGGAGGAAATGACAATCCTGCTAACCAAAATTTGACTTAGTTAAAGCAGATGACCTAATGATGTAATTATTGTAATCATTTTCCAAGCCAAAATTTTGGCAAATGGAAAGGAATTGGTGGTAGACTCAAGTGCTACCAGATATATATGTGTAAACAAAATGCCTTGTCATCCTAAGCTCTAATGGGTGAAGGAGAAGCAAATATTTACTATTCTTTGGTAAATTGAGAACTATTCAAGTTCTTGAGAAAAAAAAAATTCTTCTCAAACTCATATATGAAAATGAGGCTGAATAGTTGAGAAACTCTTAACAAATATTCCTTTGGGAAAATGACACATTTTGTGCTTATACATCATGATTGTGACATCCTGATTTTCAGGTTCTGTTTCCAATTGAATAAGTTGGGCTTTTCATCGACACGCCTATAGTTCTTTTCTCTGAACTGATCACTTATGAAATAACTAGTCTATCAGGTGAAGCCATTAAAGGATTTTAATGCAATAGACTTGAGAATTCGACTAGAAATCGACTGCTCGACCGTGCTAATCTACAAGGGTCAATATGGCACTGTCAAAATCGATTAGAGATTGAAGATAGGTCGGTTCGATTGAGGTATGTGATTAGAGTATGGGTGATTCCACCTAATTACAAAATTCTCGTCAAACGGCACTAGACCGATTTTTTTGTCATTTCTGTACCTTATGTCCACATTTGAAACCTCGAGATTTTCACGACAATTGAAAGTTGTCAATGAGTCAAAGATGCACAATGTGGCTCAAAAATAATCGACCGCGAGGTCAATTGCACTTAAAGTTCTTGAAAGCTACCCGGTAGGTTAGATCATGCTAAGATCGCACTCGGTTGAAATTAACCTTGAATTTAAACCTAATTTTAGAAATTGAAAGTTCTATCATGTCATGATTCATTTTAGGAACGTCAACTCATCCTTCAAAGATTTTTCTGCAAATCGAGATTTTTGGCGAAAATTCAATATAGGGCCGTTTTCAATCGGAAAATTCAGGGAACTGTTTTTTATCTCGTTTTTGAGATGCATGTTGGTTCTATTGGTGAGGAAAAATGTTAATTTGATCGAGGACATCTTGGTGAAATTTATGGGGACTGATTTAGGTCCAATTGAAGAGAATTTTGGTTCAATTTGGGGAAAATGGCACCAAATTCGTAAGCCATTATCTCCACCACTTTTGGACCACTTCATTGGCTTCCAAGGGAAGTTTGTGGGTTGCCAAGAGGCTGAGGAAGACAGCCAACGTTGGTGGGGCTTTGCCAAGAGACAAAGGGATAAGAGAGAAGACTTTAGAAGCTAAGGAGGGACCATCCTATCTTCAGCTATCCCTTTCTTCCTCCCAAGCATTGTTTTATCCATTGTTGAGGCATTTGAGAGCTTGAGAAAACCAGAGAAACCAGCCCTCACATCTCTCTCTCTCTCCCCTCTTCAGCCCCAAGGAATTCGCAACTCTTTCTCCCTTGCTTTCCCTCCGTTCCTGTTTTTGCTCCAGCTGACCTTTCTTAAAAAACCTGAGTTAATAGTTGTCTTCTTGTGAGAATAAGCCCCCATGTCACCCACCATCGTGCTTAGGACATCCAGCCCGTACGGAAGAACTCGGCCGCTCACTAGAAGGAGCCGTCAGCTGACCCACCGGCCGACCTAAAGTTGCCGCTTGCTGGTCCATCAATCTGCCTACCCACGTGCACTGTTTTGCCTATTTTAGCCATTTTCTTCTCATTTTGACCAAGCCTCCACCTAGACTAGCCACCAGCAGGTCCGCCTCGACCCCCAGGTGTCACCGATCGCTAGCCAACCCCTCGCCGGAGCTTCGACCAAGCTGTTCAACTCCTTTTCCTCCTTTGTTGTTCAATTTCCAGAGTTGTAGTGAGAAGCAGTGTTTGTGGCTGCTGTTTTAAGGTTGGGACCACCTTAGATTGTTGTGGTTGAGGTCCTCGAGCATAGCCTTCGTCGTAGCCGCTGCGTCCATGTCTCTGGTCCATTTAATGGGTGAGTTTAGCTCCTAATCCATTGGTTAGTGCCAAAACTTGCTTAGGTTTGGTTTAATTAGTGTTGATTATAGTTTAGGAGATTTAATTAAGCTATATTAGTCCTAAGTATGTGGTTAGATGAATGGCTAAGATTAGTTTAGCTTAATCTTGCTTTATTGTCTTAATGATGCTTATGTGCTTGATTAAGCTTGTTTAGCTTTAATGATTTATTGCTTGCTTTAATTAGTGTTTTTAATGACTTTTGGATTTAATTTATTGGTTATCTAATTCTAGAAATTCATTGTTCATACAAACATAGTTCACGTGCACTATTCGTGCAGTACTGGTCACATGCAATGTTCACTCGAGAATGAAAAGTTGTCTAAATTCATGTGTTTTGACCTTATGGGGTGATTTGAGTGTATAAATGCATGGGCATCCGCATGAATTGGTGATTTTCACAAAAAGGGAAAAAGGGTTTGTCCGAGGGACACCAAAAGGGACCGCTTTTATGAGAAAGTGAGTTGTGAAGGAGTGCTTGCGTGATCAAAAGGTGAACCATCACCCAACAAGAGTTTGGGGGCGATACCCGACTAGAGTTGGAAGTTGATTGCAGTAGATTCTAGATCGATGTCCCTTTTTGGGAAACCGTCTAAACAGGAGTTCTAGACGTAGCCGTACCCAACGGGGCGGGACGAAGCCCGATATTTATCGGTAGCCTGGCGAGAGTTGGATGATCACTGACTAGAAAGTTAGCCATGGTTGAGAGGTCATTAATAACTGGAGCACGCATGAGTGTTGAGGTCGATGAGAGTTGACTAGAAAGTTAGTTATGGCTTGGAGGCCATAAATAAGTGGAACACGCATGAGTATTAAGATGGTTAGGCCTTATTATGGGATAAAATTGTGTGGCATGATATATGATGTATCATAATGATTTTACCTTATAATCGGGACCTGTGTGATTGATTGATGCATGATCAGTGATGCACTAAAGGGCAAGAGCGTATGAGAATCATGGCATCATTGGTTTTGACTATGCATGAGTTGAGCACATTGTTTATGGTATGCATGCATGAATCGATAATGTGTAGGGTGTGGCAATGGCCAAGTGAGATTGCTTGTGACGCGACTTGTATGTGCTTAATGATCTGCATCATCTAATAGCCATGTGCATTGCGTGTATTGTGCTAAGATTCAATGTGCAAGGTATGGCATACCGGGTAAGGTTGCATGCGAATCGACTATGTGGTTAGTAGTTGACCCTGGCCGTTGTGAGTTGTTGATTGTTGGTTGTTAGTTGTGGTAAGTTTGTTGGGGTGAAACTGGAGGAATACCCCAAATTGAGTTGGTGTTCTAATCGGGGGCTTAGGGGAGGACTCGCTGAGATTTTATTCAACCGGTTATTGTATAACCCTTTCAAGTCCTTAGGATGGCGTGTCCACCAATGAGGTTCGGTATTCCTAAGGATTGGGATATTGTTGTGATGTACCATCGCTTCCCGGGTCGAGCACATCTGTACGAGAAGTATCTCTCTACCATCTGGGTGGATGAGGGACCAGGGTAATGGATACCCCATAGGTTCCTAGCGTGGTTCATCTGGAATGGCGATTTGCTGATCAGTCCCTTGAGAGGTTTTGACAGGCCGCCTGGTAGGGGCCCCGAGGATGTTGACCATGATTCGATGGAGCCGGACCCTCCTGACGGTGTAGTGGACAATCCTGGCCCCGCTTCACCAATGATTGACCCGCACGGCTCCAACTCTGACTCGACGGAGTCTGAGTTCGCTGGATCCGAGTGATTGTAGTACTGAGCTCGAGGGTTCTTTTATGTATAGTTGGATTAGCGTAGCATAGTTTCTTTTTGGTCTGGCTTAGAGGATGGATCAGCCCTCTGTTGGGCTTATAGTTCGAAAGTGATCTTCCGTAGGTTAATCCAATGTAAAAATGTATATATATGAGTAGATGTTGTGTTTTTGCTATTCATCCCACTATCCCTGTTTAATTGCTTGATTCTATGCTTTGATGGGGAGATGGTTCGTTTTCCGATTGTGCATAATGAATGATTAAAAATGAAGGGTCAGTGATGAGTCCTAGGACATTGCTTTCTATTGACCAAGGAAGGGGTTGTTGCGTGCCCGGGGTTTGGGGCATGACAATGATTGCCAGGAGGCAATAGCCATGCAAAGATAAAATTTTCAATGGTAAAAATCGATGCGTCTGATTGAGAGATGACGTGGTAAAGCAGCTGCTTAATGATGGAATTATGTCCATTAATTATATGAAGTCAGAAATAGATTTTGGCCAATCCTTTGACTATACTTCGAGGGGAATAGGACAAGCTAACTGAAGAAAATCAACAATGATTGTAACCAAACCTATGTGATTGGCAATCCCATGAATTAGGTTCATATGGGTAATAACAAGTCATTTGTTGATCTAGTACACTATATAAAAAAAAAAAAATATTATTGTCCCTACTAAGGTGAAAATAGCGCAAAATTGCAAGGAAAAAGAGGTTGAACTGAGCTCTTAATGAAATTCCATAGCCATTATTGGTGGTGTATTAATTTGCAATATACACTTGATTGAATCACCTATATAAGTGTAGAGTTGAGCCACTCCTATGAGAATTTTTGGCGAAAATCTTTAAAGCACTTATGAATAAACCAAGCACACGCATGGCCTAATAGCGCAAAACCGCATTAAACAACAAATTTTGTGGGAGTGTAATGTGATTGGTGAAAATTATAATTCACAAAAAGAAATTATTGGTTCATAGAAGTTTCAAACTTCACCAATGATTTCCTGAATTATATTTCATTCTTTCTAAGATCGGTTCATAGCCTAACAAGCACCACTTTCGATGCATTACTCTCCAATAACCTAGCATTATTCTATTTTTATTGTCAAAACTTTCTGAAATATGTGGGGGATTATTAGATATTTGAATAGTTTTGAAATATTTATTAGAAATTATAATCGTCATGAAAGTCATCATTTTTGTAACGGCTTTTTTAATGGTCATATAACAGCTTTCTAATGGTTGTATAACAATCCTCTAACGGTTTTATAACTTTTGATTTATTACTTCATAAACTTTTCATTATTTTATAACGGTCATCTTTTTAATTACCAATTGATTTATGACGATCTCCTAACGACTCTCTCTCTTTTTTGTTTAAATATAAATTAAACTTTAAACCACAATCTTTGAAAATACAATATGTTCTCATATCTTTCATTTTCTTTTTGTTGGGTTATACACAAAGGTTGTTTTGTTTCCTTATAATATTTAGTGCCGAATATAAATGAAGGTTTGTTGTATCTTGGGAGGATACTAAAGCCTTACGCACCGAGTTACGTACTTTAAGGGCAGAATTATTCTTAAGGACAATGTTTGCATGCCTCAGACATTTCTTTTTATTTTCTAATCTTTTGTAATGCATTTCCAATCATTATTATTATTTTATGCGTTCTAATACTTTTTCCAACACGTGTCAATCGAAAAGTTTTTCTCTCTCCTTTGTCTCTTTTCTTTCCATCATTTTCTTTGACTTTCGACCATGGAGAGGGTTTGAGTTAATCTCACCCTCATCTCCCTCTTTTATTGATTTTATTTGTGTTTTATTATTCTTTTATTGTTTTTTCTTCTCTCTCGATTTAGATTTGAGAGCTTTTCTCTTTTGATCTAATTTTTGATTTGAGAGTTTGAACTCTCCCTATTTAATTCTAGATTTGGATGCTATTCTCTCTCGATCTAAATCTAGAAGTTTAATAAACATGTTTTTGAGGATTCGATGCCTCTTCTATTCTATCATGTATAGGTTCTTTGCCTCTAGCTTTAATGATGATCACAAGAGCTTTAGCGTCTCAACGAAAATTTGCTCCTCCACATGTTAAATCTATGTTTATTCAACCTATTTTGGTTATCTCCGTATGACGATCATGTAGAGGAAGCAAAACCTAAGTGAGATCTAGTGATTGGCCATCGATTTTGCTTGACAGGTCCCTTTTCGTGGAACAAGTATGTGTTTAACTTTGTTGGTTCTCGTATTGATCCTCCTTTCAGTATTTTTACTCTGTTTCGATTTGCTTTGTCATGAAAATTATATAGTTTTGTATCTTTTTGAGTAATGAATATAATTTTCTTTCAATCAAAAAGTAAAAAGTGTTTAGTGCCGACATAGCCATGCATTCCAAGGTAATATTCAATGAATCCAAATTCATGTTAAATTGGATCTAAACTGATAAGATCCATGTGGGATTCAATGTAATACATATACTACCCTCATTTAATAATTTCTTTAATATTATGAAAAACCTTTGATGCATTTATGATAAATTTACTCCATTTTTTTACCATTAAAAATCCCAAATTAGTACATTTGTGACAAATTTATCTTATGTTAATTTCTTTTAAATTTTATCATCAAATCATTAAATTGGATGACTCGGGCATATGGAAAGAGAAAGAGATTTTCCTTGCTTATTTGCTTGATCATTGAAGTGAGTGTGTGCTAAATGCTTTTGAATGAATGTGGCGGTTGACGGATGTACCATTTTGGGGTTCTACCCTTCATTTATTATAGGTATATTGGTTTGAGATTTTTTGTAGAATTGATTCTATTTAACAAAAATTAATGGAAGGTAAATTTGTCACAAATATACTAGTTATGAGGTTTTAGTGATTACATGTGTATCAATTTGAGATTTTTCGTGATTAAAAATTAGTTTATGATAAATTTGTCACAAATGTATCAAGTTAGGATTTTCATGGTATTAACCCTTAATAACTTTCATTCATCCATGTGTTGAAACTCGAAACAAATATAAGATATAATGAAAAAAAAAATAGTTAACTTCGGTGAAGCTCTAATGCCGTTTCTTTGTTAATAGAGTCTAAATGTTAAATGTTTTGTCAATCGAGTTTTCAAATTTTTGAAAAATGTTCAATCAAGACCTTCTCTTGTCGATGATATTTGCTCCGCGGAAAATCCTTCGCCGTTCATTTTTCATGAAGTCAACTAAAATCTTGGCAATAATTTTTCGCGAACGTTGTCAATCATCAAGTTGCAAACTTGATTACTAAATAAATTAGGCGATTCAAGCTTGAGGAATTGATTTCGCATCGGACTCAACCTTTCTAAAATTTTCATGAAAAGTTGATTTTTGCGGAGTCTCTCAGTGACAAAATTTATGTGTGTATTTAGTAAGCATGATAAAAGATCAATAACTTCCTGCAAAGTCAAAGATTCATTTTTCTTGTCGCTAGCGACATGATCGAGACTTGATTGAATAATTGTGGAAAGTCTTGACATTCCGAGGATTGAAGCACGTCGATTTCAATGTGCTCTTTCTGCGAAACTCCCTCGAAGTTGGGCTTCCGTCATCAAAATGCGTTGGAGCTTAAATAACGTATGAACCCCACAACTGCAAGTCAAATACTAAACGACAGACTTTTCTCAGACTTTTTATACTTAACCAAAACTGCAGGCATAACGACCATCTCAATCAGCAGACTCCCACGAGAGAAGTACGTGGATCCCAGAGTAAGCTTCATCAGTTCGCTTCCCCAAGAAGAGATGAGCTCCTCGTGGATTGATTTCGTGGATTTTATGAACTCGTGGTTGAAATCGGCCATGGCTGCCCCCATTTGTAAGTCGGAATATGAAATTGTGTAAGTTCACAACTTTGGCATTATGGTCAATCTTTTAATGACGCTGTCTTTGCAACCTGTTTCAGTTTGGGTTGTGGTGGGGTTTGCAGCAATCGCCATTGTCGTGTACTTCTTGAAGAAAGCGATTGTCGTGTACTTCCTCATTGATTGCTTGAAGAAAGTGGGAACCGCGATGCCGAGCTATGCTAGGATAGCTACCAATTACTTGGAAAAATTGCCAGAAGATTCTTCGTCATCGAGGGCAATCCCCATCATGGAACCAGCTATCTCAACAGCGCACAATCAGGAGGTGCCCGATGAGTTTGGTATGCTAGAGAGATTCCTGAAGCCCACCTGGTTTTCTGCAGAGCAGCTGGCTGTTTGCACTGGAGATTACGCCACCCTGCTCGGTTCCGGCAATAATGGAGTTGTCTTCAAAGGTGAGTTGCCCAGCGGAACTCCTGTGGCCGTCAAGGTGCTCAAGAATGTCCACGACAAGAAGATGGAGGAGCAGTTCATGGCAGAGGTGGGCTCCATAGGAAGAACTCACCACAAAAACCTTGTCAGGCTCTATGGCTTTTGCTTCGACCCGACGACGAGGGCGCTTGTCTACGAGTATATGGAAAATGGGTCCCTCGATGAATTCCTGTCTGGGGACAAGACAGCGATGGATTGGTGCAAGATGCATGAGATTGCTGTGGGGACTGCGAAGGGGATCGCCTACTTGCACGAGGAATGCGAGCAGAGGATCATTCACTACGACATAAAGCCCGGGAACATCCTTCTAGACAGGAACTGGAGCCCAAAGATCGCAGACTTTGGGCTTGCCAAGCTTTACAATAGGGAAATCAGTGGGATCCCTGTGACGGGTTTCCGTGGCACCCTTGGGTATGCCGCCCCCGAGATGTGGAAGCCGAATCCTGTGACGTCAAAGACGTATACCGTGACCTACAAGTGCGACGTGTATAGTTTTGGGATGGTCCTGTTCGACATTGTGGGGAGGAGAATAAATCATGATGTTACTCCGAGTGAGTCGATGTTGGGGTTACCACAGCGCACGTGGCACATGTTACAAAATGGCAAATTGTTGGAGATGGTCTGTGGGTTTCCTGAGAGTGAAAGAGAGAAGGCAATGCATATGTTGATGGTGGCTTTGTGGTGCATTCAGAATAAGCCGGAGGCAAGGCCGGCGATGAGCATGGTGGTGAAGATGTTGGAAGGAGATGTGAAAATTCCTATGCCTGGATATCCGTTCGAGAATCTCGATCCAGACAAGCCTTCTCAGGGTTCGGAAAATGGAAGTGAATGGGACTCGGACTCGTCCTTTAATGCCAGGTATTCTCAGGGTTGCTGCTCCAAGCCTTTGAAGAAAACCGCAGAACTAGAGCTAGCTACCGTATGATATTATTAATATCCTTGGCATTATACTGTAGTAGTACCTAAAGATTTTTTCTTTTTATTAAGTATCCTTTTGCATTGCTATATCATAATACTACATAATGCAAGATGATTGCTCTTCATGCCTTTGGATGGATCTATATTAGTGTTGCTAATGAGTACTAGTAGCTTGGGGATTCAACCCAACTTATAAATTATATTGATTAACACGACTCACATGATCAAGGAATATGTTGTAATGTAGAGGGTCGACTCATTTTTACCAAGAAAAGGGGAAAACGGAGTTCGTCAACAAGAATTCTTCTATCTTTAGAGTAGCATTTGAAAATTTCAAAATGAGCCTGCACTAATTAATTAATAACTTGATCAGATTTTATACTCAAAGAACGATTCGCAACCGTGGTGATACCATGAATGCTCACTTCTCAAAACAATCTACAGAGAGCTATCGATTTGCTGTATATAAGAGTGAGAGGCCGATTCTGGAGAGAGTGGTGGGTTATATTCGTCTGCTCCACCTCGCCACATTCCGAATATGTCGCTAATAAGCGACAAGGGACATACCCTTATGCCCGCACCGAATCCTATGTTTACCGAAAACGAAGGTGTCGGGGCCCAAGGGCCACCTCCCAGCAGGCCTGACACCACCAACAGCAACAATCTAAACTGGAAGTTGTGCTCAGATCAAACAAACAAAAACACGGACCAGGCTTTGCTTTTCTCTACTAAGCAGTTCTTGCTGGGGGCAGAGTTGAATCTTAATGAAAGAAGCTGCTAACAGACTGGAAACACGAATCCGCGTCTCATCTCATAACCTCAATACAAAAGGTAATGAACTCCATGTATTCCTTGTAAATACTAAGAGTTCATGTGATATTTCTCATCTCGCAGCTGAGTGTCAAATAAATTAGTCAAAAAGAGGATGCATGTCGCTGTATTAATGACTTTGAGATCTTCGATGAACAAATACTCGCATCTTTCCTTTACCACCCACCCAAAGAACTCTTAGCTACAATCTTACCATGACCCTGCATTCTTTAGGTTGTGTAAGAAAACCGCCAAACCTGTAAAATTAAGGATATGCAGTTAGGAAATAAGAGATACCAAAACTCTAAGAACCTTGATGTAAACAGCCGAATATTGCAAAATAAGCTGCAACAAGAATGACTGGTTGATCTCCGATACTAAAGGACTGTCCTCAAAAGCGGCAAGATGACGCAGAGAAAGTTATGCTTGAAAAGGATTCCAAAAATAATGTTTATTTTGAATAATGAAGTGCAGATTACAATATCTTAGGTGCCTATTAATAGGGAGGTCGTCATCTAGAAAATAACCAAATAACTGAAATCGAATAAAAAAATAAAGGAAAATATATTGATAAAAGGGAAAGTTATCAAATACAACTAAAAAATTTGCAAAACGAATATGAAATCTGTGACATCCCAGAAATCAAGGGAAATGCGTGAATCGAATATTGTAACCCATTTGTAATCTCGAAGATCACGCAATTCTCTTTGATTTGTAGGACCACCTGCTCTTATGACGCTCCAATGTTTCCATAAAGGCATTTGCATGTTGTTCTACATCAGTCTCCTCCACTTCAGAAGAACTCAACCCCAAGTTATGGTTAGGATAAAGAGGAGTATATGGAGGTTGACACTCAAATAGGTTTGCTACATTGAATGTCGAGGAGATGTTGAGGTCACTAGGAAGATCAACAACATAGGCATTGTCATTGATTTTCTTCACGATTCAACAGTGACAAACTTTCTTGTGTTTTAGCTTGTTATATGTACCAACAGGAAACCGTTCCTTGTGGAGGTAGACGATCACTTCGTCACCCTCAACAAATACCTTGAGGCGACAATGTTTATTTGCAGCAACTTTGTAAACAATAGTGGAAGCTTCTAGCTGTTGCCTCACACCCTCTTGTATCTTCTGTAATTTTGTTGCTAAGTTTTTAGCCGCAATACTATATCTTGGGACTTTGGGCAAAGGCACGAGATCCAGTGTATGTTGTGGTGTTTGCTCGTAGATGACCTCAAACAGAGACTTGCTTGTGGAGCGGTTGACAATATTGTTAAAAGAGAACTTAGCAGGAGCAAGATACCGGTCCCATTGCTTTGGCATGTCACTACAAAGACACCAAATAATATCCACCATAGTACGATTGACGATTTTAGTTTGTCCATTAGTTTGAGGATGAAAGGAGCTGCTATACTGCAAATCCGTCCCAAATAAACGCCATGGGGTCCTCCAAAAATGACTAAGAAATTCGGTGTCACGATCAGAGGTGATAGTTTTCGGAACACCATGCAAACGAACAAGTTCTCGAAAAAATAAACTCGCTACATGGGAAGCATCGAAAGTCTTCTTGCAAGGGATAAAGTGTGCCACCTTTGTAAACCTGTCCACTACCACAAAAACAAAATCCATACCTTGTTGGGTTCAGGGAATCTATAGTAAACTCCTTTTAGAATCTGGCTCCATAGAGCTGATGGTGATTGTGACAGTCTCCAGGCTTGTTTGCCTAACATTGCCTTGTTGAAATTAATTAGGTCTTTAAAGCCGAGACCCCCTTCGTCTTTTCTGGATTTCAAGACCTCCCATTTCTTCCAGTACATACCTCTTTTAGAATCATTTTGTTTCCACCAGAAAGCTGCAATCCTTTGTTCGATGGCTTTACAAACTGAGTTTGAGATTTTGAAAATGGACATAGCATATTGAGGAAGAGCTTGTACCACAGCTTTTATCGATATTTCTTTGCTAGCTTTAGACAATAATTTTTCTTTCCAGCCTTTAAGCTTCATGTTCACTCTAGCAAGAATCCATGAAAACATCTCCTTTATTGTTTGTCCCCAATCAGATGGAATTCCCAGGTATTTCCCAGTTTTGTCAATGATAGGCACACGTAACTCATGTGCCATATTCCTCTTTAAGCTCAAGGGCAGCCCTTGCTAAAAAACACTCATAATTTGTTTAGATTGATAGCTTGACTAGTAGCATAGCAATACTAGTTCAAAATATTTGCCAAATTTTGACATTCTCTGACTGTTCCATCCATAAAAATTATAGCGTCATCAACGAATAATAAATGAGACAATGTGGGACGATACCTGTTCAGTCTTATTCCTTTGATGCTCCCATCTTCTATCGCTTTGTGCACCATCCAGGAGAAAACATTAGCCATTAATATGAAGAGGAACGGGGACAGTAGATCTCCTTGTCATAGTCCCCGCGTGGGTGTAAAATATCGTGTGTGATCGCCATTGACTTTGACGTTAAAGGACACTGTGGAAACACATTGCATCACCAGCTTAATCCATCTTTCGCTAAACCCCATCTTCAACATACTCATTTTTAAGAAGTCTCACTCAACCCTGTCATAAGCCTTTTACATATCCAATTTAAGGATTGCCTGGAATTTCTTTTTTCTTTCTCTGATCCTCAACTGATGCAACACCTCCTGAACAATAAAGATGTTATCTTGTATTTGTCATCCTTTAACAAAGGCGCTTTATTCAGAGGCTATTATCTCAGCAAGCCATGGTTTCAATCTGTTTGATAATACTTTGGAAATAATTTTATAGCTGAAGTTACATAGACTGCTTGGCCTGAACTGGTAAATGCTTTCTGGATTTTTCACTTTTGGAATGAGAGATATGTGAGTCTTATTGAGTAGGGAGTCAAATTCTGTGGCACCCCTCGACAGCCCCCGATCCGTTAGGGTCGCTACAGTTCGCTTACCTTTCACTTGCCTTATTAACATATCACTCTGATACCATTTCAATTGCAGCGGGTCCATACAACTTGGGGGTTTACATCTTTTAGATCGGTCCCTTGCGCAATTTATATACGGAAGCACATCCAACAACTCCCTTCCCTATATTCAGAAAATGATGCACACCTACTAAACATCTTATATAAGTTAAAGCCGAACACGTTTATTTACATAGAGCATATGGACATCTTTAGTTGGTACATCAAAATGCCGTAATCTTCTATACTCAGCTACACTTCAAAGGATGACCGACATCTTCTCCAACAGTCGAATACTTAAAGTCCATCGATCGTTGTCGGCGTCTAAAAGTTCCTCCTCCTTGCAATCATAACCAATCACTTGATTCATCTACTGGTAGCAGTGGCAGCAGAGGTATCTTATCTAGTCTGAAATGTTATTCCCCAAAAGGGGTGAGTACAACCACTCAGCAGGTAAAAGACCAATAAACCACTCAATGCATCATACAAGTCATCCATGCATTGTAGGCATTACTTACCTTGAAGCCATGCGCATACTATCATGCATCATCATCACAATCATAACACATACATGTGTATCATCATGTCATACTCATATAGTCGTCGTCATGACATTATTATATTACACACATGTCGTCGTCATCATATACATGACATCATCATACCATACATGTCATCATCATCATATTATACACATGTCATCATCATCATGACATCATCACATCACACATGTCATCATGCCATATCATATATCATCATCATATCATGCATATCATCATGCCATGGGTGATCATCATCATATTATGTATATCATCATGCCATGGGTGATCATCATCATATCATGCATATCATCATGCCATGGGTGATCATCATCATATCATGCATATCATCATGCCATGGGTGATCATCATCATATCATATCATATCATGCATGGTTCAATTTCCACTTTTAACTTTTCAATTTGATCACCACATCACCCTTCCTCGGATCATCAATTTCATCTCATATTTTACACTCGCATCCCATGCGAGAAAACCTCCGGCATTCAGCCATTTCAGGCCACCGGGCATCCGCCGCCCCCCCCCCCACATTCCGGGCATCTCGCATCCCAACTGGCATCACGAGGCATTCCCCTCGGGCAAAGACCTCCCACAGGGCTTCCGACATTTACACTCCCTGGCCGGGCATCCCGCACCCCAATCCTAGCATCGCGAGGCATCCCCCTGGGCACAAACCTCCAGGGCTTCCGTAATTACGTACCGACATACCACCAGGCCTCCCCTGGAATTACGTATCGTATACCACCGGGCATCCCGACACTCCCGGGGCCATCCGGCAATGTATCTCTATACATTCCGAGCATTATCATCCGCCACAACAATCCCCTCATTTAACATTATTCATATTCACCAATTTCAGTCTTAATTTAGCATGGCATATGATGTAATGGCAAACAAGTCATATTCGGCATGGTATTCATACATGCATCTCAATTCAATGTCATGCATACATCAAGACCTCATCATACATGCTACATGATATAATTATTTATGAAATAAAATTTAATGGAATTTATGGTCAATAAAATAATCCATTTTTCATGCCCTTTTCATTTATTTAAATTCCAGCTTTTGTCATTTTCAAAAATATTAAATTTAATATCTATAAATTCCCAAAAATTATAAAAATTAAGGCAAGTGATAAACAAGACAATAGGATAATAATTTCATGCAAAATACATGGCCAATTAGAATTTCACACAATTCCATAATTCACACAAACAGCATGTAATTTTCGGATGAAATCAGAATGCACAGTTTCCGAAGAAATTCGATTAAAATATCCATACGACCTCCAAAATTTACGAAATTTTACCGAGTTATAGCCAAGACAATAAAGTACATTTTTCATGAAGACTTCCAAGTCAGATTATTTTTAGATTAATTTCTACAGTCTCACGAAGCTTCTGGATCCAACACCGAATATTCCAGTACATGCTTCTCCGAAATACTGAGTTTTCACCTAACTATTCTTCTTCGTTTCCTCTGAAATTTGGATATGTTCTACATAAATATGTCCTCTACAAGTTTCATGAAGAGATCTAAGTCAAATAACCATAGTATAGTCGTCATTTAAGTCCATGAAGTCTCGGGTGTCCTGTAATACATCTCCAGAATTACTGTCTTCAAGATCTAGTCGATTTACTAGGTTATACTTGTTCATTTCACTTCAAATTTGAGTATGTTGTATTTTAAGATGTCCCCTACAACTTTCATGAAGAAATCGAAGAGAGATTCTTAGCACAAATCAACATGCAACCACAAATCCAACAAGATGTCAGTGAAATCGTTCCAGATCTGAGGTCTCCTTAGGATGAGAGTTTAACCCCTCAAATCTCCGTCATTTTGTACCAAATTTGAGTATGTTATATTTTAAGAGGTTAGCTACAACTTTCATGCGGAGATCATAGTCAAAATCGAACTCTAAACATGCATGCAAGCTCTCACAAGGTTCTGACTCGAGCAGTTCACACGAAAACAGCAAACATTCTCAAGAACATGTTACTTCTAGCTTCGGTTCCTACCTCTAAACATCCACGAATTCAACCACACATGCAAGACATACATGCAAGAGTAGAAATTGATCCTAACTTGCCTCTAGACTGAGGAGAACGACAGCACACGGCGGACGAACGGGCGGCGTGCGGCGGCAACGGGCGAGCGGACCTCCTCCCCCGCGCGGCTTCTCCCTTTCTCTCTCGGTTCCTCTCTCTCTCTCTCTCTCTTTCTTTTTGGTGGCTTATATATTGCATGCATTCTCTTTTTGCATGAGGGACAAGTGTTCTCATGAGGAGAACAAGTGGCAAAAAGGAGAGAACAAGTGTAGGAGGACATGCAAGGTTAATGGGCTTCATTCTCGGCTGGGCTTTGGGCCAGCAAATGGGCTGGTCGACAGCCCCTCCTTGGCTCCAATGGGCTGGCCATTTGGCCCTCCAAAATCCATACTCTTGGGCCTAAGGCCCAACCTAATTAAACCCACAATTTCACTTTCACTAATTTACCTTAAATCCCCACTTATATAAATACTAAATTACGATTTCATATGGCCATAAAACTTGAAATCATAAATCCATAAATTCCAATTTTATAAAACACATGGCCAATGATAGGATTTTCTTTCCTATCACATAATTATCCCTTAAAAGCTTGGCCATATATCTTATTGCAAATTATGGATTAAATGGCCATAAAATAACTTGATGGTACTTCCATCACCTAATCATGGTTCATGGCATTCCAGAGGTTGTCATGAATTTTGTTGTCATGAATTTTGGGATGCCACAAATTCACTTAATTCAAAGAAGTTTCTGACCAGATTTAGCACATCCAGCTTGATATCTTCCTAGTAATGATGATAAAATTGTATATTGAGTCCATCTAGGCCGAGGGCTTTTAGGGAGCCTAGCTGGAACGCTGCTTCTTTTACCTCTTCCATTGACATAGGGACCAAAAGGCTTTCGTTCATTTCCGTGGTGACTAAAGTTGGGCACATGTTCAGAATAGGCTGAAAATCTCTTGGACCTGCCGATTCATATAGAGAACAATAGAAATCCTCTATGTGTTGCTTCAATATCTTATGGTCCCTACACCAAATGTCTTCATTTAGTCTCAACACAGTAATTCTATTCCGTTGTCTTCGTTGAACTGTAGTGGCGTGGAAATGTTTTGAGTTCCTGTCACCCTATTGAAGCCAATTTACCCGAAACCTCATACCCCAATACATCTCTTCCTGCCACCAAAGCCGTTCAATATTCTCTTTGATTGCTTGACTTTCCACTTTGCTGGACAATTCATAATCCCCATTCGTGATCTCAGTTAGTTTCTGTTTGAGACTTCAAATTTGGATAGAGGCATTAGAGAACTTGTTTTTGCTCCATGCAGCCAATTCCTTCATAACATTATGTATTTTATGAGAAAAGGTAGTGTAACAGTGCTGGTCGCCTTCCCAACAACTTTTGATAATCTCCCCACACTCTTCTTCCTCCATCCAAAAGACTTCAAACTTGAATTCCTTCCTTCTTCTCTCCCAAACAAGATGTAAAGATAGCAAAAGTGGGCTATGGTTAGAACCTACCGCTGGGAGGGCCACAACTTTAGCATTAAGGTAATTCTCCAATCCATTGTACATAATGCTATGTCCAACCTCTTCTTCATTAAGTTTTCACCTTCTCTATTGTTGGCCCAAGTGAAAGCACACCCTTTAGTGTCGATATCCATCAAGGAACAATCATTAAGCATTTCTCGAAAAGCCGCTATTCTATGTTGATTAGCTTCCCTTTTCCCAACCTTTTCCCAGCTATATAGAATTTCATTAAAGTCCCCCATACAAAGTCAAGGAAGTTGATTGTTGAAGTGAATATTTTGAACCTTTTGCCATGATAGAAGTCTTTCTTAGAAGTTTGTGGAAGCATGCATGAATGTAACTCTCATAATATGTCCACTAGTAGGATCCTTGCATTCCACATCCATATGCTCCTTCGAACTCAAATTTATTTTGACTTCTACATCCTCATTCCACATAAGCACCAAGCCCCTAGCAATTCCTATTGGTTGCTCTACAAACATGTGTTGAAATTTCAATCGTTTTCTAACTTTATCCACCATTGACTCCTTGTTTTTGGTCTCCATCAAAAAGATCGAGTTGGGCCTTTCTATAGCCATTAAGGGTCTAATCTCCTGGACTGTCAAGGGGTTGCCCAGCCCCTAACAATTCCAACTTAGGATCTTCATGGTGTCTTTGGTGGCTTATTAAGGGTAGCCACCAAAACCCAATCCTTCCCCTCTTTTACCAACTGCACGGGGGTCTCTAATAACTCCATTTCATTAAGGAAAGAAGAGCTAGAAACTTATGCTCTTTTTTATTTTTTTGTTTTTTGATACTTCACCGTTTTCTTACCAGCATCACCTATAATTTTCGATCCTTCATTAGGGCATTCTAGATACATTATCTATTTTCCACTCCCCTCTTTGACTGCTGGAGTCATCTCCCCTCCATCTCTTCCCTCCTTTGAAGAAGGGCTATCTACTCTCTTTTTTGTCCGAGATAGGTGGTTATTTGTCTCGGCTTCTACCCTTGCAACAATTTTCATATTGACTGACGCTGAGGGAGTTTAAGGTACAGAATCTTCTTCTTCATATTTGGATCAATCTTTACATAAAATGCCTCCTAATGCAGACTATAATCTTTTACTTCCGCTTTGAGCTAAGGACCGTACTTCCCTACCTTATTTGCTACCCAATTTGTTGTTTCATATGGTATTTCCTCACAATACGATACATAGTGACCAATTCTACCACATGAGTAACAGAAATGAGGGAAACGTTCATATTTAAATTCCACCCATAGATTCTTGTTCCCGCTATTGACTAATGCCCATGTTTTAAGAGGAGTTGTAAGATCCAACTCCACTTTGACTTTACCTGTTTTATAGGGGCCGTTGCCTCTGGATTCTAGTTGTATTTCCTTAACTGCTCCCACTTTACCAGCAACATTAGAGAAAACCTCTTCTTAGATCCATCCCGGGGGTAAACCAACAATATGAATCCAAAAATCATATCTAGAAAAGTTATAGCAGTGTTCCAGAATATCTGGCTCACATTGCTTTAGCACTAACAAGTTGCTAGCAAAGAACCATGGCCCTGATTTTAATACTCTCTCATTTTCCTCCTCTGATTCAAATACAAATGAGAAGAGCCCCAGTTCTTTCTGGGAACACACGATAGCCTCTAACTTCCACGCCTTCTTCATAGTGTTGCAAAATGCTTGAAAGTTCACATTGGGTTTTGAATATAACTTACCAAAAAGAGTATGACTGCATTCTAGTCGTTTGTTGGGGGGGATTTCCTGTTGCACTTTGATCACATCATTTATTGACCATAAATGGCCTAAACTCTTACACAAGGCAGCAAGACGGCGTTGATTCTCCTCCTCGTGCTCCATTCCGGCAACAAACCAAATGCTTTTACTAAGACTGATGATTGCAGCCGTCAACTTTAGCTAGGGTTGAGGATTTGCTTCGGGACAGCTTTGTAGTGGTTTTATGGCTTCGGGAAAGGGGTGATTGAAAGGAGCTCCGAGAATGTTGGGTTGGGATTCTTTATCTCTAGTTTGTTGCTGCTTCACGCTCGAGTTCCATTGAAAAAAGGAGGGTGCGTGCTCTGAAGGATTTTAGGGTTTGGGTGTGACATCTTGAAATTCGACCCCGTTTCGATAAAGTGAAATGGGCATTTCGTCAACATACATATAGTCCTTTTTTCTCTGAACTAATCACTCACGAGTTAACTAATTTATTGGGTGAAGCCATTAAGGGATGTATCCGCGGTAAAATCCCTAAAAGCTACCTAATTAGTTGAATTAGGCTAAAATCACGTCTGATCGATTCTAACCATGAAATTTAATTTAGTTTCAGGAATCGAATATTCGAGCATGTCATAATTCATTTTTAGGACCTTGTCTCATCGTCCGTTAAATTATTGACGAGTCCAAAATTTCGAGAAAGAAATTATCGGAGGAAAAATTGAAGACCGAAAGAAAATAGAATGGGAAAGAGAAAAGAAAAAAAGAAGAATAATGGTATTATTTTATTTTATTTCTCTCTCTCTCTCTCTCTCTCTCTCTCTCTCTCTCTCTTCCCTCTTTTCCCTCATGCGGAATCCCCCACCGACTCCCCCTCCTTGCCGGTTCCTATTTTGCCTCTCTCTCTCTCTCTCTCTCTCTCTCTCTCTCTCTCTCTCTCCTTTTTCTTTTTGACTAGTCAAACCCTTATCTTCTGCTCTCTCTCTCTCTCTTCTCTCTTTATCTCTCTCGCTCGACACTCTCTTCCTCCCCCTCTCTGTTCGTGCGAAGCTAGCGAACAGAAGCATCAGCTTGCCGAAGATCGGAGCAGCCATCGTTGTCGCCCACGCACCGTCGCCCGCGCTGCCACCACTCGCCAACGTCCCCTTCGCGCCTCGCCGTGCCTGCCGTGCACCGTCCAGGCCGTTCGTGTGGCACCCCTCGACGGCCCCCGAACTGTTAGGGTCGCCATAGTTCAATTACCATTCTCTTGCTTGACTTGAAGGTCTATCAATCCCGGGGGTTTACATCTTTAGATCGGTCCCTACGCAGAAATATGGCGGAAGCATATCCAACAACTCCATTCCCTATATTCAGAAAACGATGCACACCAACTAAACATTTATAGGTAAAAGCCGAACACTTTTATTCACTTAAATCAGATGGATATCATTCATCACTACATCAAAATATCGTAGTCTTCTATACTCGGCTATACTTCAAAAGATGACCGACATCTCTTCCAACAGTCCATTGATCAGTGTCGGCGTCTAAAAGTTCCTTCCTTTGCTATCCTTCACCTTGCGATCATATCCAACCACTCGATCCATCTACTAGTGGCAGTGGCAGTGGCAGTAGGGGTATTTTATCTAGTCTGAAATATTAGTCCCCAAAGGGGTGAGTACAACCACTCAACAGTAAAGATCCACCAAACTACACAATGCGTCAAACAAAACAATCAAGGTATCATGAATAAAACACATATCATTCATGCATTCGAGCATACCTCACCTTACAGCCATGCATATACCACCATGCACTTGTACTCATATCATCAAGCAGCCATGCATACATCACCATACAACGTGCATGTACCACCGTGTACCTGTACTTATATCATTAAGCAGCCATGCATACATGACCATACAACGTGCATATACCACCATGCACTTGTACTTATATCATCGAGAAGCCATGCATGTCATCATGCAACGTGCATATACCACCATGCACTTATACATGTATCATCAAGCAGCCATACATATATCACCATGTAACGTGCATATATCACCATGCACTTCATGCTTGCATTTCCATGAGGTTTCATCCCATGCCATATGTACACATCCATGCGCATGATACAGTCTCAATTTTTATCTTTCTAGGGACCAATGTTTGCATCCCACAATTTATCGCTCGCATCCAACCTGGCATCGCAAGGAACTTCCGGCACACACCTCCGAGCATCCAGCACACACACTCCGGGCATCTCGAAACTCCCGAGAACATCCGGCACACATATTTTGGGCATCCGGCACACACACTCCGGGCATCTCGAAACTCCCGAGGCATCATCGACTCACACCTCCGACGGTCTTATTATTATTTCAATTTATATTCACATATGTATATAAATTTCAACATTTTGATGCATCAATATCAAGAGTCTCAACCAGCTTTTGATGTCATATAACATGTCGTATGTCACCACATATGCAGCATAATCAACCACTCAAGACATCATATCACATGGGACAATTTCATTGATTTTTGAAAATACAACAATTTCGGATAGAAACAGATTGTGCTCCTTTAGTCATAATTCTTGAAAAATTAGTAAACAGCCTTATTAAATTCTAAAAATTTGACATGTTATATACAAGATCTAGAGGAAAGTATTCCGTGAAGGACACCATATCACAGTCCTTAAAATTTCGGAATATTGCCATACACAGTTTCATTCACAAATTTGGTAAAAATATTAAATCAGCTCCAAAAATTCTGAAAGTTTGATATGTTATAGACAAGTCCTAATGGTAAATATCTCATGAATAAATCGAAACCCAAATCGTTCTAGGTTAACAGATATAGACGATTTATTCCCCCTGTTCTCGGTGTTGTTTTTTCCAGATTATCTTATTTCAAAGGAAACTCGTTTCACCGATCTACATATGTCTGTTTCTTCTAAATTTTAAGTATGTTATTTCTCAGAATATTACCTACAACTTTCATTAAGGACATAGGATCAAATTTTAAATTTATGATTTTATAAAAATCACAGAATCATACTAAGTCGAGGTAGCATTTTCCCAGATCCAGTTCCTTCAAAGGACAATGATTTCACCGACCTATTTTTGTTCATTTCCTCTAAATTTTTTATATGTTTTACCTGAAGAAATACAATACAACTTTGATTAAGAACTCAAAGTGAGATTTTTGCAAGAACGCTACTTTACAGTTCACGAAATCATTAAAGGTCAGCACAACAAATTCCAGATCTAATCTCTCCAAAGGAAAATCATTTCACCAGGAAATCCTTGTCTGTTTTGTCTCAAATTTTAGTATGTTATCCCTCGAGATGTTCTCTACAACTTTCATGAAGAGATCGAAGCGAGATTCGAACTAAAAAGTTGCATGCAGCTCACAAACTCGTGAAGGGTCGGACTGGTTTTTCCAGAAAACAGAATGCTAGACCAACGAATTTCTCCCCATAGCTTCGACCTTTCATCACATCTACCACAACCAAAATTCACCATCTTCTACACACACATCACAGCAAGAAAAGGGTAGGTTTTAGGACTCTACTTGCCTCTAATCCAAAGAAAACACAGCAAGACAACGGTGGGGCAAGGCGGGCTCGACAGCGGCGGCTAGGCAGACGCACGGCGGGGCAAGCCTTCTTCTTCCTCTCTTGGCGTCAACCTCTCTCTCTCTCTCTCTCTCTCTCTCTCTCTCTCTCTCTCGGCACCTAGCTGCGACCACCCCCTTCCCTTTTTCCTTTTGGTTGAATAAAATCCTTGCATGCTTCCACTTTTGCATGGAGGGACACTTGTCTCCAAATTTTTGCATGGAGGGACACTTGTCCCTAAGAAGGAGACAAGTGTCTTCTTGTTGAAGACACATGTAGGAGGCCCATCCAGCTCCTCTCTCCCCCCTTCGGTCGACAGCCCAATGGGCTTTATGGGCCGGGCCTTTTGGCGCACTTAATGTTGGGCCTAAAGTCCAAACTTAAATGGCCCATGTTTACTTTTAATAATCCATCGTAATCCCACTTAAATAAATACCTAATTGCAAAATAAAATGGCCAAAAGACTTTGTGACATTAATCCATAAAAATCAAATCTATAAAGTGCATAGTCAAGAACAAAATCTTCCTTATCAAATTGTCCTATAGCACCAACCTTGATCATCCATTAACATAAGATATATTTCTATCCAAACAATTCTCCATTAAAATACTCGAGATTAATCTATTAGAATTCTTTGGTCTAAAGGTCATAACATAAGTCAATAACACATCCATCACCTTTCCATAGGTCGTAATGCATCCAGAGGTTGCCCTGAAATTTTGGGATGCCACAGTTCGGCCTCTGCCCAGCCACGTTCCGCCCTTGTCCAACCACCTTCGGCCACCGCCTAGCTCCGTCCAGCCACCGCTCGACCTCCCCGGCGTCCCCCTCACCCTCCGCCGGCCTTGCCTCGCCGTTTTGGCCACCGGACTAGCTCCGGCCAACCAAGGGCAGAAACCCACGAGTGGGTTTTCCAGCAACTTTGGGCTCGCTTTTGGACCGTTTCTGGGCCCCGATCCTAAGAGTCACTTTGGGAAGTATTGTTCCTCGCGTCGCCCTCATCGAATTGATCCAATTTGCACGCGATTCCGGTGAGTAATCTCACTAATCCTTGCTTAGTGGACTAATTATACTTAAGGGTTGTTTAGTTTTAATTAATTAGGTTTAGGTGGTTAGATTAGTATAAATTACTATTTATTAGTCAATTGTGATGCGAATTAGACAAATTGAGTGTGCATTTAGCAAGTAGACTTGGTCTACTATTTATTGAAGGTAGCCCGGGATTTTTCCCGACCCTTATCGGGCTTCAATTTGGCAATTCGGGCCTAAGTGGAATTTTTAGTATTTAAATATTATTTTTCGAAATTAATTTAATTAATTATATATTTTCCAGAAATTCAACTGGGATCGCCGGTGACCGGAATTTTATACTGATGATTGTGGTGCAGTCTATTTATTTAATTGAGCTTTATGTTGTGCTAAATTGAAATTATTGTATTTATTTATTTAATTTTCGAAATTAATTATTTAGTTATTTATTTTTCGAAAATTAGGCAAAGATAGTCGACAACCGAAATTTCATGCCGATTGTCATGGTGCAGTTCGTTTATTTAATTGAGTTCTACATTGTGCTGAATTAAATAAATTGTGGATTTTTAGGGGATTATTCCCAAATCGAATTAATTTGAGTAATTGACTGGTGGAATAATTGAGCATCGGTTGCCAGTGATAAAGGTATTGTGGTAGACTACCGATGATACTGGAAATTGTGGAAATGAAGTGAGTATATAAGATGTATGCTGACTTGATGACTAGGCATGTCATCTAAGAATTTGGTCATGTGTATAGTGGATCCATGATAGGTTCTATATCACTTTGGAGAAGGCACGTGCACTCGATGAACTGGTCTATCACCTGAGAGAACGCACGTGGGCTCGATGATTAAATGTGGCATCTTGAAAGAGACACGTGGGCTCGGTAATTTGATGCATTACTTCGGAGAATGCACGTGGTCTCAATGAGTACATTTGGCATCTTGAAGAGACATGTGGGCTCGGTGACTTGATGCATCGCCTTGGAGAATGCACGTGGGCTCGCTAATTTAGAATGGCATTTTAAAGGGCACATGGGCTCAGTAAATTAATGCATTACCTCGGAGAATGCACGTGGCTCAGTGATCGGTTCCATCACCTTGGAGAATGCACGTGGCTCGGTGATAAGGGATATCGCCTCGGAAAATGCACGTGGCTTGGTGATTGGTTTTATCAATTGAGACTGTAGAGCAATGACTAGAATGACCCGGGAAACGGTTAGAGTGTCATGTAATCGACTAAGTCGACTAGTCTTTGCTTTGATTTGATGTTGTGAAATGATTGATTAAATGGAATGATCGGTGAATGGTTGATTGAGATGTAATCGACTAGGTCGATTGATCATTACTTGAGTCTGATGTTGTAAATTGATTGATTGAATGGAAAGGATCGTGAGTGGTCTTGTTGGCATGTAATCAACTAGGTCGATTTGATCGATGCTTCGATCTGTGATATGATTGCTTGGGTGTCTATTTGATTTGTGCTAACATGCAGGTGGGATCTGAGGCCAAGGTAAGTCCTCTGACTCGTGCTGTGCTTAGGCAACCATGTGGTATATTGGTTCCCTAATTGAGTCTTAGTGGGGTAGAACTCGCTGAGACGTAGTCTCATCCCGGTTGCGGGACATCATTTCAGGCCCTTAGAATGGCAGGACCTCCACCTCCTTGTCCTCGTATGCACTACGGTGTCCCAGAGCATATTTCAGAATTTGAGACTCACTTCCACGTCCACCCTCATCCGGAAGGATTAGTGTACATATTAGTTTAGTCGACCATCTAGGTTAACGTGGGGGAGGAAGACCAGAGGCCCCACAGATATCGATCTTGGTATCGTGATTATTTTGATGGATGCAGAGAAGGTCCTATTCCGGAAGAGGATGTGCCTTTTGACGTGATGGAAAAGGCGTTCGGAGAGGGAATAGTCGATCGAGTGGATGGATCGGTAGTGGATGCGAGGGACCCGCAGCAGGAGGCCGAGACTCGCACTCCCGTATATTCGACCGAGGAGGACAATGGGCATGAAGGTAACGGTGAGATGCCGCAGCAAGAGGTGGAAGGACCGGAGGAGGACGAAGACTGGGGAGCAGCTGAGGAGATGCCTGAAGATGAGCCGGCATCTGAAGTCGAGGATGAAGCTGAAGAAGAGAATGATGAGTTGGAAGAGAATGAACTGAGTGAAGAGGATTCAAAGGAGGATCAGAATGATCCTGAATATGATCCGGATGAGGACTGAGGTCCCATCCTGTTTTTTGCAAAATATGAGTTTTGATTGATGTGCAGTAGATAAGACTCGTGAGTAGTATTGTATCATATACTATCTAGTTTGTCTGTTTAAAAGTGTGGGCGTGATTTTCAGTTATGAAAAAGGTAGCCCTACTTTTCTATCCCATTGTTTTATTGTCTGGGATTTTCTTTATGCTTCCGCATGCGCATATTAAATGAACAGGGTCGGCGATACATAGTTCTAGGATATCGCATTTTAAAATCGACCAAAGGTAAGGGATGTGCGCGTGCCTGAGGATCGGGGCGTGACATTGGGCGCTGGGTACCCATGACATTAGGCAAGAAGATTCTACATTCATATGGAGCGGAGGGCAAGAAACTTCAGAAGTGAATGGATGTTTAGGGTTTAGGATCGAAAGCTCCCATGCATTCGGGAGAAGAAAACTCTACCAGCGCGAGAGAGAAGCTCCCATGGACAAAGCTTTTTGTATTTAGTTGAAATTCAATCATAACACTTCTTTGATTTGCATAACATAGCGGTTCATTGGGTCATTGTAAATAATTAATTTAACTCGTCATATAAATTTTTTCTAATCATTTTACTTATATTTGGATATGCAAATTTATAATATTTAATATCTTATGATTACATATTATGGAGTGATACATTATTTATGGATGGACATTAATCTTAATAAACTCGCGTGCGTGCGCACGTGCGAACACACACACATTATGTATAGGTTAATCCCATGAAAATATGGGAAAAATTACCAAAAAGTCATAAATTTATTGTATATATGCTAATTTAATTATAAATCTTTTAATTCAGCCAATTTAGTCATAAAATTTTTGAAAATTTACCGATTTAGCCATTTTGGGTAATTTTGGTTAACAATTGCTGATCTAAATGTTAGTCATTTTACATGGCGTAGCTAACACTAACGTTGATAATTTTTTTTTTTATATTTTATATTTTTCTTTCTTATATTTTTTTTTTCCAATTTTGAGGCCCTTGCCGGCCGTTGGCAAGGGCCTTTGCATCCTCACAACAGCCAGCAAGGGTTACCAGCTCTCATTGGCCATAATGTAAAAATAAAAAAATAAAAAAATTCAATATTTTAAAAATTGTAAAAAAATTTGACAATCGAGTCTATGTCAATGATTTTCAATCAAAATTAGCTAAAATGACTAAATTGACAAATTGTCAAAAGATTTAAGACTAAATTAGTCAAATTAAAAGGTTCGCTACTGAATTAACATTTATATAATAGATGATAACTTTTTTTCTTTTCTTTTCTTTTCTTTTTTTTTTTTTTTTTTTGTGTTTTTCCCTGGAAATATGTAATTAAGCTCATTTACTACCGCTATCTTCAATGAACTGACAATTCCCTTAATGGACATCTTCATTGGTGGCTGCATATACAATTGCTTTTCGAGTGCTATGTTCAAATTCAAAAATCCCTATTAGATGACTTCACATATTTTACGTTAGACTTGATTACTGGTAAAAGGTTCCAAATATGCTCTTCAAAGGATTTGAAGAAGATGTCCACATACCTTACATTGGAATTATAAATGACAAGTACGATACAATATTGACAAATATAGAGGGACACAGAGTGCCTCGACACATTTCATATAGTTGTGAGGCTTTAATCAAAATTAGTCTATGAGTGCTTTCTATTCGAGTTAGCTTGTATTTTATGTGTGAGCAGGAAGCAAGACTAGTGTCACGGGCTACTATATATAAGTGTCACGGGCTTGCTAATTCTATTCTTTCTTAACTGTGCGGTCTTAAGAATTTTCTTATTGAATTTCTATGCCTAGTCAGCCTTTACTTACACCCACACTAGACGTTTAGAGAGAGAAATTATAGAGAGAAGTTCTAAAGTCCTTATCTCTTGAGACTGAGACTACTATTCATGCACAAACTCTTTTTAATTACAACAGCAGATGTCTGCGATTTAACGGTAAAAAACTTATCACCCAGTCTACCAATTATCCCTATTGATTACAAGAATCCTCAAGAGTAAATGAATCCTAGACCTCTAGAAGCTTAAAGGCTTGTTCGGTCATCTCGGTTACTCCCTTGGCCTGTTATGCCCTTGAAAATCTTCAATTCGTTACGTAAACAACTGTGAATGTCGATCAAATCTTCATGTAATTACTGCATGAATTAAAAAAGATAATCATGTTATTAGAGTTTGATTCTCGTGAATTGACGATGAAAAGAACAATAAGAAAGATGTCTATGGCTTGATCAGTTGGATGAATAGTTAATTTAAATCTTGGAGAAACGCAATTAAAGCCGAGCACAACATATGAGGAAAACAAGGATAATTATTAAAGAGGTTTTTTTGTTTGGTAAATAATTATTAAAGAGGTTAATATCACGAAAAATTCAGAATTAGTATATTTGTGAAAAATTGATCAAATTTAGCAGGAATAGATGAGCCCACTTACGAGGTATTTCAGCCAAAATCGACTTAGCATATCACCCCCCTATGTGATAAGTGGACGCACTTCCTAGGAAAACTGATCTGCGGGCTTCAAGTCTTTTATCAACTCTGAACGGTCGGACTCCAGAAGTATACTTTCATGTCTTAAAAATCCAAGTGCTTAAGGATTTCAACAAAAGCCAAGGCTTCTGCTTCTGCCGCTGAACTGAGAGGGGCAGATCTTGCGAAGCCATCTACAAGGGTGCCTGAGGAAATGCGACATATGCAGGAGATGGCTCCGTCCGAAGAACCACGATTGACGAGCACAATCGGGCATGCTTTGCGAGAGCTTTCCAACATTAGCTAATAAATTATATGGTTGGTTCGCATGAGATTACTATTTTGAATCATAGTCATCCAATCTCAATGGGGCCAGGAAAACCATGACTTTTGCAAATGGCGTGATGGATCATGTAGATATGGTCATGAGTTTTCCAAGGCCTTGATAATCATTTTGACTGGAGTCTCGTCAAGGGAGCTATGAGGACTTTTCCCCTTGGTCATCCATTTGGCTCAATTCGTGGAAATCCATTATCCTGCATATATATGGAAATCCGACGGCATTTCCAAAATGTTCAACTTGCAAGATTCCTACTAGCACAAGAATCTAGCCAATCAAACATCAGATGAAACGGAAATGGACAGTCAAAGTTAAGTAGAAAGTCAATAAAAGTGTTCATTTAATATATTTAGGTCTCTCCAAGCATATTAATTTACTCGTGTTCTTGATGTTATTCTCCTTCTATTTGGCCCGTTCAACCATCTCGACATATCACGTCCCTCACTTGTTCTCTAAAATTCTGAAGATTCTTCTAACATTATTATTTTTCACTCAGTATCTTGTTCTTTATTTATAGAGTTAGGAAACTCTCCACTGACATAAATGTCTTGTTAACATCATTTGAATATTTGGACATTGTTGGGTCGGCAAACTCAAATGAACATATTAGTTCATAGAGAATATTAAGTCATCTTTAAAATACGTAGGAAGTTTTGCCAACATTGATGCAAGTGGAGTGGACCGTGCTTGGGCATGGGCTGCTCCATGCTTTGGACCTGGGCCCGACCAACTTTTCCAATACTGACGGTCGCAAAATAGTGCCCTAAAAATTTAGAATTTGGCCCGGCACGAACTGAGTCAAGCCGGCGCACAAATTCACAAAACGGGTTGTGCTAGGCTCAGCCCTTTGCAGGTCAGGCTATGTGGGGGCTGGGGTGGCCCGTTTGACGTCTCTGACATGGATTTCAAGACCTCGTGGTGAAATAAGGGTCACTTAGAGATTGTAAGGCGGACAATAAAGGTGTAGCCTAGCGATTGAAGATGTGTGCGCACAGAAAGGTACAACACGGGTGTGTGCAAAAGTTTCAAAAAAGAAATCGTAAAAGAAGGGAAAGTGTAATTTGATTTGTTTCAGGAAATGGTTGGCAAAAGACACGTATCTAAAGAAATGAATGCAGATTACTAGAAGATAGGGTAGCTTTAATCTAAACCTAGAAACTATGAGAGATTTAGGGGGTCAAGGGATTATCATTTGGACCTTTAAAAGCACAATTTTGTCCACTATTTAGGAGTACGCCGTTTGTATGAGATTTCAACTATGGATCTTAAGGTGTGTTTGTCTCACAATATTTTCGTAAGAATGATCTCTTGTATTATTTACAAAAATGAATCAACAAAAAAATATTTTCACCATGTAAGAAAATGTTTGGATATAAATCGCTATCAATAATGACAGCAATTTTTATCGATTGATTATTTTCAACTATGGAAGCGTTCATTTTTTGAAAAATATATATATTTTTTGTAATTCTGTGAAACAAACAGGCCTTTAATGGAATTTCTTGGCAAAACATTAAGGTTGAGATAGGTGTTGGGTTCTTTTTTATATATATATATATATATATATATATATATATATATATATATATTGAGCACACACTTTGCATATGAAGAGACATGGTGAAAAAAAAATCAAATTAACAAATAATGAAAATATTTTGATTCATTTTTTAATATAATTTTAATTTTCTGAAATTTGATTTCAAATTTACAAGGTATAAAATTCTTTGATTACTAGCAAATCACATTTATTATCGTGAAACTCCATTTATAGTTATGCGTAGTCAAAGATATTTAAACACATGGATGGGTTTTTCATTAAATATCTTTTGGAAAAGTTTGAGGCTAAAGTGAATATTGGGTTTGCTTAATTACAAGTATAGATAGATTTTATTTCAGCAATTTTTTTTTTTTTTTGAATTATGGCATTAAAAGTCATAATCAAAATGGGAGAAATTACCAAAAAGTCATAAACTTATTGTACGGAGGCCAATTCAATTTTAAATCTTTTAATTTGCCCAAAATAGTCCAAAACAATTTGCTAATGTAGCCCATCTAATCAATTTTGGTCAGCAATCGATGACGTGGATACCAATTGTCTTATGTATGGCCAGCGTCAACATAGATAGTTTTTGGCATTTTTTTTTTATAACTTTTCTGAATTTTTTTATAAATTTTTTGATTTTTTTTTTTTTTTTGTTTAACTCTTTTCCTGTCCTTTTTTGTCTTTTTTTTGGTGCTTCATCCTTCGTCAATTATCAGGCGTCCGGCAAGGCTTCTCCTCTCTAGCATTAAGCAAGGCTCACCCTCGCTGACCGTCACCTGTTGCCAATCGTTAGTAGCGGTGAAGGCAAAGGTAAAAGATCGTAAAGGAAGCTTTGAATTTTGGTAAACTCCTTATCCATGGCATGACGCCATTACGGATCTTTAAAAACTTGGGATTAACATGTTGGTTCTGAGATATGACCGGCGGTAAGTGCAAGCAAAATTGGGTGAAGGGTGTGGGAAAAGGCCTTTCATTTGATAATACCTGGCTTAGACCTTATTTGCATTGGGTGAGTGGAAGAATAAGGGACAGGTTGATTGTCAATAGGTGGAGGAAGGGATTGGCCAGAGGTCTGAAAAGTAGGTTTAGTAGTTGAAGAAGAGGGCACTGGGAAGGTGTTTTTGGATATGATAATGACCTATAAATTAGTAGAAGGACCACAATGAACATACTTGGTTTGAATGACTCTAAAGAAATTGAGACTATGAGGGGGAAGATGTGCAAAATGAGTGGGAGTGATTTGAGAGTGAGGAAACTTAGTTTTTATCAAAGACGACATGACGAGAAATATATACTCGACCGGACGATAGATCCAAACAACGATACCCTTTATGACTAGAGCAATAGCTTATAAAACAACAAGGGTTCGATTGGAGTTGCAGTTTGTTAGCATTGTGAGGTCGAAGCCATGGGAAGCAAAGAGAACCAAAAGTTCTCAATGTAAATAATAAGGAAAGTGTGAAATAAAGCTTGATATGGAGAGCAAGTGTGATGTTGAAGTATGGGCATGCGGTTAATCAAGTAAAAGGCTGTGATGAAGGCTTCCAGTCATAATTTAGAAGGCATATTAGCATAGGCCATCATAGCTAAACTAGTTTCGATGATGTGGCGATGCTTGCACTTCACAACACCATTTTGTTCTTGTGTGTGGGGGGCAAGAATATTCATTAGCAATACCACATGATTGAAGAAAATTGTTGAAGGCATTACTTGTGAATTTGCCACCCACGTCCAAGTGAAATGTGGTGATGGTGTGCCGCAAAAGATTTTCAACTTGCTTTTTAGAACTAACAAAGCTGTCATAAAAGTCAGATTTTAATCTCATAGGAAATAACCATGAATATTTGGAAAAATCATCAACAAAGAGAACATAAAAGAAATAATTAGAATAAGATAATGTGGGAGCAGGACCCCATACATCACAATGTAATAATTCTAGAGGATGACTAGAGATAGAATTAGACTTGGAAAAACGGTAACTTGTGACTCTTCGCCTGCTAACATGAAGAGCAAATGTGAGAGCCCGATTTATTGGAAATAGAAACAACTGAGAAAATGGCTTGTTGAATGTCACGAGAGGGGTGGTTGAGACGAGCATGCCATTGGTCCATGGTGATGGAGGAACTGTAATGAGCCTTTAGAGTGGTGGATGATAGTGGAACGCAATGCAAAGTGGGTACAAGCCATTCTCAACTGGCCCTTAATATAGTATCCTCCCCATGGTCTTGTCTTTAATACAAAAATCAAAGGCATCGAAGTTAAAGAGACAATTGTTATATTTGGAAAAGCAGTAGACAGAGAGTAAATTGTGTGAAGCTGTGGGACAATAAAATATAGGTTTGAGGTGAAGAGGCGAAGAAAAGGATGAGAAGGTGGTGGAACCAATATGTGCACACCGTGGCCATTACCTATCTCAACAATGTCATTATCATCATAAGCAGTTGAAATTTGGAGATTTTCAAGCTCCGGTGTCAGATGATGAGTGGCTCCGATGTCAATTGACCAAGTATTGGGTGGGGTGGAGGCAGTGACTACCATCGTTGCAAGTTTTTCCGATGGATGGCGGCCTTGATGGGTGTAGTCCATTCGATGATAACAATCGATGGTGGTATGACCCATATAATTGCAACTCTGACATTGTGAACGAACACCCAAATTTTGAGATTTTTGTTGATTGTGGGGCAATGGTCATTGTTGTGCTGATCTAGAAGAGGTGGAGAATCGCTGGTGTGAAGGAAATGTACCACGAGATGAAGCATGGCTGTGACCTTGAGAGAATTAACGAGAGTTGTTGGGATTGAAAGGCTTGGAAGCCACCAATGCAATAGATTGAACTAAAACCATGGGCGGATCTTTAGTCAGAGAGAGATCCTCATGGATTAATAGTGTATGAAGTTCTTCAATAGATAGGGTCGATGTCCTGGTGTGAATACGAACTGAGGAGCAGAATTGTCAATATGATGGTGGCAACCCATCAAGAATGTGAATAAGTAGATCATCCTCACTTAGGGTAGAGCCATAGGTTGCCAGCTGGTCAGAAATAACCTTAAATTGCTTGAGATAATCAGTCATAGGTTGAGTGCCCTTCTTGAGTCGAGTAAGCAATCGTTTAAGGGACATCACATGGTCAGGTGCTATAGAGGCATATCTATTATTGAGTAGATCCCATGCTTGCTTTGCAGAAGTGAGTCCGACGATATATGAAAGAGTAGAGTCGCTTAATGTGGCATTAATCCAGGATAACAATAGTTTGTCTTTTTCAAACCAAGCTAGATATGTGGGATCATCAGATGATGGTAGAGGAATAGAGCCATCAACATGATGCATCAGGCGATGACCACGCAAAATAGGCATGAACAAGGATTTCCAAAGGAGATAGTTGGAGGCATTCAGTTTGACTGGGATGAGGCTGGAAATGTTTGAAATCACAATAGGCAAGGATTGAACTGGGGTATTGACAGCGCTAATAGCTACAGATTAGTGAAGGGAGCCATGAGGAAGAAGAAGCAGGATTGCAAGTAATGTTATTACGCAGAGCACTCTGATACCATAAAAGGTTGTAAAGGAAGCTTTGAATTTTTTATTTTCCTTGATGCTTCTACTAATGTACAAAACGAGTTTAAATAGATGTGCAATTACATGATGAGATTAAAATTGATTCCTTAAATTGAGGAAAGAATCCTCAAATTGAGAAAAGGATTTTATATTCAAAATTTCAATTTGAATATAAAATTTGAGATCAAGTTGCTTGATTTTAGGAAGTTTATGAAAATTAAGAAAAATGCAAAAAAAATTGTCCACATTAGGATTAGCCAGTATCTACAACTAGTCAAAATTGATCGGAATGACTAAATTGATAAATTGTAAAAAAGATTCAAATTAAATTAGTAAAATTAACTAAATCGTTAGCTGTACATTAGGTTTAGCATTTTTTGGACAGTTTTCTCGTCAAATTGAGGAACCAATGTCTCACATATTAGAACAAAAGTTACAATCCAAGTTTCCAAATGATTAATTTGTGAATCTATATTGAACGACATGCAAGATGGTCAATGGAGAATAATTGTTCAAGAAATAGGAACAGAAACACAATTAATATATTGTTAATTTATATTTTTACCTCTTGTTCTTATACATACACGCGTTCATTGGCAATTTCCGAGTAGCCAGCCCGCGTCTTGACATACACACACACACACACACACACACACACACACACACACACACACACAGCGATTGCTTGGTGTCCACATCCGTCTAGGATCAATCCAAATCTCATTTTGACCTTTAGTTCTTACACTTACTCGTAGTCCTCGGCGATTGCTTGGTGTCCACATCCGTCGAGAGCCAATCCAAAGTCCAGACCTGTTGTGTTGACCGAAGCACGTCCGTTTCAAAATTCTCGTCCGAGAAACTCCCTCGAAGATGAACTCGCTTTAACAAAACTGCATTAGAGCATAAACGTATGAGCCCCACAAAAAAAGGCCTGAAATGTTCTCATATTCTAAAATAAAGATTTAAAAGACCTTATTTTAAATAAGGGCTTGAAGTGAATTTAATTTCAAATAAGGTTTTGAAATAATTATGTCTATTTCAAATAAGGACCTGAAGTGATTATGTCTGTTTTAAATAAGGACCCGACTTTTCAGCGGTCATGGATATTTTCGTCATTTAATATTTTCCCATTTTTTGGTTCCTTTTTTTTTTTTTTTTTCCTAGTTCCTCTTCTTCCTCCTCGCCAGTGGCTGGCCAGCCATCGGCAATGCCCACACATGTCAGCCATAGGCGAGGGACGGCCTCACCTTGGGGAAGGCCACCCCTCGCGACCATCCACGAGGTCAATCCTTGCCAGCCCCAACGAGGGTGGTCTCACTCGTGGCTGGTGAGAGCTCGACAACCCTCACCAACGGCCGGCGAGGACTTGTAGGCCCTCACTCACAGCCAGCGAATTCTTGTAGGCACTCGTTGGCCCTTTCCAGCGGCCAACAAGAGTCGTCGAGCCTTCGCCAGCCTTTATTAGCGGCTATTGGCCAATGCTAAAAAAGAAAAAAGAAAAGAAAAAAAATTGGATAAAAACGCCCTTTATCGATCGGAAAATTTAGCCTACTTGCGATCGGCCAAGTCATGCCTTATTTGAAACAACTATGGCTACTTTAGGTCCATTTGAAATAATGTTAATTTCAAATCCTTATTTAAGAAAATGAGGGCACTTCGAATCATTTTTTTTAATTTTCCCTTCCAAGAAAGTGAGGGCTTGCTAGTTGCAGGGAAACTTCAAGCCGACACTGAGAGTGATTGCGCGTTGCTTTTGACTTTTGAGGTAATCGAGTTGAGTTTCTGGGAAATTTCTGGAAGTCCAAAGATTCTTTGGCACAAGAGATTTTCATTGCATATTATTATTTTAGAAATCATTCAATTATTATTTTAGAAATCATATTATATGACAAAGCTCACTTTGACCTTGGGTTCTTACACAGGCACGTAGTCCTCAGCGATTGCTTGGTGTCCACATCCGTCTCGAACCAATCCAAAGTCCAGACCTGCTGTGTTGACCGAAGCACGTCCGTTTCACTATTCTCTTCTGAGAAACTCCCTCGAAGATAAACTCGATTTAACAAAACCGCGTTAGAGCTTAAACAATGTATGAACCACGCAAATGCATGACTTCAGAAGTATAATACAAGGCAACAAACAGACTCTTCTACCAATTCTCGTGCTTAACCCAACCAAAACTGAGAAGCATTACAATTTGATTCGATTCCTCCTAGAAGAGATGAGCAACTCATATTATTACCCAGAAAACTCGCCAAGTGATGCCGACGATGCCTCGTCGACAATGGATTGGTTCATAGCTTTTGCCATTAGTAAGTAGGACTAATGAAGCTTTGCATGGTGTTCGCAATTTGGTATTATGATCAAACTTTTGACGATTCTTTCACTGCATCTTGTTTTCAGTTTCCGGTGTGGTGGGGACTGCAGCAACCGTCGCCATCGTTTACTTCATCATTGATTGCTTGAAGAAAGCAGGAACCGCGATCCCAATCTATGCCAGGATAGCTACCAATGACATGGAAAAATTTCCACAAGTTGTTCGTTCTTCATCATCCGGGGTAATGTCGGTTGCACCACCGGCTGTCTCATCAATCAAGGAAGTGCCCGATGAGTTCGATACCCTCGAGGGCTTCCTGAAGCCCACCAGGTTTCTTCAGATCAACTGGCTGCTTACACTGAAAATAACGCCGTAGTGCTGGGTTCCGGCTCTTACGGAGTTGTCTTCAAAGGCAAGTTGCCGAATGGAACTCCGGTGGCAGTCAAACTGCTCACAAACGCCCACGACAAGAGGATGGAAGAGCAGTTCATGGCAGAGGTGAGGTCCATTGGAAGAATTCACCACATAAACCTCGTCAAGCTCTACGGCTTTTGCTTCGACTCGACAACGAGGGCAATCATCTATGAGTACGTGGAAAATGGCTCCCTCCACGAGTTCCTGTTCGGGGACAAGACGTCAATTGATGGTCGCAAGATGCATGATATTGCTGTGGGTACCGCAAAGGGGATCACCTACTTGCATGAGGAATGCGAGCAGAGGATCATCCACTACGACATAAAGCCTGGGAACATCCTCCTAGACCGGAACTTGAGCCCAAAGATTGCGGACTTCGGGTGTGGCACCCACGGGTACGCCGCGCCAGAGATGTCGAAGCCACATCCCGTGACCTTCAAATGTGATGTGTACAGCTTCGGGATGGTCCTATTTGACATCATGGGGAGAAGGATAAATCACGACGTGAACCTAAGAGAGTCTATGATGGGGTTACCGCAGTGCACGTGGCACATGTTCCAGAATGGCAAGTTGTTGGAGATGGTCTGCGGGTTTCCTGAGAGTGACAGAGAGAAGGCGATGAGGATGCTAATGGTGGCTTTGTGCTGCATTCAGAATAACCCGGAGGCGAGGCCGATGATGAGCACGGTGGTGAAGATGTTGGAAGGAGATGTGGGAATTCCGACGCCCACATATCCTTTCGAGAATCCGAATCCAGATAAGCCCTCTCAGGGTTCGGGAAATGGAAGTGAATGGGACTCGGACTCGTCTGCTTTGGGGACCGAGTATTCCAGAGGTCGGTGCTCCAAGCTTGGGAAGCAAACTGCAGAAATAGAGCTAGCTCCCAGCTGATATTATTAATGTCCTTGGCACAAAGATTCCCAAAATTTTCGTTCTTACTTCTTTTCTGCTAAAACATGATTATACTGTAGCAGTACCTAAAGATTTTGTCTTTTTATCAAATATCCTTCTGCATTGCTGATATCATCATGCTATTGAATGCATGACAATTGCTCCTCTGATGCCATGCCCACAGATGCCTTCGGATGGATCTATAGTAGTATTCTTGGGGAGTATTAGTAGGTTGGGGATCGGTGTAACTTATAAATTATATTCATCAAAACGACTCACATGATGAAAGAGTCTGTTGTGGCGTAATGCAGGGACTTAACTATTTTTTGACCAAGAAAAGGAGAAGTAGAGTTTGTTAATCTGAATTCCTGCATCTTTAGAATAGCATTTGAGAATATTAGAATGAGTTTGCATTCCTTATTTAATGATTCGATCAGATTATGTACTCAGAATAATTCGCGATCATTGTGATACCATCAATCTTCTCAAATCAATCTACCTAGAGCGACCAATTTGCTCAACTTTAAGTGAGAGATCGATTCTAGAGGGAGTGGTGGGATGTATGCCTATTCTCCACCCCACCACATTCCGAACATGCTCATAAGCATCAAGGACATACCCTTTTGCGTCATTGCCAACGCCGAATCCTCCGTCCATGGAAGCAAAGGTGGCAGGGCCCTATGCTCAAATCAAACAAATAAAAAAATAGACCGGGTTTTACTTTTGTCTACAGTCATGCATACTTTTTAAGCAGTTCTCGACGGAAGGTGGGGATTGCAGCAATACCCATGGTCGTGTACTTCCTCATCAATTGCTTGAAGAAAAGCCGGAACCGCGATCCCTAGCTATGCTAAGATAGCTACCAATGACTTAGAAAAATTTCCAAAAGATTCCTCGTCATTGAGGGTAATCCTTGTCGTGGTGCCACCTATCTCATTAGGACACAATTGAGTGGCGCCCAATGAGTTCGGTACCCTGGAAGGATTCCTGAAGCCCGCCAAGTTTTCTTCGGATTATAGTTGGCTGCTTACATCGGAAATTATGCCATCGTGCTCTGTTTATGGCTCGTGCTCTGTTTATGGCTCTTACAGAGTTAGTCTTCGAAGGCGAGTTGCCGAACGGAACTCTGGTGGCAATCAAACTGCTCATGAACGCCCATGACAAGATGGAGGAGCAGTTCATGGCAGAGGTGAGCTCCATCGGAAAAACTCACCACATAAAACTCATCAGGCTCTACGGCTTTTGCTTCGATCAACCACCAAGGGCACTCATCTATGAGTTAATGGAAAACGAGTCCTCCACGGGTTCTTGTTTTTAGAGATAATTAGAGATTTTTCTAAGATATTTCCTTATGTTAGATATATTTGATTATTCTGTTGTTTATCTGTAGCTCTAAAGATTGCATGTATATTGTGTGCATATGACATGAGTGTGCATATCTCTAAAAAGTGCACTTTTATTGCACAATTTTGAATACCTTGATTGAGATATTATCTTATGATAACTATGTAATGAAACTTATAAATAAGCTCACATATTGTTATTCAAAATACATCGAACTATAAGAAATTCCACAATTCTTT
The DNA here is from genome assembly GCA_014182575.1 of Eucalyptus decipiens. NCBI lineage: Eukaryota > Viridiplantae > Streptophyta > Magnoliopsida > Myrtales > Myrtaceae > Eucalyptus > Eucalyptus decipiens. The sequence goes on along the minus strand of CM024611.1, from coordinate 34,886,574 downwards.
TTTCCACTTTATTATTATCAACTTGATATCAAAGCCTACTTTCCTGAGGCAAGTATACCATATGCACTTCACTCCTAGTGTACCCTATAATCAAATAAATCCATCCCACCGTTCAATAGTGTTCACTTTGTGTGCACAAATCTAATCTTAGATAGCACATGATCAAGCCTATTACACAATGGTGTTTCAACGCCAATCGTACCGGTCATGTTGCTGAGTTAGCCTTTTGACTTTTCTTTTAATGTTAGCCACCCAAGCCGCATCACTAAGTAACTATTTTCCTAAGCAAGCAGTATAGACCATTTGAAGTTATGACTACATTAGTATAGGCCATGCCGCTCAGTTATTATTTCACAAGCTAGCTACATCGATCGCTTGTCATTTCCCCTCCAATTCTTGACCTTTTACGTGTCGTTTTAAGAAGCCAATGCCACCAAACTCGTCGTCCTTAGACCAGCTATATCCAGAAGTTTCATCACGAACAGCTGCCAGACGCCATCTCATGCACCACATCTCATCTGCTGGACATTGTTTGACTTGATTTCAAACTCAATTTGACTTAATCTCCCTAAGTTTGAGGTAGGTGTTAGAGATTAAAAGAGATTTTTCCAGGATAATTTCTTATGTCAGAGAAATTTAATTATTTTTTTATTGTTTGTATCTCTTAAGATTGTACATGTATTGCATATTATTGCATGTATATTGCACATTTACTGCATGTATATTGCACGACTATGCATATCTGTCAAAAAATTGCACTTATATTGCATGATTGTGCACGTCTTGATTAAAATATTATATTAACATAGCTATATAATAAAACTTATATATAAGCTCATTTATTCTTGTTCAAAATTCTACAATTCTCTCTTCCGCTTTATTATTATCAATTCAGAAGATAGTCCACTATGGCACAAAGCTTGGTAACATCCTCCTAGACCGAAACTTGAGTCTGAAAATCGTAAAGTTTTGGCTTGCCAAGCTCTACAACAAGGAAAGTAGTCAGATCTCCATGACAGGGTTCAGTGGCACCCATAGGGATGCCACGCCGGAGATGTCGAAGCCGTATCCTGTGATCTAGCGACGTGAGTCAATGCTAGGGCTACCGCAGTGGCACTTGGTACATGTTACAGAATAGCAAGTTCTTGGAGATGGTTTCAGGATTTCCTAAGAGTGAAAGAGAGAAGGCGATGAGGATGTCAATGGTGTCTTTGTGGTGCATTAAGAATAAGCCGGAGGCAAGGCCGCCGATGGGCACGATGGTGAAGATGTTGGAAGGAGTTGCAGGAATTTTAACGCTCGATTATCCGTTCGAGAATCCCAATCCAGATAAAATGGGAGTTGGACTCATCCGCTTAGGAGACCGGGTATTCTGGAGGTTGGTGCTCCGAGCCTGTGAAGCAAACTGTAGAAATAGAGCTAGCTACTAGCTAACATTATTAATATCCTCGCGCAAAGATTCCAAAATTTTCAATTCTTCTTTTCTGGTAAATCATGAACATACTGTAGTAGAACCTACAGATTGTCTTTTTATCAAGTATCCGTTTGCATTACTGATATCACACTATTACAGAATGCAAGACGATTGCTCATCTGATTGCGTGCCCATAGATGCCTTCAGACGGACCTGTAGTTGTATTCTTCGTGAGTACTAGTAGGTTGGAAATTTGATATAACTTATAAATTATATTGATCAAAATGACTCACATGATGAAAGAATATGCTATGTTGTAATGCAGGGTTTTGACTCTTTTTTACGAAAGAAGTACACCCTATCTGCCAACTATGAAGCACGGACACTCTTCGGAAGGCTTCATGTCGTGTCCAACATTCCGACACTCCGACGCGTGTCCGACACATTCCGACACGGGGTTAACAAGTGTCGGAAAATCCGATACATACTCAACTCTTCCAGACACAGACACGCTCCGACATGCGAGTCCAAAATTCCGACATGCACGTGGGCATTCAAGGAATTCCAAGGGCTTCTGCCATGCGCCGCCATAGAGGAGGTGGTGGTTGGTGTTCTTGAGGGAGGTGGAGGACTCGCATGGCTGCCGCGCTCACAGGTGAGTCCCCACCCAACACCTCCGCCACTACAAATCCGATCTGGACGGTTAGATTTGCAGCAGCCATGGCAACGATGGGGAAGATGGAGCCCAATCACAACCGTATCTCAATCTCGCTTGGTCGGGCCATGGACGAGTCGGTCGTGGCCAGGAGCCTCCACATCTGGAAGTCCGCCATCGGAATCTCGACCTCCACCATCGCGGCCATGGCAAGCTTCCCGAACGGCATCCCCTGCTTTCACCTGTGGCCGCCGTCGCGTTCCTTGACTGTCAAAATCCACGGCTGTTTGTTGAGGGCAAGCTTCTTGGTCTGGAAGACGAAGCCGCCGATGACGAAGAGAGGCAAAGAACCCTAGGAAGAGGGCGAGAGAGATGGTGGTCAGAGTAGATTTTTTATTTTTCATTTTTTTTATTAATCATTGGACTTGTGAGGAAAACGTAGTTCGTATTATTCAATAAAATTTAATATATATACATAAAAAATAAACCCTAAAAGTGGTAAAGACTCATCTACCCCTCCTTACTCCTAACACTCCCCCTCAAGCTGGAGCATAAATATTAATCATGCCCAGCTTGTTACAAATATGTTCTATCCTCCCATTACCCAAGGATTTAGTGAAGATGTCTGCAAGTTGTTCATTGGTTCGAATATGACTAGGAAGAATTACTCCACTTTGCAACTTCTCTCGGATAAAATGACAATCAATCTCAATGTGTTTTGTTCTCTCATGAAACACGGGGTTGGAAGCTATATGCACTGCAGCTTTATTATTGCACCATAGAGTTAAATCTTTAAAGCCTAACTCAGTCAATAACTGTCGAATCCACACCAATCTACATGTCACTTGTGCCATGGCTCTATATTCTGACTCAGCACTGGAGCGGGCAACAACACTTTGTTTCTTACTTTTCCATGATACCAGATTTCCTCCAACTAAGGTACAATACCCAGTAGTTGATCTTCTATTGTCGCGACCAAATTTTTCGGGGTGTGAATCACCTAGGATTTGGCTAATGGATTGTTAAGCCTTGACTTAACTCGGGCTCTCCCAAGCCCATACCAATTCACAACTTTAGATTCAAGTTCTTAACATGCAATTGATTTTTAACTAGGAGTCGTCACTAATCTATTTTTGGTGGATCGATTAGAAACCCAAGTAAAGTAATGGGAGATTTACTTTACTCCTACGAACCAGAGATTATGGGTACGGGGACTTGGTTACATTAGATTTCTCTAATGCCCTTTCGGTACCTTTCTTTTAAATTAATTCCCTAACATGTGAGGTGATCATGCGGGTACACAAACCACCAATTTAACATCCAGATAAACAATAAATAAATTACAAAAACTTACCTCAAAGTAACGAAAGCATCTGCGTTGTTAGTTCAGAATTCACATCATCGATCCTAGATATGATTTCTAATTAACACGCAATTTCTCTTTTTGTTTTCACTTACTTAACGAGAATCTAATCCATATGCAGTGCAATGCATGAAATGATACGACATGACAATATGACTTAAGTGATATGACATGAGTAAAGTAATTCCTAAAGAAATGCAATAATTAAATGTGCAATCTAAATTAACCAAATAACATAATTCTAATTACGGGCAATTTTTAATTAAATGATCCTAACAAAAATCACTAAATGACGTGCATTTCATGAACCTAATTCTATATGACGTGCGCATAAAAATTTCTATTCTAAATAAGCATGCAATTTATTCTATTATGCAGTGACGTGCAAAGAATGCCCTAATTCTAATCTTTTATCTTTTTTTTATTATGAAATTCGAAATTAAAACTGCCAAATAATTAAACATGCAATTCAAATTTAAAAAATAACTAACATCCTAAATGACTGCATTTTTGGATTTTTCATTTTTTCAAAAATTTGAAATAAAAAAATTTCCTATTATAAACATGCGGGATAACCCTAAAACGATGAATATTCTAAAACGATCCTAATCTAACTCAGATTTTTTTTTTCGGATTTTTCCTTTCTTCAATCAAAATAAGATATCAAGATCAGCACGCAACAAATCAGGCAATATATCATCCATGTCCATTTTGGAAATAAATTGACGAATCATATCTCGCGCATGAGATCGGATTGGCCAATTTCAAATAAAATCGCGAATCGTATCTCGAGCGTGAGATCGGATTAGCGATTTTTCCGTGCGATTGTGAGTCGTATTCCGAGCATGAAATCGGACTGTCAATCATATGCACGTTGCGAAATTAGGAAAATCTCCTAATTTAGGAGGCTACTCGAGTTGCGAATATCATGGCATATCGGGAATTTCCATCATGTGCACCAATGAATATATCAAATAAGGAAACAAAATTTTCGGAAATTAGAATAGACAATTTTTACCTATCCCAAATATTGCTTCCAAATTTGGTCTTCAAACGGCGGCCGGTTCGTGATGACCAACTGTGCTTCGAGCAAGCCGGCAAGGCATCTCAGCTTGGGATGCTCGAGCTGGTAATTCACGGTGTGGTGTTCGGTTGACTGCAAAATCAAAACAAGTGCACGGCAAAGACCAACGCAATATAAAAGATTATAGAATTAGACCCCAAACCCTCGAATCTCCTTACTTGTCCGCGTTTCCCCGCTGCCATGCAACCTTATATTTCTATTTTTTATCTAACCCCCCTCTCCCACCGAAAACCAAATTTCCACCGCCTCAGGCTACACGGAGGCCAATTCTTTCCCACGTGTTTGTCCTTTGGCTATAACTTTTCGAGTGAACTTCATGAGTGGCTGTGAATTCAAATATTCCATTGAGAATTCTCGTATTTTTCTTTTTTGATTTCAACCGGTAGTGTCGTGACTTGATGGACGCCGAAGTGTGAACACGAGTGAATTTCTTCACGGACGATATACTCAAGAATCATAGGGACATGGCCACCTGGTCATCGGCGCACAAGTCAGCCTGCAAAACAAAGAAATTCAACGGCATAATCCGAGTAGCGAGTTGTCGAGGCCAGGGTCATCGATGAGGGTACCCACTGGTGGTCCGGCTCTTCTGGGCGGCAAGTCTTCACTGGTGCTCAGATCGGAGAGATCACGGGGCAAAAGTCGGTGACGGATCGCAACAAGGCTTTTTTGCGGTGATGCTTCTCAGCGTGATGAAACAACTCTTGGTGGTGTGCTCAGGGTTGGGATTAAAATCTGTCGGAGCAATTCATTGGAGATTCCACAAACCAAGAGCTTTAAACGTGATGAGGGCAGCACATTGGGGAACTCGACACAACTCAGGCACCTCAAACCATGGTGTCGGCAACAGCTCGATAGGGTAGCACTCATTAACAAGGCGTTGCGGATGAAGAACTGAGGCTGCACAACGCCAAAAAGACGGCTGGAACGGTATTTTGACTTTGCTCTATCGCCACCTTCGTGAAAAGGAGTCTTCCCTCGGTATTGTATCTCTCTCCGTGGAGAACGTGAGTTCTCTCTTTTTTGCGGCCGTGTGTTCTCAATTGTGTGGCCTCCTTTTTTTTCTTCTTCTCCGTACGCGGCTCTTATATAGGTGAATAATTTTGATTTTCGTGGATTATTTCACTTCCTTTCTCAGCTCACGCACGAAATCTCCTTTGATTATGAAATATTTCTTGTCTTGAGACATAGAATATATCGCTCAAAATATCCCCACGTGTGATATTCTTCTTAATATTTCATGCTTAAACTTCCAATCTTCTGTAATATATCGCCTAATGTGAATATATGAAATAATTACCGAATATTGGAAGAATAATATAAATCTTTTCTGAAAATACCGAATTGTCAACTCGTAAAGGTGAAGCTCATCCGCCGCTGATCAAAGTGATAAAAGAATAATGTAAAATGCTTCTAAACTATATGTTATGCAATTAAATTATTATTACTTTTTTTTTAGGGATAAAATTAACCCCTAATTTTTAATGCGATAAATGAATAAACGGGTCGCCGAAATTTAGGTGTCAACAGCTATCATCTGGAGACCCAGCCCAATCAGCATTAGAAAAACCTTCAACCCTGATATGACCATGGTTTTGGTAGATAATTCATTTTCCCGGAGCTTTCTTCAAATACCTCAATATCCGAATAACTGCATCCTAGTGAGATGTACGAGGGGAAGACAGAAACTGGCTTACTACAGTGACAGGAAAAGCAATGTCTGGTCGAGTAACTGTAAGATAATTCAGCTTACCTACCAGTCTTCTATATCTCTCGGGATTATTAAGAATTTCTCCTCAATCAGCAACTAATTTAACCCCTTGTTCCATGGGTGAATCAAGAGGCTTTGATCCCAACATACCTGTCTCAGTGAGCAAATCCAAGACATATCTTCGCTGTGACAGAACAACACCTTTCTGTGATTGCGCAACTTCGATTCCTAGGAAATATTTCAATTTTCCTAAGTCCTTAGTTTGAAACTGTTGCTGAAGATAGGTTTTTAGCTCAGCTATACCAACCAAGTCATCTCCCGTGATGATAATATCATCAACATACACAATTAAGAATAGTTTGCCTCCCCCTGATTGTTTATAAAAGACATAATGGTCATTTTCACATCTTGATAGCCCAAATGACAGTACAACCTCAGAAAATCTTCCAAACCATGTCCGTGGAGATTGTTTCAAACCATATAAAGACTTTTTTAATTGGCAAACTAGTCCAGACTCCCCCTGAGCAACAAACCCCAAAGGTTGCTCCATATAAACTTCCTCATGAAGAGTGCCATGCAAGAAAGCATTCTTAACATCAAGCTAAAATAAAGGCCAGTTATATGTTGCAGCAAGAGAGATCAAAATACGAACAGAGGTAAGTTTGGCAACAGGAGAAAATGTGTCTAGATAGTCAACCCCATACACCTGAACATACCCTTTGGCAACAAGTCTTGCTTTTAAACGAGTAAGAGAACCATCGAGGTTAACTTTTACAGTATACACCCATCGACAACCAATAGCAGTTTTTCCTAGAGGAAGTGGTACTAAGTCCCAAGTTTGATTAATCTCGAGAGCCTTTAATTCTTCTTCCATTACTGTCCTCCAGCCAGAACTTTGTAATGCCTCGGCGACAGACTTGGGGATAGGATATTGTTCAACATTAGTTAAAAAGGCTCGAAAAGTAGGAGATGTAGAAGAGTGAGAAATAAAATTCGCAATAGAATGTTGAGTACAAGTACGTGTACCTTTGCGATGAGCAATAGGAAGATCAAGATCAGATACAAGAGGTGGGTCAGCTAATGGCGGATTTGGAGTAGAAGACGACTTGGTAGTGACAGGAGGAGCGGGGGGAACAATAGTAGGAGTACGAGGACGTCGAGTATAAACCTGGAGAGAAGGTGGTTTCTCTGTAGATACTGGTGATACATTTGGAATAGTAGACCGAATGGTGGTCACATACAAATCTTCATCCAATTCAGACACATCAATTGGAACATTATGATAAGGAGTGGATTCAAAAAATGAAACATCAGCTGTTACAAAATATTTTCTCAATAATGGAGAATAACAACGATATCCCTTTTGTGTGCGGGAATAACCCATAAACATACACTTGAGTGCCTTGGGATCAAGTTTTGATACTCCAGGTCGATGATCACGAACAAAACAGACACAACCAAAGATACGAGGTGCTAGGACAAACAGTGGTTCACTAGGAAACAAGGTGGAAAAAGGAATACCACCTTGTAGAACAGAAGAAGGCATGCGATTAATGAGATAACATGCAGTTAGAACAGCATCAGACCAAAAGGTTTTCGGGACCTTCATCTCAAATAACATGGATCTAGTAACTTCCAATAAATGCCTATTCTTTCGTTCAGCAATACCATTCTGTTGTGGAGTATCAGGACAAAAAGATTCATGGATCATACCATGTTGAGTCATAAAATCAGAAAAAGATGTTGAAAAGTACTCCTTAGCATTATCAGAACGCAGAATTTAACATGCATGCCAAATTGAGTATAAATTTCAGATATAAATGCACAAAAATAGAAAATAATTCTGAACGATCTTTCATTAAATATAACCAAGTAACTCGAATAGTCATTGACAAAAGTAACAAAATATTTGAAACCCAAATTGGAAATCACATGACATGGACCCCAAATATCTGAATGAACTAATAAAAAAGGAGATGCTGATCGTTTAATGACTTGAGGTGTGTAACTAACACGATGTAATTTGCCAAGTTGGCATGACTCGCACTCTAGACTAGAAAGAGATTGAAAACTAGAATCCAACTTTTGAAGACTACGTAGAGAAGGATGACCAAGACGACAATGGATTTGATGTGGGGACACAACACTTGTGCAAGCAATTGAAGAATCTTCAAGTACATATAGCCCCCCTTCCTCACGCCCTCTACCAATAATCTTCTTCGTAGCCAGATCCTAGAAGACACAAGAATCAGGATAAAAAGTTACTGAACACTGAAAGTTTTTGGTTAACTTACTAACAAACATTAGGTTAAATGGAAATTGTGGAAGATAAAGCATTGAGGACAATGGCAATGAAGGAGTTGGGTTAACTGTGCCAATTCCCTTAACATGTGTAGGTGACCCATTGGCTAGAGTAACTATGGACGATGACGGAGAAAAAGAACAAAATATACCTGAAAGACCTGACATGTGATCAGAAGCCCCTGAATCAATGATCCAAGGACGAGAAGTCGCTGAAAGACATGCAGTAGCATTACCTATCTGTGCCAAAGTAGCAGTGGAAGAAACAGGCTGTGAGATTTGAGATTGTTTGTATCGAGCATATTCCTCACCAGTCAGAACCACTACCTTGTCTTCAGATGACTGTGGAGTAGACTCAATATTAGACGCTGTATTAGCGAATTGGTGCTGCTGCCCTGGTCTTCCATGTAGCTTGTAGCAAAATTTTTGAATGTGACCAGGTTTGCCACAGTAATGACAAACTCGTGTAGTTCCCGAATTATCAGTAGATATGTGGAATTGTCCATAAGGAAGTTGATTACCTTGACCTCTCCTTATTCCTATGCCTCGGCCTCCTCCTCGGACACCACGTCCACTATATCCGCCATGGTTTCCTCCATCACTCCTATTACCACTACTAGTTCGAGTCTGGGACACAAGAGCTGAACTTCCCACCATAGATGTAATATCCTGAGAAGACTCACGAGATACTTGAAGAACTCGAGCAAATGTATCTGTGAGAGACGCTATATTCTCTCCTCCAAGAATCTGAGACCTAACATTTTCATATTCAGAACCAAGACATCCTAAGAATCCCATTACAGCCAATTGTTCCCTTTGACGTTGCATTTGTTGAACATCAGCTGAAATAGGGGGAACGGCATTCAATTCCTCATACAATCTCTTAAAGTCTGCAAAGCATTGAGTAATAAAGCGTCCCTTCCTTTCAAATCGATAAAACTCCTATGATAGCTCATAAATCTGTGACAAATTATCTTGGCCAGAATATAACACATTCAAATACTCCCATAGTTCTCTGACTATATCAATATGAGTTACCATGTCAACTATATTACTCTCCATAGAATTTAGCATTTGACCAAGAATACGTGCATCTACACCATTCCAAGTTACATCATCTCTGGGCTTAAACTCAGTTAAGTGTCTATGTTGATTCCTGCTTGTCAAAGTAAGCTTCACAATTTTCTTCCATTGGTGGAAGTTAGCACTACCTGCGAGCTTCTTATTAGTAATTCGATTAGATGAAGAGGAAATCACCTCAGTCATCACAGTATTACTCTTCTCAAGATCTACTTCAATTGTACCCTTCGAGTGATCGCCCATTTTCCAAATAAAAATAAGCAAACTCTGACCTTAGCTTCTGTCAAACAACTCAGCCTCAATAAATCAATAACTCAACAGAATTGTTAATATATCACCAAGAAACATCAGCGAAATCAGCAATCAGCAAACCTCTGCTCAAAAGTCAGCAACCAAATACCAATAATCAACACTGGAGATAACTAAAATCAGCGATCAGCGTCCACAAGAGTCGCGCCACGGAGCTGAGTGAGCAAGATCAGCATGACAGAAACCAGCAACCCAAAAATTGATGACCCAGCACCTCAACGTAGCATGACAGAAACCAATAACCCAAAAATTGATGACCCAACATTTCAACGACCAAAAATCAGTAACTTAAAAGAAACTTCTAACCCACAAAATCATCCCGACAAGCGCTGCTGCTCTTTGTTCCTCAGCAAGTCCCTCGGCTACTGTTCTCTCTCTCTCGCCTTCTCTCTCTAGGTTTTTTCCTCTCGTTCACCGACCTCTGCTTCCACCTTTTAGCGAGAGAAAGAAGCGGGAGAGATGGTGCAGCGTCTCACGTACAAGAAGCGGCACAGCTACGCCACCAAGTCCAACCAGCACAAGATCGTCAAAACCCCTGGTAAGCCAGCGGATCGCATGAGCACGAGCAAGTCGTGCGAGTGCGATCAAGTCACGCGAGTGCGAGCGCATCGCGCGAGCAGCACCATCAAGCCATGCAGGCAACGTGAGCGAGCCGCACATGCTATGCGAGCCGCACAAGCAGCGCGAGCCGCGCGAGCAACGCAAGTGAGCTGCGCGAGCGAGCCACACGCAGAAGCGAGAGAAACCCTATTCCGGTGAGCGGCGGTGACAGCCAACTATTCCAGCGAGTCGACGGCGGCGAGTGGCTGCTCCGTCGTATAGGGTTAAGCCATACGCTCTGATACCATGTGAGGAAAACATAGTTTGTATTATTCAATAAAATTTAATATATATACATCAAAAATAAACCCTAAAAGTGGTAAAGACTCATCTACCCCTCCTTACTCCTAACAAGACTAATATATTATTATATCAATTCTTTTCAAAAGAAAATGTAAAAGAATTTCTGTCTTGTTCAGCATATCTTATGAGAACGTGCATTTGAATGAATTGCCAAAAAAGGCGCGGTAGCCAAGGCGGGATAAAGGGCTCGTAAGTCGTAAGTTCATTTTAGGGTTTTTTCTATTATTTATTTATTTGGAAATTTAAATTAAATTAATTTGATTAAAATAATCATAAAAATAAGAATTTATTATGTATATATATAAATAATTATTTAGTATACAACGTGTTATAATGTGTCGGAATTCCTTGTTTTTTTATAAATGACGTGTCGACGTGTCGTATCATGTCATGTGTCGCGTGTCCGTATCGGTACTACCGAGTCCGCCAAAACTTGCACAGTAAATATATAGGTACCAAAACTTTCAAAAGGTATAAGTGCCACTTTTTCTTAAGATTAGACATTTAAGTACTAAATCCAGCGAAATTTGTGCGAAATCCAACATGGTGTTATTTTATTAATGAAATCAATCTATGTGGATTGCCGAAATGTCCACTCAGCATCCTTGTCCCAAAACATCATTTTACCCCAAATTTGACTTTTAATATAAATATTAATTAAATTAAATTTTAAAAACTAAATTAAAAAAGAAAAAGGATCAAATCTGGGGCCGTGGAGGCCCTCGCCGCCGCGGCCCCACCATCATCGCAAAGGACCGGTGACGGTGGGGCGAGGATCAATTGAGCCTCAACCAGGTGGCCAGCAACCTTGGTCAATTGCTGATGAGGACTTGCAAGCCCTCGCCTAAATCTAGGGCTCCCCCAAATTGGGTGAGGTTCCCTAACCTTTGGGGGCCGAGTTAGGTAGCCTCTCCCCAACCAGCAGCCACCCTTGGCTCAATCTAGGTGAAGATTGGAGACCCTCGCTTGATTTGGAGGAGGGCAGCCACCCCTTACTCAATGACCTGGCCGACCCTTGCCCTATTATCGCTGACCCTTTTTGATGATGGTGGGGCAGCAACGGCGAGGGCTTCCATGGGCCCAGATTTGATCTTTTTTTGGGGGGTAATTTAGTTGATATTTATATTAAAAATCAAATTTGGATCAAAACGACATTGTTTTGGGTTTATCTAGCCACGTCGGCACCACGTGGATAATTTTTAAGAGAATTGCCACATAAATAAAATATCTCATTGGAAAATTCCATGTTGGCAATTTTGGTTGGAAATTCTCGCCATTGGCACTTAAGTGTTCGCTTTTTTTTCCCCCTAAATTTGGCACTTAAGTATACATTTTGAAAGTTTTGACACTTATGTGTCTACTCATACCAGGTTTTAGCACTTGGGGTGTTTGATACTCCTTTTTGACCAAGAAAAGGGGAGAATGGAGTTTGTCAATGAGAATTCCTACATCTTTAGAATAGCATTTGAAAATATCAAAATGAGTTCGCTCTCATTAATTAGTGATTCAATCAGATTATATACTCAAAGGAAAATTCACGACCATCAACGCTCATTTCTCAAATCAATCTACCTAGAGATATCAATTCGCTAAATTTATGAGTGAGAAATCGATTCTAGAGGGAGTGGTGGGGTGTATGCGTCTGCTCCACCTTGCCACATTCCGAACATGTCGCTCATAAGCATTGAGGACATACCCTTCTTCGTCATTGCCAGCACCGAATCCTCCGTCCAGGGAAGCAAAGATGGCATGGCCCTATGCTCAAATCAAACAAACAAAAACACAGGCCGGGCTTTGCCCTTTCTCTACTGAGCAGTTGTTGTTGGGGGCAGAGTTGAATCTTAATAAAAGAAGCTGCTCACAGATTAGAAACCCAAATCTGCATCTCAACTTATAACCTCGATACAGAAGCTCATGAACTCCATATTCTCGTATTCCATGTGAATAGTAAGAGTTCACGCGATACTTATCTCGCAGCTGAGTGTCAAATAAACGAATTAAAAAGGGGATGCATGTTGCTGTATTCATGAGTTCGAGATCTCCAATGACCAAATACAAATTATCGACTTCTGAAATACTGGCATCTTGCCTTTTGCACCCACCCCAAGAACATCCGGTTTGAAAATAAGAGACCCCAAAACACAAAGAACCTTCGTGTAAACAGGCAAAAATTGCAAAATAAGTTACGACAAGGATGACTGGGCGATCTCCAATGCTTACGGACTACATCAAAAGCAGCAAGAACAGTCGAATGGACCAAGCGGCGTACCACCAGCGTCCGCCTCGTTCATTTCCAACTCCTCCTCTGTTTAGATGGTGATCCTGTCCGCTGTTTTCTTCTTAGGACGAGAAGGCGGGCCGCCTAATAACACACTCTTCTGTTTTACAACCCACAAAATGGGTCGTGCCAGGCTCGACCACAAGTGGGTCGGCCCGTTTGACATCTCTAACATGGGTTTTCAAGACATTGCGCCGAAATAAGGGTCTTTTTGAGGTTGCGAGGTGGACAATAGAGGTGTAAGCGAGAGAGTGAAGGAATCTAATACTGTATAATATGTGAGTTTTCCCGATAACATTATTGTTATGTGATAGATATTTTCAATAATCCCTAGATGAAGATGTAATTGCTTCACATAAAGAAGTTTATTGAATACTAACACAGAGACATATAATATATGTGAGAGAAAATTTAAAAAAAAAAAACCCTAAAAGAAGGGAAAGTGTGATTTAAGTTATTTAAGTTATTTTAGGAAATGGTTAGCCAAAAAAATTATTTTTAAGAAATTAATATTGATTGTTATAAGATAGGGGAAATTAAAATTAAAATTAGACTAAATAAATTATTAACGGGGACAAATTAGACTCGATAAAATATTAACGGGGATTTAAAAGCACCATGTGGTCCACTACTTTGGAACACGTATTGATTATACATGAGACATCATTAATGGGATTTTTTGGCGAAAGTTTAAGGTTGAAAGAGGTGTTGACTTTGTTTTCTTGAAAAAGAGCATACATAAAAAATGTAAGAATTATAAATAAGAAGATATTTCACTACTATTTATTCTTTTGAGAAGTAAAATAAATGAATAAAAGTGGATAAGTCAGTTCCCAGGTAGATAATGAAACTAGACCAGATTGACAGGGTTCATTCTAGGGTAGGTTCTGAGGCCTATAGGATAGGTTCCAAGTTTCAACCGGTCCCAATAGAATAGGTTCAAGGTTCCAAACTTAGATCCTACTCACCTTGGAACCACTCATCCCTAAAAGTTGCTAAATGCAAAAGTCATACATTATCATGAAAATACAAAATTGTTCATATTAATAAAAAAAAATGTTCTATTCCACCCCTTATGATATTTTGCGTTTGTTTGTACACAAATTTCATTTCCTCTCTTCTACTTACTAAAATGCACAAGCTGATTTATATTAAGGATTTTTTTCCCTTATGAGTTTGAACCTTGTTGATGATCTTTACTGTTTAACATGTCTTAAATATAAATCATAGTCATAAATAGTTCACAACTTTAACCAATGAATTCCATGAAAAAAAAGCTTGAACTAAAAACTTGTATATACATAGAAGTTATTAGGGATTAAACTTTAGAGAGACATTGTATATAAATATACTTTATCAATATTCTTTTAGATTAGAATACTGATCGCTAAATTCATTATAATACTCGAATCTTAGATGATTCTCGTAAAAGAGTAACAACTGTGTAAACTTCTCCAGTTATAACACAAAAGGAAAAGAAACAAGGGTTTAGGGGAGATTCATAAAAATAATTAGATTGATTGATCCATGCTAAAACTATATTTTCCCGCTTTCATCAAAATTTCCCTTAATGAAATCCCACTGAGGACTATTTTGGACCATTCAAATTTTATGGTGCATCTAAAGCTCTTTGAGGATAGGATGAGCTTTCATTTTTTGAATACAATCTCAATTGTTGTAAAAGGAAAGATCATAGTTTTATGGAATACTTAAATAGTTATTTTGAATTAAATTTAAAAGCTACAAAATTCAGTGATTACTCGCCAATCATCTTAATTATTGTGAATTATTATTTTGCCCATCTATATTAAGTGCAGTCATAGGTATCTTAAACATATACATGGGTTACTCATGAAATATTTTTATAAAACTTGGAGGTTAAATGATTGGGTTTGCTTAATTCACAATATGTGTGTGCGTGCGTGCTTATGTATATAGAAAAAAGATTGTAATTATAAACATTCTATCCACTAAAAATGCTTTATACTAGTCCCTTTAGTTAAAACCTATTTCTCAACAAAATAACTTTTCATTCAATAATATGAATTTAGTTTTGAAATAAGTAACATGTCTAATCGCAAGTGGAAAATATGAATGACATTTAAATTAATGATCACCATCAAAATTAAATTATAGAAAAGAATAACTAACACGTATTTCCTTGAGGGAAGATTTTTTTAAAAGATATGACTATGACAAGATAAGAAATGTGAAAAGAGCTTTGGTTGAAAAAGTAAAGTAAACTATTATTTTATTTTTTTCGGAAAAGAATTAAATATTGCATTAACAAGTCATAATGAAAATGAGGAACCAACGTCGAATAGAGTAGAACAAAAAGTATAATATAAGTTTCCCAATATTAGGTTGATTAAAACGATATTTAAATGATGTGTAAAACGGAAAATGGAGAATTGTTGTTTGAGAAGTAGGAAAAACAACAAGAAAACGTTAGAACAGAAAGCTAAGACTTCTAAAAAAATAATCTAAGTTTATAGGGATATAAAAGATAAAATTCGGCTTGACATGAAATGTGTGGTCTAAAAATGATTGGAAAAATATTGAGGGCAATGACGGTTTTAAAACTTTGGCATATCAAAATGTAGAACCCCGTTAACAAATTTATGAGCGAAGATGGCACGATCTATTCCAACTTGCAATGTAATTAAATCAAAATGTCATCTATGGTAAATTGGAATTTCAAAATTCTCTCAAGTTGTAGAAAAATTCTATGTTGGTCATCATTATGCATGGACTGTTGAGTGTCAACAGTTTGGATTGGGTCGGATTTCCATAAAACCCGGCTCAAACCAAAACATAAGTAATATGTGTAAGCTATGACCCTAATTGAGACTCAAACCGAAAATGCAGTTGGGGTTTTAGGTTTTTGGGTTTTAGGTTTTTGGGTTTTAGGTTTTTGGTTTTTGGTTTTTTTTTTTTTCATGTGGGCTTCAAAATACAATTTAGCAATGCCATCTGAACATATTTATGCAGTTATTTAGAAGAAAAGGACAATTTCAAGCTCACCCTGGTACTTCCCAAGAATTAGTCGAAAAAAAACTTAGCCATTTTTTAAGTGCATAGAAAGAAAGAGCAGCGTGTCACGGGCCGATCGATCAACTCTCGATCAACTCTCGATTCACCCGTGCGGCCTTAAGGTTTTACCCCTAAGCAGCCTTTCACACTCGACTCACAACGAACTTCTAGAGAGAGAAACACTTGATGAGAGAGAAGCTCTGGTTTTCATATATGTTGTGAATGAGAATACAATGAGGGAGGACACCCCTTTATATACAAGTATAAGGCAAACCCTAGCCGTAGATCTCCCTTAGATCTAACGGTGGAGATTGCACCTCCCCAACTACCAACTACAGGCATTCATTGCCAACTACCAGCTACACGCATTTATATCGTATGCGTACAAATACGGTATCACCCGCCCCTAGGAGAATACTGTACATCTTGGGCACATAGGTCGAGGGTCATCACGTGTCACGCCCGTGCCATGGAAACCTCTTGGACATGCTAACTTTCGGGCCGTGACAAGCGCATGGGAGCGAACACGTGCGGGAGAAGTGTAAGAAAAGCAAGAACAGAAAAATGGGGAAAAAAAAAGCAGAATTAAAAGAGAGAATTAGGTAAAAATTCTGTGCATGCGTAATAAGCGGCTGAATGAAGAGATACGAGATGTGAGAGCTCCGGCGAGGATGAGATCAGCCAACCCCTCGAATCCAGACAGGAGCGACGGTATCAGCTGAGGAGATTATCGAAAACGGAAGTCCGGCGAGCGAAAGCTAAAGGAAGAAGAGAGAGAGAGAGAGAGAGTTCGGAACGAACCATGAGAGGAAGGCGAATCGAGGTGGTCGTGGTCGTGGTCGGTGGTCGTGGTCGTAGCGCAGCATACAAGCGAAACGTCTCCTCACGTAATCATACGACGGTTTCTCCTCGAATCCTTCAAGAAGCCATTTCTCGATAGATTGCTAATGTCTTGGAGCTGCACGCTACTGTCTTGGCCGCCCACGTATCTATAACTCGCTCATAATCTATGACGATGTAGCACGCAACCTTTTGTTCTGTTGACCCAATCACCTAGTTTGACCATACGGGCTTCAGGAAACGAAGGGTTCCAAGATATCATTCAATTAGCCCGACGCATTTACTATACTGAATCTGGACTGTCATGTCCGGTAAAATCCACGTGGGACTTGCATGAAATCCACAATTTTTAATGGGCTGAATTCGATTTACTATATACTAACTTCATGTTAATAATTTTTCATTCATCCTTAAGACAATTTAAATTCAAAAGATCCATCCAAGCATTTTTTGTTGAAACTCGAAAGGAATATAACATGTCATAAAGGAATAGTTAGCTCCAATGAAGTCCTAAATGGCTTTTCTTTGATAATAGAGTTCTAAATACTAAATTTTGGTCAATTGAGTTCTAAATTATTTTGAAAAGATGTTCGATCGACATGTGATCTTGTTTTTTTTTTTTTTTTTGGTAAAGACGACATGTGATCTTGTTGATGGTACTTGTTTGGCAAAAAATTCTACTCCTTTTTTTCATTTTTCATGAAGTCAACCATAATCTTGACAATAATTTTTCGTGAATTCGCCAATCATTGAGCTGCATGCTTGATCATTAAGTAGATAAAACTGACAATCATTATTTCGGTGTTGATGAGAGACCAAGAGATCTATACTAAGATGAAAATATACTGTATTTGAGCAGTTGAGAATGTGCCAATACTATCCCTAGTTGTCAATGCGGTGAGAGTTAGGTAGTTAGACACTTGGATAAAATAACTGTGATGGGATATTTAAGGATGCTATTTTTGTCATAGTAGAAAGATTGCACATATTTTTGTTATTTTAAAAGGTTGTGCCGAATTTGTCACATTGGCTTAAAGTTGTGCTTTTTTTTTTTTAATGCTTTCGAAGGTTATATTAAATTTGTCTAGGGGCAAAATGCCGTGTTTTAAATATGTGTGTGTGTGTATGTGTCTGTGTCTGTGTATGTATACGTAAATCCTAATTTTAACCTTTCGTAATCTTCGGCGATTGCGTGGTCTCCACATCCATCTTGATACTAGGGCAACATGATCTTATCTTTGAACCGGTCCAAAATTTCAAGCTGTTGACCGAAGCCCGTCGACTCTTCTGGGAAACTCCCTCGAAGATGAACGCCCTCTAACAAAACCGCGTTGAGCACAGACAACCAATGACCCATATGCATGCCTCGAGACAAGTCAAATACTAGGCAACAGACAGACTTCTCTGCAAATTCTCGTGCTTAACAAAGCCAAAATCGGAGGCACAACGACCGTCTTTATTAGCAGGCTCTCGACGAGAGAAGTTCTAGATCCCACAACAAGATTAGATTCGATTCGATTCGATTCCCCCGAGAAGAGATGAGCTCCAACCGGTATGGTTTCAACAATTTCAATCCCAACCCACCAAGTGATTTCGATACTTTCAATAACTCGGTCAACTCGGCGATGGATCGGTTCTTAGCTGCTGCCATCAGTAAGTCGGAATTTGAACTTGTGTATGAAGTTCGTAATTTGATATTATGATCGAACTTTTAACAAATGCTATCGCTGCAACCTGTTTTCAGTTTCTGGTGTGGTGGGGACTGTAGCAACGGTTGCCATCGTGTACTTCCTCATCGATTGCTTGAAGAAAGCAGGAACCGCGATCCCAAGTTATGCCAGGATAGCTACCAATGACTTGGGGAAATTTCCACGAGTCATTCGATCTTCGCCGCCCGAGGTAAGCTCCGTTGCCTCACCAGCTACCTCACAAGCTATCTCACCAGGACATAATTGGGAAGTGCCCAATGAGTTCGGTACCCTGGAGAGGTTCCTGAAGCCCACCAGGCTTTCTTCAGAGCAGATAGCTGTTTACACCAGAGATTACGCCACCTTGCTTGGTTCCGGCGCTTATGGAGTTGTCTTCAAAGGTGAGTTGCCAAATGGAATTCTGGTGGCCGTCAAAGTGCTCACGAATGCCCACGACAAGAGAATCGAGGAGCAGTTCATGGCAGAGGTGAGCTCCATAGGAAGAACTCACCACATAAACCTCGTCAGGCTCTATGGCTTTTGCTTCGACTCAACGACGAGGGCGCTCATCTTCGAGTACATGGAAAATGGGTCCCTTGATGGGTTCTTGTTTGGGGACAAGACAACAATCGATTGGTGCAAGATGCATGAGATTGCCATGGGGACTGCGAAGGGGATTGCCTACTTGCACGAGGAATGCGAGCAGAGGATCGTCCACTATGACATAAAGCCCGGGAACATCCTCCTGGACCGGAACTTGATTCCTAAGGTCGCGGACTTCGGGCTTGCCAAGCTCCACAATAGGGAAAGCAGTCGGATCCTCATGACAGGGTTCCGAGGAACTCCTGGGTATGCAGCACCTGAGATGTGGAAGCCATTTCCCGTGACCTACAAATGTGACGTGTACAGCTTCGGGATGCTCCTGTTCGAGATTGTGGGAAGGAGAAGAAATCACGACCCAAATCTGAGTGAGTCTACACAGTGGCTTCCGCGGTGGACGTGGGATATGCTACAGAAGGGTGAGTTGCTGGTGATGGTCTCTCTTTGTGGGGTTCCCGAGAGTGAAAGAGAGAAGGCATTGAGGATGTTGAGGGTGGCTTTGTTGTGCATTCAGTATAAGCCGGAGGCAAGGCCAGCGATGAGCACTGTGGTGAAAATGTTGGACGGAGATATGGAAATTCCGACGCCGGAATATCCATTTGAGTATTTCGATCCAGCTAAGCCTTATCAGCTATCCGAAAGTGGAAGTGAATGGGACTCGGAGTCATCCGCTTTGAGGACTGTGTATTCCGAAGGTGGATGCAGCAAGCCTGTGAAGCAAACTGCAGAAAATGAAATAGAGCTAGCTACCATATGACATTATTAATATACTTCGCACAAAGATTTTCATAATTTGTTCTTTCCTCATTTCTGGTACATTCTGTATCTTTAGAATACTCTTTGAGAAAATTAGAATGAGCCTGCACTCATTATGTAAGGATTCAATCAGATTTATACTCAAAAGAACAATTCCTGACTATTGTAATCCTATCAACACTCACTTCTCACATCAATTTATGGAGAGTGTGGATGGCAAAATGGTCCGATGTTGATGAGGAGCTCCAAGAGAAACTGCAGCCGTCAGTTGCGGTGGTAGTCCAAGAACCAGGTCGAGCCATAGGCTTTGCCAGGATTCGGGTTTAGGGTGTTGGGTTCGAAGGTTTTTGGTGCTATGGAATTCATCGTTGGTTGTGGCTGCGCAAGGGGAGGATTGTCCTGGTCGCCTGCCACTTCGGCGGCGATGGTGATTTTGTGACTACGCGCAATTTCATACGTTGCGGCTGAGGCACAACGAGGGTGGATGGTTTGATGCGCTTAGTTGAGGGGCAAGATGAAATTAGTTTGGCTGCGTATAAAGTGTTTGTTAAAATGCCTATAAGAGATCGGGCTTTAATTGCTCGTGTGGCGTGGATCAGTGTGGGCCAAGTATTGATATCGTGGCCTATTTTCCATGGAGTCGCCCAATTCTATTTCCTTTTTCTTAGAAAAAAAAAGGGGAAAAAGAACTTGAGTACATTTGATCGAATGAACGTCTGATTCTAACTGATTAGCTAAGTGTTTTCAATTTTTGCAAAGTTTATGGTGTGATGTTATTGTGGATCTAGGATTGAACTCTCACCTACAGAGAATCACCCACCTCCTGCATCAAAATTGCTCCGATGAATGAGATGCTCCAGCACAGAATAAAGTTTTGACTTCCAAATTGCTGGGGTGATTATGAATGAGATGGATTGGATATGAGTCTGAGTCCGAGTCTAAGTCAAGTTGGGTATTGATCGCTAAATTTATTTGAGATTAAAATGAGTCAAGGTCAAACCCATTTTCAACTCAACCCGCCCATTTAATGAATCCATTTGTTTGTTTGTTTGTTTTTTTTTTGGCACCAATTTGCAGGGCGAAATTGATTCTGGAGGAAGTGGAGGGACATTTGCCTCTGCTATATCTCACCAGCATTCCAAACCGCTTGCTCATAAGCAACGAGGACATGCCATTCTGCGTTATTGCCAACACCACTCCTCCGTCCACAGAAAGGAAGGTGGCAGGCCCCAACAGCAACATCCCAACAGGCTTAACACCATCAAGAACAATTTAAACAGGAATTTAGCTTAAATCAAACAAACAAAAACGCAGACTGGGCTTTGCTTTTCTCCAGAGTCATGCACATTTAACTAAGCAGTTCTTGCTGAGGCAGAGTTGAATCTTAAAACAAGAAGCTGACACAAATTCGCATTCCAACTTATATCCACAGCACAAAAAGCTCGTGAATTCCATATTCTCATATTCCTTGTAAATACTGACGTCTCATCTTGTAGCTGTGTCCAATAAATGAGGCAAAAAGAGGATGCGTGTCGCTATACTTACAAGTCTGAGATCTTAAGTGACCAATACAAATTATCAACTTCTAAAATACTACCATCTTTCCTACCCACCCCAAGAACTCTCAGCTACAAAATCTTATTATGATCCTGCAATATTTAGGTTATCCAAGAAAACTGCCAAAACTGTAAGAATAAGATTAAGGCCATGCAGTCAGGAAAAACAGGCACCAAGAACACAAAGAACCTTGAGGTGAATAGCCAAAATTGCGAATAAGTTACAACAAGAATGACTGGATGATCTCCAATACGCAAGGGCTATACTCAAAAGCAGCAAGAACAGTCAAATGGACAGAGCGGCGTATCACCAGCGTCTCCCTTGTTGATACCCAACTCATCCTCTGTGTAGATGGTGAGCCCATCTGCTGTTTTCTTTCTAGGACGAGAAGGTGGGTTGCCTGATGCACTCTCTGTTAACCCTTTATCCTTTTTCTTTTTCTTCATCTTCTTTGTTTTCCCACTGCCATTTTCAGCTGGCTTCTCGGCATCCCCTTTTTCACTTTTCTTCCTCTTTTTTGATGAAAAAATGTCGTCAATCTCATCAGTAGATTTCTTCGTAGCTGGAGAAGCTTTCTCCTCCTTCACAACTGGCATTTCTGGCCCCTGATCAGGGCTTTTACAGAACTCTTTTTCGGCATTCGCACAACTATATCAGAACCTGAATGTGTGTAAAATAATCAGCTCAGCAACCAGTACCACAATTTTTAGACAGATACACATTGTGCAATTACTTTAGCCTAACGTTCTTTTCCTCACTGTGGTCTCGTACAATATTACTGCTTCATCTTCCATCAAACAAAACCAAAAGAGCATGAGAATATGTTCAGATCTTTCTTTCCCGAATAAATGACTAACAGTAGTTATTCATCATACAATTCTTGTAGATTTGGGTTTGCTTTAAAAGAATGGAAACAAAACAGTAATGACACAGAATGCTACTCATAGAAAATCAAACGCAAAAATAAGATTCAAAGAAGCAGCTGAATATAGAGGCCAGCAGATGTTGCAAAGATTGAATTCCCAATCCTCAAAATCTCAAACCTTCAAGCTGAGACCAATTATTAACCATAACCAGCAACAGGAAGAAAGAAAAGGTCTTCTATGAGGCAGTTGATCAACCACAGCACTTATTATTTATCAACCCAAATGCAAAACACATAAGGAAAAAAGGCCAAGAAGCAGACTGTGCATTCTGAGAATTTACACGGATCAGACATAAAATCCTCTTTTTGTCTCAGGAATCACAACACATGTTCTAAATTATACAACCCATTTAATCCTATTTCTTTTTTCTTTTTCTTTTTTTCCAGGAACTGCGATACATAATTATACAACTTGCAAAAGAACACTCTTTCAAACCAAATCATCTGTACACAGACCAAAAAAAAAAAGAAAAACCACATCATCCGTACAACGAGCCTCTGTACACAGCCAGGGAAGGCAGACCCAACTACCCCTAGCAAGACCCGGCATAAAGATTTGAAATTCAAACACACAACAAATCCACTCTGCATCGAACCACAATATGGAGGTAAAGATTCGATCTACTGGATGTTGTTTACGTGCATGTGATGGAAAAAAAAGTCTCTTCTAATCTCGGGCATTAAGGAATAAAACACAAAAACAAGATGGCAATTAAGCATTTCAGCACTTGAGAACTGAAAACACACCAACCCTTTTCACTTATACAAAAGTACTACTTCTGCAATCTAACACGAACACGCACCAACCCACTTCAGGATTTGGAAGACGGAACTCGCAACTAGGACCATATTTGGGTTCACCAGCATCAATTCAGATGACACGACAGCAATCAATAGAGGATCACGGCCACGAGGAAGCAAACTTTGCACAGACAAGAACGGACAGTCTTGTAACCGAGACGTAAGAACGAGAACAGGAGCAGTACGGCGAAATCAAAAGGCGGCAAACCCACAGAAGAAATCGAGGCGAAACGGGCGCGGTACCTCGTGCGCGAGCAATCCGACGGTGTGGACGCGAGGGAGACGCACAAGGCAAAAGCGGTCAGCGGCCGGATGAAGAGAGAGAGAGAGAGAGAGAGAGAGAGCGGTAGAGACGGAAGTTGAGCGCGGCGCCGTGGGCGGTGGACGGCAGCCGGCTGGCTGGCTGCGCGACAGAGGGAGTGGACTGAGATAAGATACAGGGAGGCGAAAAAGAGAAGGGGAAGGACAATTGATCCCTTATTTAGAAATTAGGGTTTGCTTCGCTTCAAAATTAAAAAAATAAATAAATAAATAAATAAAATAATAATAATAATAACAAGAAAAAGAATTAATCTGGACTAGTCTATTGGTCCGATCCGATTCCTTAGGTGGAATTGGACCAATAATTCTCAATTCCAAATTTTTGGATTCAAAATGGAATAGATTCTTTCAAGATTTATCCAAAATCGACTGGTTCAGTTCGATTTCCGAATCAAACCAGACTAATGCACGCCCCCTAGAGTTTAGTCGTCATGATCAAAGTATGGCATGTTTTCTTCTACTACTTCTTTTATCAATTACTAAGTGGATATTATTATGCATATTAAATACCCTATGCCTTTTTTTTAATTTTAATTTTAAAACTTTACCTCATATTAGCTTTTTAGATAGAGAAATTAACATGAAACTTCGCTCTTTTCCATGTTGCCAATTAATTTAGGGTCAATATCGAGAAAAACCTAAAATTGATATACTTAAAATAAATTTAATCAAAACTAATATTTTGATTACCAAAAACCTTAGATTATTACATTTACGACAAATTTACTTTTAATTGATTTCCATTAAATTGAATTGATATTACGAAAAATCATAAATAAATACATTCGTGACAAATGAAGAATAATCTCAAATTAATTCATCTGTCAATTGTCACATATTATCAACCTCAATCATTTGATGGTAAAATTTAACAAAACTAATAGAGAGATATTTGTTATAAATGTATCAGTTTTGAGTTTTGAGTTTTCGTGATATTAATTCATTAATTTACAAATTGAATTGTCAAATATGATTAAAAAAATTGAATATAAACAATTTTTTAACATATCACCACCAAACTCTTTTTATTAACTGTCTTTTACTAGACATAATCGGAAGGCTAGATGAAATGGAAAAACTGCTGTCTTTTAAGATTTGAAAAAATAAAATTGTAACTAAATTTCCAATGGAAAGTTGACGACAAAATTTGATCAAATCAAAACTTTGCATAGAATAAAGAAAGAATTTAAAAGAACCATGGTAAATACCATAAAAAACCTCATGTAATAAATTTATCTCAAATTATTTTTTTACAACTAAAAACCCCAAATTTGTATATTGTGACAAATTTATCATTTGTTAGTTTCTGTTAAATTTAGATTAATATTACGAAAAACCACAAATTAATAGTAAAATCATAAATTGATAGACACGTTAATTTTCATGTATCATTCAACTCAATAATTTGACAGTAAAAGTTAAGGAAAACTAATGGAATGTAAATTTATTACAAGTGTATCAATTTGGAGTTTTCAAATTTATCACAAATGTACCAGTTTGAATTTTTTGTAATACCAACTCTTAAAAAAATTAGTATGACTCATGAAGTGCTAAAAAATATGGTTAATACCATGGAAAATCCCCAACTAATATACCTATAATAAATTTACTACAAACTAATTTTTCCCCAAATTAATACAATTATAACAAATATACCATTTATTAGTTTTTGTTAAATTTTGTAGTAAAATTGCTAAGTTGAATGATGACGGTTGTACCATTTGTGGGTTTTACTCATTGTTTATCAAATTGGTTTATGGTTTTTTGTAATATTAATCCAATTTGACAGAAACTAGTATATAATAAATTTGTCACAAATAGACAAGTTTAGGATTTTGGATGGTTAATAAATTAATTTATGGTAAATTTGTCACACACACACATATATATATATATATATATATATATATATTAGTTTATGATCCTTGAAAATATGAAAGTGCATCTATGTTCATCATTTTTTCTTTTATTATTGTTATTAGTGTATTTTTAGATATTTTTATAGCAGCATGCTCTATATGAAAAGTGTCTCATCGATGGTAGAAAAAGACTACCCACTTTTTGATATTGTAAATAAAGAAACTTGATTTTTTTTCCGCGAAGACTAGACAATTTGAGATAGGAGTGATGAAGAATGGATAAGTTGCAATAAGAAGAGGTTAATTTGTATTTTTTATATAACTATAAGTTCAAATTTGAAGGGAACACAGTGGAAAAATGACTAGATTGAAGGTAACTGTTGTAATATGAAAACCATTACAAGCGATTATGTCAATTTAGTGAAAATAGAATTGTCACGAACATTTGCATTTATCATAGTGAAAGGAAACGGATGGAAGAAAGGTCACCGATGCGAAGCAGAACATAGATCTTCTAGCTGGAATTGGAGTAGAAAGAGTCGTGATGGGCTGGAATGCAGTGTAACGAGGGGGAAAGTGCCATTAAGAAGGCAAAGGTAGAGAATCAGAGTATTTAGGGTTTAAAGAAGATGTAACAGACTACCATGGCGGTAGAAACAGACTCGACAAAACGAGAGCTCGAGAGAGAGAGTTTGCATTTGGCGGGTTTACATGCCACCTAGGGTCCAGCTATGTTGATGATGGTAAGTACTATACTAAGGACAAAATCACTTGGAGATTCCAATACTACATAGTTACCTACTCATGGGCGCTCTCTTGTGCGGGGGCAAGAACGAAAATGAAGCGTGCACCAAATCAAAGATTGGAATTTCAATTTCGGCTGATCCTTCATGTTTTATTACCTCTTCAAATAGGGGCAACCCATAGACACCCAATTTCAAAAATGTCTCCCTACACTTGATATTCCGACACTTCTTGCAGGGACCATTCACGTTGAACGCTCAAAAACATGTTTTGCTTCTGATAAAATTTCTGAGCGCGATGTTTCCGTTTGAAGCCATAAACTCTTTTGTGCTTAAAGTTGATGAGTTCATGAATTATTCATAATTTTTCAAGAGGATATTTTGCACGGTAATTTTTACTTATATAATTTGCCAAGTCCCTTAAAGGTTGTCAAGACAGACCAATTTAATAAATGGTGTGGAATTATTTAAGCATGTTAGAAGAGATTCATTAGGATGATGAAAGGTAAGCCACATATTATTCACAATCTCCGGCTTACACATTTGTGAGATGAGCGTAGGAAGTTTCATGTCTACAAAGTAAAAAGCTTTCTAGCAAAAGGTACAATGACCGAAATTTGGTGGCACAAATACATTAAAATTATTATGCATAAACCTTAGATAAGTTGATTGATACTTCAATGAACGAGATGTATGTTCTAAAATAGCCTAAGTTGTCTACCTCCTCGATGAATGCATGCATATTTGCTCTAACCGTGTCTGATATGTAAAGTTTTGAGTTGCTCTTTGAAGCCTTATGATTTGTCTTGAGTTTCCAAAAGCCCTTTTAGAGAAGAACCACCGGACAATTCATCAAACTCTATGACGAAAAATTCTAGGAGATATGCCCTCAAGGACCAAAGATATTGCTAGGTAAATACGTCTTTACCTGGACTTATTTCAAAAGTGAGTACTTATGATTAGTCAGTTACTCAATCACTTTGAGTACCTATGATCATCCAAGTATTCTTACACTTTAAGTACTTGTGATCATCTAAGTATTCTAGCTTCTTTAAGCACTTGTGATCGATCAGGTATTTTAATACTTAAGAGTACTCATGATTGTTTAAGTAGCCTAGTCCTTTGAGTACTTGTGATTATCCAAGAATTCTATTCTCTATGAATACCAACATGTATACTCTATTGCTACATTGACACTCAACCCATTCGAGTTGTCCCCAAAGTTTTATAACCCCAGAATTAGGTAAGTTTAAGTCCAACAATTCTTCTTGAGAAGTCTTATTGCCCTATCATGTGTCCGGAGAAAGGTTCAGATGCTAAACAAGCGACATGCACTGTCATTCGCCTAAAGCAAAGTGGATACTAAATAAGCAATCTCTCAAGCCTTGCGAACAAAAAGGAGGTTCCAAGCAAATATATCAAACCATAAGGTAAGTAACCTTAGGTAAGTTTCAAGATTTTCAATTTGAGTACTCGAGGGCCAGATCCGAGCATCTCCCTTAGTTTCAATTCCGAGTATCTAAGGCAAAATTTGAATATCTCGCTAATTGCTTGAGGGAAAGCTAGGTATTTTACAAAAAAATTTGTGACATCTCAGTTGATAACTAATGGTGTATTTGGTTTAGCATTTTGAAAGTCCATTGAGAAAATGCAAAGCAATTTAGACTAAAGGACTTTAGGCAAATGTAAAGGCTATTTGGTAAACTAAGCTTTGAGAATTAATTTTGAGAAAAATACCGTTTGGTAGAAAACACATTTGAAAAGTCCTTTGGGTAATTAATATTAGTTTTTTAATTTTATTTGTTTAAAATTGAAAAAATAATGTATGCAACTTTTTAAATATAAATTTTGACAATAATACTAAAAAAATCAAATATATATATTTTAAAAAGACCAAACCCTTTATCAGAATTTTTAATTTTTTTTTTTTTTTGCTTAAAATTGGAAAAAAAAATGATGTATGCACATTTTCAAATATAAATTTTGACAATAATGCTAAAAAAATTGAATACATATATATAATTTTGAAAAAAAAAAAAATCAAATCCTTCGTCAAAATTTTTTAATTTTTTTGTTTAAAATTGAAAAGAATAATGTATGCAACTTTTTATATATAAATTTGAAAATAATGCTAAAAAAAATAAAATACATATATATATATATATATATAATTTCTTTTTAAAAAGACCAAACCCTTGGTCGTAATTTTTAATTTTTATTTGTTTAAAATTGAAAAAAATGGTATGCAACTTTTTAAATATAAATTTTGACAATAATGCTAGAAAAATCAAATATATAAAAAAAATTTAAAAAATAGGTCCAAAAATATTTTTTTTTTTTTAGCATTTATATAAATATATATGATTTTTTTAGCTTTATTTTTGGCAATTTAAAAATAATAACAAGGGCAAAATCAGAAATTTGAAGAATGAGTAAGGATAGTTTTGGAAGAAAAAAAATAAGTTTCAGCATTTGGTCAAATGCTAAAAGCTTAATTCTAGTTTCTTCTAACATGGGGCTTTTAATTTTTCCAATGCTGACCTTCACTTGAAAGTTATATCAAAATAGTTATCAAACGGTCCAACATTTTCTCAATGGGTTTTGGAGGCTAAAAACCCCTTGGAAATACTGAACCAAACGTACCATAAATGTCTCGATGAAATTGTTAGATGCCTTTAACTGTATCTAGGCATTTATCGATCAAACCTTTTAAGATACCTTATATGATATACATGTGCTTCCTCGAGGAATCCCCAAGCATTTGGGTTAGTTCCCTTTGTTCACCCAATCATTGAATACCTCTTACGATATCTATTTTGTTGATCATGTCTTTTCGAATACCTTAGACGATAACTAGGTATTTCGAGAAGCATTTTTCAAACAAATTGAAAAGTTCCTAAATTGAGCACCTCTAATGATATCCAGGTGTTTAGCGGTTAATTTTTCGACTACCTCTGATGATATTCAGGAATTTCATTAAAAGTTGGAATGAATTCCATTTTGTTAATCTATTGTTGGATGCCTCAGACGATATTCAAGTGTTCATCGGACAATTGGTTTCGAGTATCTCAAACAATATCCAAATATTTGAAACAACCTTTCATCCTCGATCTTTAGAGGCCTCACACGATATCTAGGCATTTATTGATCACCCCTTTTCGATTGCTCAAACGATGTCCAAGCAATTCAAAGTCTCTCAAAGGGTTCATCGGGCAATATCAACGGTGAAGTCCAAATATTTGCACAATCAAAAGTTTGTTATCGACTTGTCTTTGAATGCAAGCTCAGCTTCAAAGAAGGCAGCTATCGAGACCTAAATTTTGCCAACCTAGCTAGTCATTTATTGCATAAAAATTAGGGATCGACTATAGTCCCTAGATTAAAAATATATATAAATTAAATTACATATAGATTATTAACATATTTCAATTAATTACATTTAATCAGACTGGTGTGAATGGCTTTGTACTTAATTAGATTGGTTTAAGCACATGAGAAGTAAGACTGGCAAAAATAAGCTTATTTAAGTGAGTCACCCTAAGTTTGCTATTATAAAAAGAAATTATTAGGGTCGGAAAATGGGGCACGCAATCGACATTCACGGCCACAATTGAAAGCATTGAAGGAAAGAAAGAACGCAAAGAGGGAAGGAAGCGAAGAAATGGGTTCTCTCTCCTCTGTGAATACTCCTATACTCCTACCCTCACCGTGCAATTCCTGCACCTGCCTGATCGCGAGGAGCTCGCACTCACACGCTCAGCCACCGCTCCACCTCACCCCCAATGCAGCACTGCCCGTCTCCTTGCCCCCACAGTTCATCATCCAGCTTTCAACCAGTCAATCTGGCGAATTCCCAGCAACGCTGAAGCACTAGTGAACGATAGCTCACCGACAGCATCCTTGACAAATCCTTTGCACGCCACAACAGTCCCCTTGGTGCTCTTGAATTTCTTTGCAGGCTCCCGGTGAAATTCCAGCCACACGTCAAGCCTCTCGAGCGAACCACCAGCCACCACGCCTCCTGCTGTTCTTATTTATTTAGACCCGACACCACCGCTGGCTGTTGTTTGCCGTGCTTAACTGTTCTTTCACAGGCTGTCCAGAACAAACCAAGGCCCGAGGCCAAGACAGCTCCTGTAGGAATGAATTTTTTTATCAACATTAGTGGATTTAATGGTTCTTTTCGAATAACGCTTTTACAGGTTCCAGCGTTATTGTAGCTTTGGTGCCATCAGCCGAGCAATCTCAAAGAAGCTTTGCAACCCCTTAACCGTGTTCAATCAAGTCCAGCTGCGAGCCAGCCTCGATCGAGCCTTCCTGCCTAACTCAATCTTTTCTGTTTCGCAGATAGTTCCTCACGGCTGAGTCGCCACAAGCCACGTGAGTCAGCTCAGCCAAGAACTACTACACGCCAGCCAAGCACCGTGAGGCCAACCACTAAGCGATGCACCACTGATCGCGAGCCTCAGCTGGTCGTCAATTCATGATTCCCATGATTTGTCGTCAGTCCGAATTTGGAAACACCATCTGAACGATTTCGCGGATTAGGTAAGAATTTTCATTTATTCGATTTTCATATATTTTGTTTCCTAATTCATGAAATTGCAATGTTGTTTGAATCTTTAAAAGAGATTACCATATTCATGAAAACTCCCAAGTAGCCTTTAAATTAGGAATTATTTCGTAATTTCATAGCGCGATATGATCGTCTATCCAATCTTATATCCAAGATACGATTTACAATTGCATGAAAAATTAGCCAATCCTGAGTGTCAGGCACTCCAAGTGCCAAAACATGACATGGGTGGATAATAGGGCCTCCATAGTAATGTTTCTATTTCTCCGATTTCTGTTCTTTTGTTCTTCGGGAAAAAAAAAAAAAAAGAAAAACAGAAATCTATTTGGTAATGCAACTTATTTTTCTATTCCCGGAATAAAAAAGTGACTGGAGAATAGATTTGGATTAGAAACAAGAAACAAAAAAAGTAACTTCTTGTTCTTGGGAACAATTTCTACAAATAAGTTTTTTTTTTTTTCTTTTCTATTTCTCTTTGTTTTTCCTCCTTGTTGCAGCCACCGCCAGCCACTTGCCAACCATCGGCAACCTCTTGCCGCCTGCAGCCACCGTTGGCAGCTAACCTGTGACGCCCAAAATTTCATTAGTTAGATTGAGCATATTTGAAACTATTTAAAAGATATATATATATATATATATATATATATATATATATATATATATAATAAAATAGTAATAATCCAGAAAAATAAATCAAAACCCAAAAAGAAAGATTTAGTCATAAGGGGAAAAAGATTTCCAAAAGTTTTTTCCCGTAAAGCAAGAATCTACAAAACCCCCACCGCTTCTCCCCACATGATAGTAGAAATAATAATAAATAAATAAAGGGGGAGAAATAAAATTAAGAGAAACATTTATTCCGCTCTTCCCCCACGTTGCGTCCAGCTGTTGTCAAAGAAAGGGGGGTTACACGCATTCTGTCTTTCTCTCTCTCTCTCTCTCTCTAAGAACCCACCCTCATCTGCGTTTTCTCTAACGAGACACACCGCCTTCCTTTCCTCTCACTCCATTCGTCTCCACCGAGCTTGACCTCATCTCGGCCTCTCACGACCGGCGCCTTCATCCAATAACAGGATCGTCGCCGTTCGGTTCCATTCGCAGCTTCTGCCGCCAACCGCAAAGCCCAACTCGCCCAACGCTTCCTCTTCCTTCTGTCGGTGAAAAAAAATCCATGTAAGTAGGGTTGCTATTAAGGTCTTGAGTTCATGGATTAGCTTTGCCTAGCTGTGCAAATCGATTTCGGACTTGGTATTGCGATTTAGATGCAGAAGTTGGGCACAAAAGCTCTGTTTAGAGCTGGGTTGGGAACGTATGGGTTCGCTACTGTCTGGATGCTGAGTGTAGAGCTGTTCTTGAGGTCTAGGGTGTTCAGAGGAACTCATCGTAGCTCGGCATGTGCGATTTAAGGACTGTGGTTGCTGTTTAAGTCCAAGATTGGGTACCGGAATGCACGTTTTGGACTGAGTAGGCCTTCGATGTAACCACTTAATTTCAGCGAGTCGTGGGTGTTGAGAATTGCTTAGTCGACCGCTCAAAGGCTCTCGTTTGGGTAGTTGGTTCCATTAGATTTAAATTAGGTTTGTAGATTGTGAGTGCTTTGAGTTTTGCTTGCTGTTTTCCAGAACTGAGAACTCTTGACCTCTCTAGTTTGTCAATTTTGTGTGGCTTGTTGTGTTGAGATTTGGGTGAAACTTCTTTCATGAAAATTGTGCAAGATACCTTAAACTATGACATATATTTTTCGTAGATTTTTCAGAGGTTAAATAGTCAGCGTATGGACATAAGATTCTGTCGGGTGTATGCTGCGCAAAACTACAGTACATGTGACTCTGTGACCTTGCGAATTTTCCATAGAAGCTCCTAGCTTGATTCTGGTCACGATTCCTTCATGAAAGTTGTAGCTGACATCTTTATGTATGACATATAAAATTTCGTAGAAATTGGTGAAGTTTTAGGTAGTGAAACATACTCTTAATTGTGCGAGCTGATGCTTGAAAACAGCTCAGTTTGTGAGTCTTAGTGGTGCGATTTGCTGCTCCCTGTACAGAAATAATTAGGTTCAGCATCCTTCATAAAAAATATTTGTTAATGTCTTATTTATAATATACTAAAATTTTAGGACCTTTCAAGCCCATTTCATATGGTTTTCAAATTAATTCCCGAAAGTATGCATTTTAGTTGAGGTTGCCTATATTCTGAGTTTGTTGGAATTCATGAGGAAGATGATCGAATTCCAGGTGATCAAATTCCAGGTTATGGTCTTCTGATGGTGTTGCATATGACATATTGTTTGATATTGTGATTTTGATCTCAATAAGGCATTGGTTACTTAAGAATTTAATGAGATAGCCTGTGATACCCAAGTTTGTTTAAGTTTAGGACTCATACTTGACTTTAGGAAAGCGAGAACAATTTTGTGCATTGGAGTTGTTGATGCTGCAACAAGGTGGAACTATGAATGTATGATTGGCTAATGAGCTAATGTGAGACCCCGGGTGTCGGGATGTCTGGAGAGGGATGAAAAGAAGTAATGGTGTTCTCTCCAGAGATTTGAGAAGGGTTGAACAGCTTCTCAGGGACCTCGTGATGCCAGGTTGGGTGCGAGGGGGTTCAGGGTGGAGTGTCGTCTCCCCCTGGGTGATTGTTGCAGCTAGGTTTCTGTGAATTCAATAAATTGATGACTTTGTTTACTTATTTGCCCTGTTTTTGGCCAATCCAAGTTAGGACTAACCGTCCACTTGCTGAGTTTTTATTTTAAAAACTCACATTTGTTATTATGTTGTTTCTTCAGAGTAGAAGATGTCTACTGCACCGCCTACCCTGCCTACTGCCACGACGACCATCCTTTATGGCTCCCCTGCCGATTTTGTTTGGCGGTAAGAGGACTTCCAAGACCACCATTTTCCGGGAGTAGTCTTCATCAAATGCACTTTTTGTTTGACGATAGATACGGGGGTGCCTATGGGGCTGGCATATATGGTCTTCGTTGCCCTTTATGCTCGGGTAGATGGATGGCTGGTGGGACCCTTGACGCTGTATGATGATGGCCCGAGGCAGGGTGGTAGTCCCGCGGAGTAGGAGGTGGCAGAGAAGTGCTGAACGTGTGGGAGGACTTTTGTTTTTGGTTGTCTGACAACTTGTACATACCCAAAGAGAGGCGGGATAGTTAGTGTTCGTGATTTATAGTGTTTTTTGTAGAAATCCCCCTCTCAATCTCGTTTCCCCCACGTGTAAAGAAACTAAGTTTTATAAATAGAAAAAATAGAGCCGAGTAGCTCAGTTTCTTATGTCTCAATTTATCTGAATTTTTTTTTTTTTTACAATTCTTGAAGTATAAACAAATTGAGTGAAATCAATATATATGAAATCTAGGGATGTCACATGATCACAGTCAACTACATGCGACGGTCGCCGCCGCCCATAGCTCATCGGCAGCCTATCATCGCCAACCGCCACACGACCGCTGCATGACCGCCGCTTGCCACTGACGACTGCCAAACGTTGCTGTCAACCGCCGCCCATAGCCCATCGGCCGCCGCCCCCTCCCACGGCCTATGGGCAACAATCCTACGGTAGCAGTCAACGGTCGTG
Organism: Eucalyptus decipiens; assembly: GCA_014182575.1. Classification (NCBI taxonomy): domain Eukaryota; kingdom Viridiplantae; phylum Streptophyta; class Magnoliopsida; order Myrtales; family Myrtaceae; genus Eucalyptus; species Eucalyptus decipiens. The sequence continues at coordinate 34,852,186 of CM024611.1, read as the reverse complement.
CGGCAGTCGTGCGGCAATCGTGCAGCAGTCGTGCAACGATCGTGCGACGGTTGAGCGGCAGCAAGCAACGGTCGGCGGTCCGTAAGTAAAAAGAAAAATAAATAAATACAAAAATTTATAAATTTTTACCAAACACATTTTTATTCTTTTTCTATTCCAATAATAGAAATTTTGTATAATTACCAAATACCTTATTTTACTCAAAAATTGATCATAGAGTAGAAATAGAAAAAAACTATTTCTGAAAAGAAATAGTTATCCGGAATAGAAACGTTGCCATGTGCAATAAGAGTCGGGTAAGCTGACACGTGGATAATACAACTGTGTCGAAAATGGATGGAGTATTTTCAGTGGAAAGATTGCGCAAGCTGTTGACCGAAGCACCAATCGCGAAGATGCCTCGAAGCTAAACTCCCTTTAACAAACCACACTACGCTTAAACCACGGATGCACACTTCTCCAAGTCAAAAGCTAAACAAAAAACAGATGTCTGTGTGGATGTTTGTACTTTGCATAACCAAAGCTGGAGGCGAAAGTGCTGTCTTAATTAACAGGCTCGCAATGAGAGAAGTTCTTGATCCCACAACAAGATTCGATTCGATTCCACCTAGAAGAGTTGAGCTCCTTCAAATATGATTTCATCAAGTTCAATAAAGACCCACCAATTCATTCCGGTCGTCTCAGTGAACCGGTCAACTTGAGGAGGCGTGGGTTCTCAGCACCTGTCATTAGTAAGTGGAATGTGAACCTACGTATGAAGTTCGTAATTTGATATTGTGATAAAACTTTTTAAAATGCTATCACTGCAATCTGCTTTCAGTTTCAGGTGTGGTGGGGATTGCAGTAGCCGCTGCCATTGTGTACTTCCTTATCAAATGTTTGAAGAAAGTGATCCCAAGCTATGCCTGGGAAGCTACAAAAGTTGTTCATTCTTCGCCATCCCAGGTAATCTCTGTCGCCCCAGTAGCTATCTCACCAGTACACAATTGGGAAGTGCCCGATCAGTTCGGTACCCTAGAGAGATTCTTGAAGCCCACCAGATTTTCTTTGGAGCAGCTAGCTGTTTATACTAGAGATTACTGTTAAAATTTTTTTGGATGTGTGCGCGGCGGAAGCATGGTTTTGTTTATCATTGTCCCTTGTCCATCCTCTATCAAATATAAACTATATCATGTTTCTGCGCATATTTAAAATTCTAACATGGTATCAGAGCCATGTCTTTGGTTGGTGTTGGGCATTTGTCCTCACCATCCTCAACTAAAAAGGCCAGAGCCCGAGCGAGAGCCAACAGAGCCAGAGCCGGAGCCAGAGCCAAAACTAAAGCCGGAGCCAGAGCCAGAGCCTACGAGAGCCAGAGCCAGAGCCCGAGCTAACAACTACAACTAAGAGCATTTTGATGCCCCGATACATATGGGACATCGTTGAAGAAAAGCCATGCATGTTCAAAAGGCAAGTGTGTTTCGACAAGAGAATGCAAGGGATCATAGAATGCAAGGGATCGTGGAACGAAGACGGAATAAAAGACATGGGACAAACTACAATATCCAAAGTATCTCGAAAATGGATCAAGGGGGAGTGTTGGAAATTGTGATCCATTTCCTCTAAAACTTTCTAGAAATTTCAAGATTGATATTGTCTAGAATTGTTGAGATTGGAAGTTGCTAAATGAATCTAGAAGATTCATGTGGGAATGCAAGCAAGTAGAAATTTCTAGAAGAAGAGTGGATAAACTATAATCTAGAATTTCCTAGAAGAAAGCTAAGTGGACAACATTCCACATAAATCTAGAATGTTGTACTAAGGCGTGGCACATGCCTATAAATAGGCTTGTAATTCATTCATTTGTGTGTGTGAGGTAAACCCTCCACCTTGTGTGTGAGGTTTATACCTCCACCATGAGAGGAGCATGAGAATATATTCCATATCATGAAGCTCCTCCACCAACACTTCCTTCAACCATTGTAAAATTACTTTCATAAACTATTGTAAAACTATTTTCCCCCATATCTCATGTCCTATATCCTTCAATTATCCTAATCTATCCCTTGTCCCATCCACTACAAACTATACAATATACTTGCACACGCCACTAGCCAAAAACTATCATCCATAACTAAAACCATGCTTCCGCGCACATTTAAATTTTATCAATTACGCCACCTTGCTCGGTTCCGATGCTTATGGATCTGTCTACAAAGGTGAGTTGCCGAATGGAACTCTGGTGGCTGTAAAAGTGCTCTCGAATGCCCACCACAATAGGATCCAGGAGCAATTCATGGTAGAGGTGAGCTCCATCGAAAGAACTCAACACATCAACCTCATCCGGCTTTACGACTTTTGCTTTGATCCAACCTCAATGGCGCTCGTCTACGAGTGCAAGATGAATGAGATTGCGGTGCGGACGGCAAAGGGAATCGCCTACTTGCATGAGGAATGCAAACAGAGGATAGTCCACTATGACATAAAGCCTAGGAACATCCTCCTCCACCAGAACTTGACCTTGAAGGTCACGGACATCGGGCTTGCCAAGCTCCACAACAAGGGAAGCAGTCAGATCCTCCTGATGGGGTTTCGTGGAACCCCTGGGTATGCAGTGCCTGAGATGTGGAAGCTGTATCCCATTACCTACAAGTGTGACATGTATAGCTTCGGGATGCTTCTGTATCGTGGGGTGGAGTAGAAATCACAACCCAAACCCGAGTGAGTCTAGGTAGTGGCTTCCACAGTGGACGTGGGACATGCTACATAATGGTGAGTTGTTGGTGATGGTCTCTCTTTGTGAGGTTCCTGAGGGTGCATGAGAGAAGGCATTGAGGATGTTGAAAGTGGCTTTGTTGTGCATTCAGTACAAGCCAGAGGCAAGGCTAGCGATGAGCACTGTCGTGAAGATGTTGGATGGAGATATGGAAATTCCAACGCCTAAGTATCCGTTTGAGTATCTCGATCCAGCTAAGCCTTATCAGTTATCGAAAAATGGAAGGAAATGGGACTTAGAGTCATCTGCTTTTGAGGACCGTGTTTTATGAAGGTTACTGCTCCAAGACTATGAAGCCAACTATAGAAAATGAAATAGAGCTAGCTATAAAATCATCAATCTCCTTGGGAAAAATATTTCATAATTTATTCTTATTTCATTTCTGGTAAATCATTAATATATTGAAGTTGTACTTTAAGGGCCTCCATGATAACGTTTTTATTTCTCCCGATTTTTGTACTTTTGTTCCCGATAACGCAAAAAGAATAAAAATCTGTTTGGTAACGCCAACTTATTTTTCTATTTCCCATAGAAAAGTGGCTGGGGAATAGATTTGGAATAGAAACAAGAAAAAAAAAAAGCAGCTTATTATTCCCGGGAATAATTTCTAGAAATAAGTTTTTTTTTTTTCTATTTCTCTTTTGTTCTTCTTACTTGTTGCAGCCACTACTGGCTACCTACCAACCGTCGGCCACCTCTTGCCGCCCGTAGTAACCATCGACAGCCTACCATCGCCAACCGTTGCATGACTATCGCACAATCGCCGCCTGCCACCGATGACTGCCATCGGTTGCTGCCAACCGCTGCCCATAGCCCATTGGTTGCCGCCCCCTCTCGTGACGGATGGGCGGCAATCCTGCGGCAGCAGTCGGTAGTCGTGCGGTGATCGTGCGGCAGTCGTGTTGCGGTCGTGCGACGATCGTGGGGCGGTTGTACGGTGGTCGTGCGGCGATCATGCGATGGTCGTGTTGCGGTCGTGCGACGATCGTGGGGCGGTCGTACGGTGGTCGTGCGGCGATCGTGCGGCAGTCGTCGGTCCATGAGTAAGAAGAAAAATAAATAAATACAAAAATTTATACATTTTTACCAAACGCATTTCTATTATTTTTCTATTCCAATAATAGAAATTTTGTATAATTACCAAACACCTTATTTTACTCAAAACTTGATCCTGGCGTAGTAATAGAAAAAAACTATTTCTAAAAAGAAATAGTTCTCCGGAAAAGAAACATTGGCATGTGAAATGAGAGTTGGGTAAGCTGACATGTCGATAATACAATTGCGTCAAAAATGGATGGAGTATTTTCAGTGAAAAGATTACGCAAGCTATTGACCGAAGCACATCAATTTCAATTTGCTTTTCTGCGAAGATACCTCGAAACTAAACTCCCTTTAACAAACCGCACTGAGCTTAAACCACGGATGCACGCTTGTCCAAGTCGAAAGCTAAACAAAAAACAGACGTCTCTGTGGATGTTTGTACTTTGCGTAACCAAAGCTGGAGGCAAAAGTGCTGTCTTAATTAATAGGCTCGCAATGAGAGAAGTTCTTATCCCACAACAAGATTTGATTCGATTATGCCTAGAAGAGATGAGCTCCTTCGAATATGATTTCATCAAGTTCAATAAAGACCCGCCAATTCATTCCGGTCGTGTCAGTGAACCAGTCAACTTGAGTAGGCATGGGTTCTCAGCGCCTGTCATTAGCAAGTGGAATTTGAACCTACGTATGAAGTTCATAATTTGATATTGTGATTATATTTTTAACAATGCTATCACTGCAATCTGTTTTCAGTTTCAGGTGTGGTGAGGATTGCAGCAACCGCTGCCGTTGTGTACTTCCATATCAAATGTTTGAAGAAAGCGATCCCAAGCTATGCTAGGGAAGCTACACAAGTTGTTTATTCTTCGCCATCCCGAGTAATCTCTGTCGCCCCAGTAGCTATCTCACCAGTACACAATTGGGAAGTGCCCGATTAGTTCGGTACCCTAGAGAGATTTCTGAAGCCCACCAAATTTTCTTTGGAGCAGCTAGCTGTTTATACCAGAGATTACACCACCTTGCTCGATTCCGATGCTTACGGATCTGTCTACAAAGGTGAGTTGCCGAACGGAACTCTAGTGGCTGTCAAAGTGCTCTCGAATGCCCACCACAATAGGATCCAGGAGCAGTTCATGGCAAAGGTGAGCTCCATCAAAAGAACTCAACACATCAACCTCATCAGGCTCTACGGCTTTTGCTTCGACCCAACCACGATGGCGCTCGTCTACAAGTACATGGAAAATGGATTCCTTGATGGGTTCCTGTTCGGGGACAAGTCATCAATCAATTGGTGCAAAATGAATGAGATTGCGGTGGGGACGGCAAAGGGAATCACCTACTTCCATGAGGAATGCGAGCAGAGGATAGTCCACTATGACATAAAGCCTGGGAACATCCTCCTGGATCGGAACCTGATCACGAAGGTTGCGGACTTCGGGCTTGCCAAGCTCCAACAGGGGAAGCAGTCCGATCTTCCTGATGGGGTTCCATGGAACGCCTGCGCACGCAGTGCATGAGATGTGGAAGCCATATCCCATTACCTGCAAGTGCAACGTGTATAGCTTAGGGATGCTTCTATTCAAGATTGTGGGGAGGAGGAGAAATCACAACCCGAGCCTGAGTGAGTCTAGGCAGTGGCTTCCGTGGTGGACGTGGGACATGCTACAGAATGGCGAGTTGTTGGTGATGGTCTCTCTTTGTGGGCTTCCAGAGGGTGGACGAGAGAAGGCGTTAAGGATGTTGAAGGTGGCTTTGTTGTGCATTCAGTACAAACCAGAGGCAAGGCTAGCGATGAGCATTGTCGTGAAGATGTTGGACGGAGATATGGAAATTCCAACGCCCAAGTATCCGTTTAAGTATCTCGATCCAGCTAAGCCTTATCAGTTATCGAAAAATGGAAGGAAATGGGACTCAGAGTCATCCGCTTTTGAGGATCGTGTTTTCTGAAGGTTGCCACTCCAAGCCTATGAAGCCAACTATAGAAAATGAAATAGAGCTGGCTATGAAATTATCAATCTCCTTGGGAAAAAGATTTCATAATTTATTCTTATTTCATTTATGGTAAATCATGAATATATTGAAGTTGTACTTTAAAGTCACCATGGTGACTTATGTTTCAGGAGCAGAATGGGTTCACTTCTTTTTTCAGTATTGAATTGAAGTTGTCTTTAGCAGAGATAGATTTAGACATGAAAAATTGAAGCTAGAAGCAAGAAATCTACAAGATCAAGAAGAAAAGAAACTTTGGGACAACCGGCAAAGGCTTTTAACATATGCATGAAAAAGTGGATGAAAAGAATGCAACAAAATGGGTTTGAACGTGTTAAACCAAAAATTGCTGCTCATCACTAGTAGTTATGATATCTCGATCAAGAAATAGTGTTTAATTGAATCCTATCAAATTGTAGGAACGATGCCAGGATTAGAAGATTCAGCTAGCATTCTGATGATTGGTTGTAGGAAGCTGCATGCTTCTCTGTTTACCCCTGCTAGAATGTCCAGCAGCAGAGATTCCATTAGATGGTGAAATGGATTGTGGGGCATCAGGATTTCTACACCGCCTTCCAGCATCTTCGGGGCGAAGCTCATTCTCGGCATCAACTTCAGTTGGTACTGAACGCACCACAGAGCAACCATCGCCATCTTCTTGGCCTTCTCTTTGCAATTCTCTTGGATCATGCATCCCATCATCATGTCTGAGAACCTCTTCTTCTCATGCTTCTTCCCCACCCATCTCGGAAACCATTCCTAGTGCACCGGTATCAAGGAAAAACTCAAGAATGTAAGTCTAAACGTGATGGAAATGTAGCTAATGCCTTAGATTTAATAAAATTGGATCCAAACCCAAGACCCTGTAAGCCTAATTTAGTTCATGACACAGGGCCTCTTTCAGCAGAGTCGCTACTCTTTCTTTTTTATTGGAATACTTCACGTTATACTGTCTAGATAGACCGACTGGCCAATTGATCACCAATCATCATGGAATGCCTGTGCGTTTAGTCATCCTTAAAGGTAGAATCAGTCCAGATCAATCAGTTATAACAACTTCAATATCTGTTTTTCCTTTGATCAATGGCACCCGTGTTTGGACACCGCTCCGTCTTACAAGACACGGCCTTAGACACTTGCTATTAGGAAATTCGGCTTTTTTAATGCATAATCTAATTGAAGAACCCAAGCACAGTCTGAGGGTTGAGGTTAGAGGCGAAGAAAGAGGATACACGAGACGGGGTTATCGAGAGGATCAGCCTCTTGAGCCAAGGGTTCCTCTGCCAAGTCGGGGACGCAAGGATCGAGAGAAGCTGAGATGAAAAATTTGACGGCTTGGGCTCGGTGGCGGCAGCGACAGTGCATGTGATAGGAGAGGTGATGGAAGAGAGATTTTTAAGCAGAGAAATGGGTGCAAAGGTGGTGCCATTGCAGGGACTGAAAATGGCCGATGTCATTCTCATGGCAGAGCATCGGGCAGTGACGACCCTGCTCATTGAAGGGAAGGTCTAGGGTTTTCGATGGCAGTGGTACGCATAAGGAGAGCAGAGGGTGGGATTGAGAGCGTGTTCATTGTGTTGCAGAGAGGCCAGAGGCGACTGTGTCGTGAGTACAAGGGATTTCTCGAACGAAGGTCGTTCTCCAGCTTTACGTCGCAATGTATTATTATCTAATGACGCTCCTCATGTAGATACGAGATCCCATTGGCAGTTTCGATCGCGATATTGTATAGAATCTCCCACTCTATATCTTTATCTGTGCTGAACAGTAGTCAGTCCAGCGAACTGTTGTGCATGAATTCGTACACAGGTGCTCTTACGTTTCTGTCGAAGCAAAATCGGTATAGCTAAACAACTCATATGGTGTGTTCTACTGACGGTGGTTACTTCTGTTGGAGAAAACTTCCTTGCGTGTTTTGAAGCTGACAAAACGTTTCCATCAGTCTAGTCTGAAGACTTGCAGACTCTTTAGTCAAAGTTTGAAGAACGCCGAACCGCCAGACTCAAGATTCAAAGTCTATCCTCATTGACAGTTTCTAAACCATCGAAGAATACTTATCCAAAACTAAGTATTTCGTTAAGGATTTGACTCTATCGATTAAAGAAGATCTCTTGGCTAGATATAGTATCTTGGAATCTATTATTCGTTTTGATCTCAATACGGGTAATTTAGATCTGTTGATTGGCGAAGTATACTTGAAAGGTTCCACTTATGGAAACCTAGATCCTGATTGTATGAGCGAGTATGATTGGTGGGCTATTGTCATATTCCTTAAATAACACGAAATCTCCCTAATTGATTCTGTCCAACGGATAGATTGGAAGAACTCATTTGGTAAGTGCCAACGGGTATAAAGGCATGGAGGAGTATATAAGGAAGATGTTCCAGTTGTTCGAGTGTGTGCGCGATAGAAGAATTCCAATGTCTAAAGCTCCTTGTTCTTTGTCAATTCAATTATTGAGCGAAAACTTGTACTCAAAAGAATGTTTATACTTCTGTGAGACCTTGAGGAAGTGTAACAGAGTCTCTACACTGTAGAATCAAGAAAGAACTATACTGTAACAACTCTTTTGATTTTTAGTGAAATCTAGTTGATGGGCTATCAATGCAGAAGAGTTGACGTAGGCTTGAATTAAGCCGAATCACTATAAACGTTATGTTCTTATTCTCTTCCCTAAGTTCTTTACTTTGATCATAACTCTATATGATTATTAGAGTCTGATTTCCTTTTCATAACTCATTGCTAAACAGAGTTGGTTTAAAAGCAAAATTATATACTTTACTCTGCAAAATTTATTTTTACACTTATTCACCCCCTCTATGTGCTCGTACTAACTTTCACAACTTCGGCCAAGGGTTGATCTTCAATCTACCGATGGTGGTTACTTCGGCCAAGAAGTGATCTTCAATCTTCTTGTCCAAGTTGCCGTTTAGTACTTTAACGGCCACTAACAAGCCGTTCAAGAATGTCCCTTTATAAACTGCCCCGAAACTGCCTGCACCCACTAAGTCCAAGAAATTACAGGTGGCAATGCTCAGCTGTTGAGAAGAGAACCGTATGGGCTTCTCTATGTCATCAAGAATCTTATCGACCATTGTTGAGAAGAGAGCCGTATAGAGATTTTAGACCGCAGTTGTGTGTGCGGTATAGTGCTAAAGCTTGTAAACACGCGTTTAAATTTAAACAACCAGTACTTTAATATAACCCAACATACACGCATACATCCTTTCACTACCTAGTCCTCTTAACTAGTAACTAGTTCCCAGTGGAGTTGCCAAGCCTATCGCGAACTGACCTCCTCGCAGCCCAAATAAATAGGGGAAAAGGTCGGGTTTAAGAGTATTTGACCATGGGATTTTCCTCATAGTTCACTTCCCAAAAGGCGTCATCACCTTGCCTTTCAGATCGAACCTCTTGTGAGTTCCCTCATACACAGTCGCGAGTTCTCCCAAACTCGTACCCCGCGTGATATCAAAGTGTTGCGATCCATACCCACATGAGCAACACACCTCAAGAAAGGAGGTTGGGTGTGGATATTGAATCTAAAAATACTTTTACCATGGTAGCCCCTCCTCTAGTATTCTCTTCCCTAAGGATGGCATCACTTCATCCATTAGGAGCTTTCCATAGTGGATATGCTAAACTACGGTGAGTCGCATCAAGACTCATACCCCTTGTGATGGATTCATTTATATGGTCTAGTTGTTTTAGACAACCTAAAAATAAGACAGGAGTGGCCACTAACCTCGTTTTTGGAGGTCAATTAGAAATAGAAAACCAAATCGAGGGTCGGGAGTAGTTTCTCGATTTCTATACAACCAAATATCTAGGTTTGGGGACTTAGGTTATGCTAACATTTCTATTAGCGCCATTTTGGAATCTAACAGTATGTTATGTTTACCTAAGGTGTCCATGCATTTCTTTTTATTATTATTTTTTTCGGGATCATTTATTCTAAACTAGAGATCATGCGTGGTTAGTCATTTTTGTGCCATTTTATTTCTAGGAAAGATGAAAAAAATGCAAACAATTGAATTGAAAGTACGAGATGATAATTAAATCACCAATGAAAGCAGTAAATCTACCATGCAATTCTGAGAAAGCTAAAAAGAAAAACAAAATGAAATGACAAGAAAGAAAAGAACCCGCAACTCTTCAGGTTTTTATACAAACGAGAAGAACCCGAGAGATATGTCAGGGATGAATGATACAAAAGTACAGTTGGAATGTACATCGACTTTCGTCATCTTCACGTCGTCTTCATCTTCGGGATCCTATTCTAAACTAGTCTAAAAACTATAATTAAGTGCATACAATGGAAAGAAACAAATATACACACTAAAACAACTAAAAGCACAACATAAGACCAAGATCAATAAATTAAGAGAAGTAAAGTCTAAAATCAACCAAATTTGAGCCTTGAGATCGGCCTTTGCAGTTCATAAGTAGGTCCCTCTAGACACCTAACCAATTTATTTTATGACGTATAGCCATTATTAATCAATTGTGTTCTCACATAGCCAATAACATTTGTAAGTCCCTAATGAGGCGTTTTATGTGATTTCCAAGATCTTTTCTCAGTATCATGCATTGCTCCTAACATACATCTAAAAGTCACATGCACGAGCATGAATTAAACACACAAGCAAGTCTTTTGGACCTTATTTCTCAACCAATCAAATAACAAAGTGAATCATCAGCAAGTCACTTATTACCAAAGACATGCGCCAATCACGAACATAAGCATTTCTAATGAATGACATGATTATATGCATGAAAGGGTACATGTAATATCTCAAAGACGAGTTTGAAATCATTGATATCAAGGAGTAAAGTTTTTAGGACAAAGTGATATTTCAACTATGGAACGCATTTTGAAGATATTTTGGACTAAGGAACATCTAGGCTATGGAATGAATTTAACTGTCAACGCTAGTTTAGGGCTCACATAAATGCACTCACAAATATCGTAGGCATTGTAAATATGGTCCAAAACATAATTGTTCCTAAGTCAAATCAAGTATTGAAAAAAGAGTTTCTAAACAGTTGTTTTTGGAAACATCGCATGTACCAAAGCGATTTTAAGGGGCAACTTGAAAATCCAATTAATTGAAAGTCATTTAACAATGAAGATCAAAGAATTTAAAACAACTTTCGTGAGGATGACATGGCTTAATTTCATACACAAACTAGCCTAAAAAGGTATAGCTAAACAGTTACAACAACAAAATCATATCAGGAAGTTTCGGATCAAGCGTGACAAATCAACAAATTGACTGATACCCATTGATGATCTACCTTATAAAAAAATTCTTAAAACATACATGACATGATGAAGAACAACTTTCATGAAGAAATTTTTCTAGATGAGCTAAGCATGATTTTATAAAAATCATACAACAAGCAACGATGCATTAGGAAATTGTCAAAACAGCATAACACTCGGTTATTACCGTCAAAATTTACCCTACCAAATGAAGTCTAAAAATCATGAAATTTTCACACAACATAGTCAATATGATAACAAACAAACTCTATTGAGGGACCAACTCAAGAATCCTTATAGGAAAATGGTGCAAAAATGGAAAATGTCTATCTAAATAGGGGTAAAAACAGGGGTCCGAATTTGACCCTCAGTCTGAATTCTAGTCTAGAGAAGAAAAATGGAAAATGGCCCTAACGATGGGCAATTGACATTAAATCAATGGCATTGGAAAGCTCTAAGTGTGCTTTACAACTTTCAAGAAGGGTCCGATCTAAACAAGGTCAACTTGGTGCTCTAAGACCGAGTTTCTAAAGTGCGCATATCAGTCATTAAAAACCAGAACAGAGACATGCATCATTAGACCTCAAAATCATTCAAGTAAGGTGTAAATGGCATGAAAATCACAGACGACTTAGAATGGGATGTTTCATCTAACCCTAAGTCAGCATGTAAAGATGTTATGCAATTTAATGACAATATGAGATAATTTGAGATTCATAATGACGTGCTTGAAATTTTCTAAGTGAAACAAGCACATTGGTGACACGAATTCCACGTGCGAAATGACATGCGAATAGGATGAACCATGTACATACACGAAGCTTATAACACGTAGGTTAAATGTCAAGAAGGCACTATCATGAAATTTGGTCTTTAAGAGACCCAAGCAAGTATGCGAAGGTATGCAAATGGTAATGTTATAATCTTATAACGAGAGTTGAGAACATGCAAAGTTTCGACCATTTAAAGATGAACATAAATCCTACCAAAAATGTGCAATATGGAATGAATGATGATGAACACTTTTCATTAAGGACTCGAAACCAAATTGTGATCACACGGATAATGACGAAAATGGCAAGACATATGCGTGTCCTTAACTTCCTTAAATTGCAACAAAACCCATATATGTTTACACATACAATGGACATGCCCAATGACATCAAAATCATGCAAATCTCACATCGGTAGAAAGCACATGACACTTATTTTATTCTTCATGAAGGCCCAAAGGTCAAACGAGTTCAATTCGTGCTTAAATTTGCCTAAGTTTATCTCGGATTTGTGTAGGGCAGACTGACATATCCTTAGATTTAAGAGGTTTTGACCTACCAAAACTTGTCCAAAAAATCTGAACAAAAATAATGGACATTCTCAAGACAATTTGGAACAAGTTTCATGAAGACAACTTAGTCAAAAATCAGTCACAGAAGCCCCAAAAAAAAAGGAAGAGCAAAATGCTGAGGCGGACTAAGGACAGCACCTAAAACACACTAGAAAAACTACAGAATCAAGCAGATTGCTAAGGGCGTGCATAACAATCTTTCTAGAACAGAAATTAATTTTTAGCCAGAAATTAATTTCTCAATTTCTATTTTATGGACGAGTTTCTAAGTAAAAAAACGTGTTTGATAACGATTTAAAATTTCTATTTTTGGAATAAAAAAAATCATTTGATAATAGAATAAAATTTATATTTCTACGAGTGGCAACAGCCGGCGTTCAGTGGTTGGAGTCCAACGTGTGGCAATTGGCGTTTGGCGTTCAATGACCAACGGCAAGAGACTGGAGTCTGGAGTCCGGAGTCCGACGTTCAGCATTTGGCCACCAGCGGTTGGCGTCCAAAGTCTGGCATCCGACGATCGGTGACTGGCATCTGACATTCAATGTCCAGCATCCAAAGTTCGACAACGGCATCTAATGTTCGATGTCCGGCATCCGAGTTCGGCGACTCGGCGACTGGCGGTCGGTAGTGGGTGGCCAACAGCCAGAGTTTAATGGTAGTCGGCGAGTGGCTAACATCCAACGGCTAGTGGTGAGTAGCAAGCGATCGGCGGTGGATGTCTGGTGGTCGGTGGTGGGCCTTCGGCGTCTAGCGGTTGGCAATGAGCGGCCAATGACTGGCGGGCATCCAGCATCGAAGGCTGGTGGTTGGCGACAAGCAGCCAGAGTCCAAAGGTGGCCGGCGGCGGCGTTCGATGTCCCACCCGGCGGCGGGTGGGCGACGGGCAATGACAAGAGTGAACGTTGAGGAAAGTTTTAATTTCTCATTTCTGTTTCAGAATTAGAAAAGCTAAAAAATTTATTTTATTATTTCTACTCAAAATCTATTTCTATAATAGAAATCTATTCCAGAAATAGAAAAATGAAATTGCATTACCAAACGGATTTTTGTTCCAAACTTGTTTCGGGAAACAAAAAAATAGAGTAATAGAGAAACAAAAATGTTGTCATGCGCGTCCTAAGTGTTTTTCGAGGGTGAAATGGTGATCATTCGGGCATTGCGACCTATCAAATTGAAGGTCTCAGATTGTACTTTCTAAGTCTAGAAGGTCTTGAGTTGAAACAAGGCCATCTAAGGTCTCGTTTTAGGCCAAACGGCAAGCCACTTCCAAAGGCATTAAAATTGCAGTTTAATAATCATCCAAGCAATTGAATATATCATCATCGTCATATCTACTTCCATTCTAATACATCATAAACATCATTGAGTGATCATAAACCTTGTAGATCAATCCTTAGGATGAGCTCTAGCCCTAGTCTCCTATCAAGACCTCACTTCATCGAGCTTGAGGCGAGACAACCTACCTCTTAACGTTTTTACGTGAAACGAACTCCCGCAAATTATTATCAAGTTGCCGAGACACCTCGAAAAGTCAAGGACCGTCCGAGAGGGCTGAGATTGCCGAAGATGCTGAAGACAACGTCCGATTTGGTTCGGTTTGTTGCTGGACAGAAGACAGGTACCGGTTTGACACTAGCGGAAGGATTGGTTGTACAGAAGCCTTCCGATGATCATTCAATAGATTTCTGGCCACTTGGAACTTTTGGACATGTCAAAGATTGTGGTTGAACGGCTAGGGAACATCAAGAAGTCATCGGATCGCCGATCAGGGCGAAGAAAAAAGTGTTAAGTGCTAGTATGAACATCTAAAGAGGGGTGAATAGGTGTGAAGAAAATTTTTCGCAAAATATAGTAAAATATTTTGATTTTGAAACAGAGTTTGAAAAACAACAGACTTTGAGCGAGTTTAGACTTTGGCAGTTAAATAGAACTATAAACAATATAAAGGAGTTTAGGGAAGATAATAAGAAAATAGAATTTATAGTGGTTCCGCTTAGATCAAGTTTATGTGCACTCTCCCACGCTGATAGCTTTTGGGCTGGATTCCACTATGAAACAAAAGAGATTTTACAGCCTTGTGATCTCAACTTCACAGTGAAAAGTCTCTACTGCTCTTTCACGAAGTCTCATTATGAGTTTGTCTCTTTTGAGTACAACTTTGAGCTCAGAGTAAGAAGTAATAAGGGAATAGAAAGCTTCAAACTTTGGAATTTCTCTTTCATGCACTTATTTGAAAACAACTAGAGAGTCCTCCTTAAATACTCTTTCATGCCTTCTCGACCGTTGGCACTTTCCAAATAAATTCTTTCAATCAACCCGTTGAACAAAATCAATCAAGGAGATCTCAAGCCGTTTGAAGATTATGATGAAAACCCGTCAATCATATTTGCCCATACAATCGGGATCTTAATTTCCATAAGTAAATTCTTTCTATATTTACTTGCCATTCAAAAAGATTTGATGTATCTAAATTTATTTCAATAAAAATAACCAATCTCGTAAATGATATGTCCGTCTAGAATGCCATATAAAACCTGTATGAATCAAACTCTTGAAATAAGAAAAATAATCTTGCATTTGGATAAGTCTTCTTTTTTCAGTAGTGTTCAATCTGGAATTTGTCAGGTGGGCAGACTTCTAATGTTGTCAGACTTTAACATTAAAGTTTGAATTTGACACTACAGTCTGGTCATCTTCAGACCTTGACACTAAAGTCTAGTCGTCTTCAGACTTTGACACAGAAGTCTGGAAATCTTCAAAGTACACTTTGAATAAGTTTTGTCAATTTCAAAACATCAAAGAATTTTTCTCTAACAAAAGGCAAACTCGTCACTGGTATGGAGAAAGGTCTTTAGATCTATGGTCTGGATGGGAGGCTTCGGCATCTCTTCGGTCGTTGAGTGGAGAGAACGGGGAAGGATGAAGGTTGGTGAGGTTCACCGGGGGTGGTGCAATGATGATCGGAGCTCCAGCAAGCGGCAAACGGAGCAATGACGTGAGACGGTTGGGGGGAGAAGAGCAACACGGGAATGGGAAAGAGAGAGAGATTTTGAGAGATTTTCTCTCTCATCAGGTCTGCATTTTTATAGAATATTAGCCCCCCTCTTTTTTCAAGAAAAAAATCTTATTTATATGGGTTTAGGGGATGGAATCCTAGCCCCTGGATTGTTCTAAGGGCTAGGATGTCATCTTATTTTTAACAAACCTTAGATAACATCCTAATTAGGCACATGTTAATTTCAATGGTCATGATGCATTCTCAATGGACGGTGATGATCTAATCTTTAGGTAAGAGATTAGTTTGAGTCCTAACGACATTGTTGGTTCTTTCTTGTTTTTCTTCAACTTCATACAAGCTTTGGCTATAGTAACTAGTAAGTCTCACATATATGAATTATGAAACGCTTACACAAAAATAAGAAGCACGAACAAACACTTAAGAATTATGTTGTCAACCCAGATAAGCGTAACTAGTTGGAGCATTAGGAAATTCAACTCCAGGGATTTAAAATCACATGTTCGAATAGCACAAAATAAATTGCAAGCCGACTCCTGTGAATCAAGATTACATGCATTGGTCAAAGGTGCGAACTAGACAAATTCATAGGGCTTACAGGAATATTCCATCGGTCGCTGCACTTGTGCACCAAGAATATGATATGGACTTATATCGACATTGACTAAGTCTTGAATAAATGAATGATATGATTTTATTTAGATTCCACAAAGTTGTTCAGATGCATATTTGCAACTTTCTATTGCAGTCTTATCTACATTTCATCCTAAGAAAGGGAAAAAACGTAGAATTGAGAAGATGAAATTGATGAAGACTCCGTCTTTTAATAGCATAGAACTCACGAATTAGGCATTCAAAAGCCATAAGATGGGGATTAATTAAGATTATGACCACAAGTGAAACCTGATAAAATTGCTTTTGGAGTTAACTGGAGTTAGGTAAGGTCATGGACGGCTTCTTTTATGTCTCGCCCAAAGCTATAGAATGCTGCAGATTAGCAACTTCAAGATCATTCAAAGTGAAAAATGCACAAACTGGAAAGCTCGTTGAAACATGGATTTTGAAAGACAGTGATACTGGATTCAAATAAGGTATACATCAAAAAGAGTCCAAGTATTGCACCTCGGCAAACCATATGCACATTTCGGATGAAAATCTCATCCTTATCAAAACTTTGGCACAGCTCCCACTTGACAAGGATTTCCAAGTCGGAAATTATAAAGCCATAACCGCATCCATCTTTCGGAATGCATTAGACACCCTGCAACTTGTTTGACATTTTATTTTTCTGACCTTCCTTTTCCTGCAATGAGCGTGCACATCATAAGTCTGTGAAAATGGAATACCAGTTGCAGATAATATACATTGAGACTCGGAAATGCATGTATCATCACAAGGGATAATATACATTCAAAGGTCACTGTATGTTGGAGTAATTTCACTCGGGTCACCAAACCTCAACTTATTGCACATGATGCATTTAGCCTAGCAAATCCTCTCAATTAACATTTTAAGGCAATTTCTGGCCAATTCTTCAACAGAACATGTTCTTCGTGTCTTTTTCTATGGTTTTCACTTAAGAGTTGCTGAGGACCACAATGACTCAACCTTTTTGAAAGAGCAACAACGGAGGTTTGACCTGCTCTGGCAGAGGGTAACACCCCCTGTTGAGAAACCAGAGGTCAAGTGACCCTCACCCAGCCAAGAGTCATGGAACCATAGCCGGATCCTTGCCAGTCTAAGACGATGGTTGAACGATCCTCACCCGGTTCATGGACGGGGGGTCATACAACCCTCTACTTGCTCAGGAAAGTGAGCCACCGCTTTCTCCAACGGAGGGCTGTGATTTGCTCTCATTTCCAAAGGTTGGGTTTATTTTGCACTTTCTTGACCCCCACTAGCACCACGTTTGAGTAATCATGAAAATAAAAACAATATGCACCCTTTATACATCACTTGCACAATAGAAGATTTCATCGCAAAACACCAAAGTGCAAAAATCAAAAGAATCCACAAATTGTAGTGACTTCTAATATAGAAAAACAGAGAATTTCTTTTTGATAGGCAAGATCAAACTTACCTCAAATTGTTGTGATTCTTAATATAACTCAGCCCCATCACTGGGCTAAGGAAGAAAGAAAGCTGTCCATACTCAGCATGACAAGCCAAGGCAAGCAGAATTATCTTCTATTTTTCTACCTCAAAGTTGTCTTTATATTAAGTTCCTTTAGTTGCTTTGGGTTTCATATTAGAAGTCATGTTAAGTTATTCACTAGCAAAGGCAGGAAGGATTTAAGGAATTAGCACATTTTCTGGCCTGAACTTCATGCAAAGAAGCTGCTTTAATTGAAAATGAGAACTCACTCACATATAATAACACTGGCAAAGACAACCTGCATGAACACTGGGCTAGGCTTAATGTGTAACACATAGAAAGCCATGCTGAGTAAATTGCCAGATAAATTGCCACAGTCATGGACTTTTAGAAAAGCACATGAAAGATTTCCATCCAAACAAGATCAGGCTATTTTCTTACAATTCCTTTACCAGGAAATCAAGGCTAGACCACTTCACCAAGAGACTGTGGCTTGTCAAATAGTTGGAATAAATTCCATTCATGATCATTAAAATTTAGTAGATTTTGTAATTAGGTCAATAAAAGTTGATTCCAATTGCCCTAAACTTCCAAATTGTTGTTGGCTGATATATTCCAACAGGAATCTAGTCAATATTGCAGTGAAATGCTGAAGTTACAGACAAAAAGAAAATGTTTTAGATGCTACGGCATTACCATGAGGCCAACCGTTAACATTTCATAGAATATTCACCAAATTCTGGTCAAAGTGCATTGATTGCAAAAAAATGAACAATTTACTGCATTGGATGATTAAATTCAAAGTCCAATAACCTGATTGAGAAATCACTCAAGATTAGGAATCATTGATGGCTCCCTGGTTTGCAGTTATTTGAGATGCTGTTTACTGCCTATCTACAGATCCTCCTCGTCCACTGGTAGAACTCATAAGGACATAAAATATTACTATAGAACAATGTTGGCATGTTGCCAGAAAACGATGGTGCTGGGCCAAATCTGGGTTGACTTTAGCTGAGAAATCTAAGCCATGACAAGGCCAGGGCCTTGATGACAACAGCTTTTGAATTCAAATAGGCTAAGACATTTTTGATCTGTTTAAGTTCTGGTGGAATAAAACGAGACAGAGTGCTTCAAGAATCAAATCAAACTCAAATTCTCCAATACTGGAAATGACTAGCAACCAAACACTGCCATGGCAATGGTATACATTAAATGTTTAGTCACTTAATAACCGATTGATCACTTAATAACCGATTGATGTGCTCACTGCAGCAACTGCTGTTGTACCAAAGTGCAAAGCAAATTGATGAAATGAACATTGAAAAAGAAGCAAAACTACTAAAGAGTTAGCGAAAATGATCTCACAACTAAAAAAGCATTCAACTACAGGCCACCAAACTTGTACCCCTGACAAGCTGCCTACAAAAATTACACCCCCAACAACCTCATCATAATTCATTACTAGATTACCATCGTATATAAGGAGCAGACGACATAAAGCAGGCTACTTTTCTAGGAATCATGACATAAAGTGAGGGAAAGGGGGAAAGAGGGAAAGCAAAGCTGAAAGAACAGAAAATGGCAAATCCAAAGGGCAATACAAACGGAGAAAAATTAAGACCTTGGTAAAACTTACTGATCTTTGGTTATCGTAGTAATTATCCAACGCCCACTGATACCTCGACTGGTCCAACCCAAGCCAACGGGCCATGTGGCTATCCAAGCTTGATTGAGCTGCACAATTAAGCAAGAAAAGAACTTTAATTAATTTTGCAGAAAAAGAGGAAACACGGCTAAAAATTACACAACGTGGACACTGAGCAGCTGAACTTCGAAACTATAAACGTTCACATGCGGAATGCAGACTCTGGAGATCAAGAAACCATGTTATTTTCCTTTTGTCCGATTAAACGAGGAAAGCAGAAATGCCCACATTCTCTTTCGGAACAATCTACCATAACGAGTACTTTCTACGTTTTCTTCACATCAAACTTTCAAACTTCCGATCTTCCTCCTCATTATTCAGGCAGAAAAGAAGAAAAGACTGAATAAAATCGATAAAAGGAAACGAACAGAGCCACCATTTAGAGAAACCAATGTACAAAAAAGCAATAGCAGGAACTCCCACTATTTTGCAACTTAGTGGCCGCGTTCTTGAAGAATGCCAGAACAGACCCGCGGTCAACCAAAGGCCGAGAAGCGACGGCGTTGCCGAACCGGTGGGGAGGCGGTCGAACCGGAGGAGGGGCGACCTCCGCCCGCGAGTCAAGAACCGGCGCGGCAGGCTCCGGGGTCGGCGTTGGGGTGACGAAAACTGTGTAAGGGCCCATCTTGCCGATCACTGGAGGAGGTTTAGGGTCGGAGGCCTTGCTGATGGACATTGTAGCAGCGAGCTCCGGTGGAAGGACGCGGAAGATGAAGGGCCTGTTTGGATTTGAAGAGCAGGACGCTCGTGCAGAGAAAGACAGAGAGAGAGTTGAGAGCAAGAGCGACTTTAGTTTCTTTTTTCGTACGTACTATTGGTCATTTCATAGCATAGGACGGATGAGGAGAAGATTTTTTATCTTTTTATTTCTATTTTAAAAATAAAATAAAAAAAGAAAATTTTTAGTTTTCATTTCAATTTCTAATCAATTTCTAGACTAAAAATTTATTCCAAAATAAAAAAATTATATTACTAAACGAATTTCTATTTTAAATATATTTTTAAAATATAAATAAAGTATTTATCATGCGCATCATTATTAATCAAACTTGTGTTATCTTATTTTGAGTTTTAACAAATTGTCACATCATATAAAGGTGTTTCTTTATTTCAAGTTACATCATTACCTAAGGGAGAAAATAATAATAATAATACCGCCACGAATAATTCTTGTACTTTTTATTTGAAATTGAAAACTCTTCCTCTATTTTTTATTTAACATAGTCTCTACATTTTTTTCCTAAACGCCATCATTTTTCGTTTGATAATGTTTGGCTGTTAAGAGTAGTGATTTGACAACTCGGAAGCCAAGGTGAGAATTTGAGAGAACCTATCATGTTGTTATTAATAAAATTATAATTAATTCTGTTAATAAAAATAAAAAAGTAAAAAAATTCAAATCAATTTTCTATTTCAAACTTGCTACCAGGAACACAAAAATACAAAAATAAAGAAACAAAAACAGAATGACATGTTCTAGGATAGATAGTTAGTTTTGAACTTGGGACGACTAATAACAATATCTGAAAACAAGAGAGAGGGGGTGTAAATAACCCTTTTAAGTTTGAACTTGAGATCGCCTTTACATTCTTTTGGATTTAAGTATGTTATAAAACTGCTTCGTATGAATTTTAGGATGTAAAATTTAGAGATATTCTCATCAACAAGGAAAGAAAAACTTTCTCTCCAATTGTGGGGATAGGGCATACAAGTATTGACACGTTAAAATAAAGAACACATCCAGATTGGACACTGGATTACCAGACTACTGCTGTAAGCCTCTATCGAAAGTTAGCTTCACACAGTGTCTAGAACGGGCACATCTAAGCAATACCCCTGGTTCCAGACACTGTGCAATTTACCTTCTTGTTGTTGCTTTCACAACTCTTGCCCATCAATTTCTTTTTGCCTTTTTTTCTCAGGATTTAATCACTTCTACACGAGAAATTGGAAAATAAGAAGTGGACATTGCCGTAATTATGTAGAAGAATATTCTCCCAATTAGCTTATTAATATATGTTTTACTTTCCAATTAGTTATTTCATATTATCTAGGTTATTAAGATATTCTCCATTCTATTTGGTTTATTTCTTATTTGCTAGTTCTTTTCTTTGTAGGCAAGTCATCGATACTGTGTTTAGCTTAGGGTTCACTCCGCTGATTTGGTGATTGAGAATATATTGATACTGGTGTTGCTTTTCTTCCCAAATTCTATCCTTCTCCCCTAATCCTTATGGTCTGTCCTTTCAAATCTCTCATGAATTTTCCCTATTATCTCTTCCTCTGATTACTTACTTTTATTCTCCATTATCGAGAAACAAACACACTTGACTTTTGTATCGATTGAGAAAGAACATACTTTTCGAAATTATCTTTCAGAAAAATATTTTTCCATTTTAAGGTTAGAAAATTCATTTTCCCAACTTTATGCATACATATTTTTTTACTGTAAATATTTTTTCATCAACTGATCATTTTCAGAAAACCAAACGTGTAAAAATCTAAAGAACTAATTTGTAGGAAATTTTTCGCTCAAACAACCGCACCCTAAATTGGTTCTACAGTAATCTCACAATCATTCTTGATGTGCCACCACTTAACATGAGAGAAGTTCTTAGGTATATACTTCTGCTGAGGTTAATAATGTTTGTACTCCATTATTAGTTGAGTGGATGGTAATCTCTGGAAACATTTAAAAGTTTCTCTATAGCGAGATTGTTATCGTGAAGTCGAACACCAAAAAAAAAAAGAAAAATGGATTATGTAGATTGTCTAACTTTTAAAATTATGTAATTGATTCGAGCCAGGAAACAATCTATTAGGAAATTAACTCTTATGATTTTTCAAAAAATTTATTGTGAAAAATTGTATAACCTAAATTAGAAAAGCTATTTCTTTCAAGCTAATGAAGGCGTCGGCTTTTGTGGAATCACATCTCAAGTCTCAAGAGTCGAGATTGCTCCACGTAAAACTTGTGTACTTGCATTGGTCAATACTGTAATCCGGCGTTCGCATTAACACATGTTCATCTACGACCAAATATGCCTCTTGATCTTACAACACTTGATTTGTCTATCACAATTTCTAGAGATTTTTCAGTCTCTTCTTTGGGGCTCACCGTCACACGAGCACATAAGCACTTATTTGTAACTTGCATGCACCTTGCTATACATGTGCATTGTGGATTATTTACTTTTCTTGACGAAAAAAATGTTCCAACTCCATGGAACTTCAAGCCTAGTGGGTTGGGCTTGTGTCAAGCCCATAATGGGCAGCCTGGTCTAAAACTTAACACCTCCCACTCGTACATAATGAGCTTGACAAAATCTCTATATCAGTGGTAGCTTATATATAATATCTACCATTCCAAAGTCTTTACGTATCAATTCATACGGTCGTATTGGCCGCAGGACTAGCAAGTACATCTATATTAAGTTTACTATGCGTTGGTTGAGGTTATATAGAAGCTACCACAAATAATCTCGCTATACCTTAAATCTAACTTGTTGCATTGGTCTGAGCAACTTCAATTACCCGGAAAAGCATGCTTAACTCTTTCACATGTTCACAATTATGTCATGAGTCTCATGACCACGTAAGGAAGACATGACTGGCCAGCTGGTGAATCCATGTACCAAAAATACTACAGATTAGTCTTCCTTTCCCAATTGAATCTCTTCATCTCAACCTAGCTGTTTTCCTAACATGTTCCTAATATATGGAGGAAACATGCTAAAATAGAAGACACTAGATCAAGATTTCAAAACACAGTTGAAAGTCTTGAGGATACTAAAGAGGTACTGGTAACCTCTAGGATCTCACATAGGTGGAGTATAGGGGTTAATTTCTATAACTACAATTTCACTCTCCCTATCTTTGGTCGATTTTTTAGCACATGTAGTATGAATCACATGAAATAGTGTTTCATTCTTGCCTTGGAGCGTATGTCAAGTATTATTTATAATGCATCTATAAACACCATATGGACCTCAACTAGTCATCCTCGTTAGACGAAGCCATAGTCTTACAATCGATACCTTCAAATTTTATTTCTTTTTATCATGGGATGCGAGGTAGCTACCTCGATCAATATTGATTCGTGTTACATCAATTAGACTCATTTGGATGTCACATCCTCCGGTATCACGTCGTGCACCGACAGGTTTCAAATGACAATTTATGATATTACCGAGACTTTGTGGCGGTCCATGTTGTATACTATATTTGTATATTTACGATAAAATGTGTAGCGGTGTGCATTCATCCTACATTCCTGCCTTGGAGACAATCTTACATTATGAAGGATTGCCTAGCTAGTTCTAGAAGTGCGTTGCTATCCTCGAATTCCACAGGCGATCTGTTGTCTGATGTCTTATTTCATAACCAGCTTAGAGAGAAATTGGAAAGGCAAAGCTTCAAGTTCATTCATCACTTAGTCCGTGCTGAAAACCGCTGTGCCAGACCAAGAACTAAGGACATAACTCTTGATATTTGGTCTGGCAGAGCGTCAATGTATCGCCCACCAGAGGACTCTACTTGATGGCAATGCTGTGGAAGAATCAATAGAGGGAACAGATATTTGATTAGTATCTATCACAAGTCACTAGACCACCTTTGACAATCTACTTATACAATATCTACCTAGAAAAAGTGAGAAGAGTTTGCCTTAACATATTTATTAATAACATAGCGAAGCTAGACATTGTCGGTATTCATCTGGCGCAAGCAAAAGAACATCAACGACAAGCACAAAATTCAAGCTTCTCTTGGAGTTGATTCAAGACTGGTCTGAGGAAATTGCTCCATGACAAAGTATCAAAAAGTTCCTAAACATTTCGATTTGATTAATTTAACCTTAAACCTTTTCACTTTAATACCAATTTAATTCATTTAACCATTTAGGCTAAAAATAGATAATGTGGACCCTAGTAAGGCAGCCCTTGCCTAGGCCCTTCACAGCACCACTAGCTCTAGGCGAGCTAGCCATTGTTGGCCAAAATGAAGGACAAAAAGAAAAAAAGAAAAGAAAAAAAGAAAGAGAGATAGCAGAAAAAGAAAAGAACAAATGAATTATAAAATATTCAAAATATTATTAAAATGTACATGTTAATGCAAGCTGTGCCACATATGACAACCAGATTCATGTTAGTGATTTCCAACCTAATTAGCTGGATGGATTGAATTGGTATTAATGTGAAAATGTTTAACACTAAATAAATCCAATTAAAAGGTTTATAATTGAATTGGTACCGATGTAATATGTTGATAATTTTTTTGTTCGCTATTGATGTTCAACACCCTCCCTTCCTCGAATTCCACTCTCACCTTGTCCTTCCTCAGCCATATTAGGTCCACCTGAACATAATCACCTCGCATCTCCCTTAAGACGTCCGACCAAGGTAGTGACAGGGCAATTGATCTAGCAATCAACAAGTCCAAGAATAGGTCCTAGATGTTGAGCGAGAAAGGATTAAACATGCTCAGCCTTCATGATGAAACGACTATGCATTTGATGACATGCTTAAGGGAGAAAATATAAGAAAAATATATTTTCCTTTCCGTATAACGAAAATTATTTTTCTATTCATTTTTAAATTTCAGCCAAACAATGAAAAACGTGGATTTTTTTTTTTTTTTTGAAAAATGACTTCATAAAAAACAATTTCCAAAAATTTCATATATTCCATGAAACAAATGGAATCTAGAGTGATCTAAATTTGATCACACAATCATCTTTGCTATGTGACCCTTTTATTTCCCACAAGGCACTATTCTTAAAATTTGGACTTCTCATCTTGACATTTTCATCAACAATTTTCTCGTCTTATTTCTATTTTTAGCACTTTTGTGGGTTCATGAGCCTCGACTTTGTATCTCCACGTGTAACATTCCGGCCCCACTTGCGTAATATTGTCCGCTTTGGTCACCCGCCCGCGCGCTGACAAACCGCCATCCCAGCCACGGTCTTTTCCCTCACGGCTTTAAAACGCGTTACACAGTTAGAGGGACCCAAGCCTTATAAGCTAACCAATACCTCCCTCCCTAGGCGATGTGGGACAAGAGCGGAGGCTATCACACTCTCTACCTCTTAACAGAAAAGCGTCCTCGCTGTGGCCCCACGGGCGTTAGAACAGCATTCTTGTTGTGGCCCCACACGTGGTCCCGTGTAATATTGTCCGCTTTGGGTCACCCGCCCCGGTGCACGAACCGCCATCCTGCAAATACGCCTTTTCCTCACGGCTTTAAAACGCGTTACACAAAGTTAGAGGGACCCAAGCCTTATAAGCTAACCAAAACCTCTCCCTAGGCGATGTGGGACAAGAGAGGAGGCTATCACACTCTCCACCTCTTAACAATCAAATGTCCTCGCCGTGGCCCCACAAGCATCGAACAACATTCTTGTTGTGGGCCCACACGCAATGGGAGTCGGCTCGATATCACTTGTAATATTTCGGGCCCCACCGTGTAATATTGTCCGCTGGGTCACCCGCCTTGGCGCGGATGAACCGCCATCCCACCACGGTCTTTTCTCTCTTGTCCCACATTGCCTAGGGAGGGAGGTCTTGGTTAGCTTATAAGGCTTGGGTCCCTCTAACCCGTAACGCGTTTTAAAGCCGTGAGGGAAAAGACCGTGGCTGGGATGGCGGTTCGTCCGCACCAGGGCAGGTGATCCAAAGCGGACAATATTACACAGTAGGGCCCGGAATGTTACACCACGGGCCTTCAAACATTTCAACTGGGGTTGGAATGTGCTTTGATTGCGACATATATCACTTGTCTTGCCTCAATGTGAAGAATAATCACCAACTAGGTTGAAAATGGAATGAACAAGCTCAACTTGCTATGCAGTACACAGTGAATATATGAAATAGAGAAACTAATGTTTTTCTCCATTTTGGGATGTTTAAACTCATTGAAATCGCCTATCACTCAATGATTAATTCAAGTGTGAACAAGATGATGCCACTCACCTTCCTCATATGATCTACCCTAACCTCCATTTCGTTTTGAAGTGGGCTCATTCCTGATAGTATTATATTGAAAAGTTACACTTTATAATGTGCTCTATCATGCCCTATTTTTGTCATCTGCAAAGAAGAAAACAGAGTGTTATTTTCAATAATCCATTCAATTATTTTTAAGAATAAGATACACCTTTTTTTCCCCTTAAAATCAGATAATTTCAATATCCTTTGCTCCATTATATCCTGTTTTGCAATCTCGTACCCTGACTTGACTTCTACTTTGTTACCTACACAAAAGGAAATAATTTATCATTTTCCATACAAATTGAATCACGTTTAGGAGCAAAGTCCACCTTAAAAAATGGATAATCCCCTTTGTTTTTGTTCCTTTGTATCTTATCATCAATTGCATTCTTGCCTCACTTTGTTATTTGTGTAAACACAAAATCAAGAAGTGTTAATATTAAGAAGGAACATTCTCCTTTTCTCTTGAAAGATGGCGTCACTCCCAACTAGATTGTTTCTCTTTGTAATCCTTTTGTCCACCTAGGTCTGCCCTCATTAATTTCCCTACTTTTGTAAATTTTGTAAAAGGAAAAAAAAATGGTACGAGTCATTTTCGAACAAATCAAGCTTAAATTAGAATAAGTACTGCAATTTTTCTTCAAGGATGCCTTCGGCCGTGATTTAATACTTTAGGATTAATTGGTACGATGATGTTGATGCCCCACATTGAAAAGGCCAGACTTGAACATTTGATGTAGCTCATTAGGAGGAGCATTAATTTTCTCCATAGACTTGACATTAGTGACAAAGACTCACATGTTGAATACAATCGGTTTCCATGGTCAACCAATAGTAACTAAGCCTCACAACTTTTCTAGCCAAGAGTTGACCATTCATATGAGGACCACACTCTCCTTCATATCTTTCTTTCATCAGAGTTTAGCTTCTTGTGCATCAACGCACTTCGCAAAAACGGGTTGAAAGACCTTTTATAAAGGGCTCCTCCACTAAGGAAGAATTTGGATGCCAACTTCATCAAGTATTTTCGATCATTGGCTTGACTCCTTTGGGAAATTTGCCTTTGAAGGTAATTCATGATGTCATAATACCCGGGTTGACCATTAGGTTCTTCTTTAATCATCGTGCAATAAGCAAGCTTTTTCAAGACTCGATTTGCAAAGGATTAATGCTTAAACCATCAATTACTTGTAACATTGAAGATAAAGTTGCAAAGGTATTATTAGCAAACTGATTTTGTGATCTCGGAAAATAATCAAAAGAGATTTTGTCAAATTCCTTGACCAAGTCATCGAGATATTCATGGTGAGGAATCAACTTTACGTCCCGCATTTGCCATTCACCTTCCGTCTAGAGAATGATGAGTGCAGAATCACCATAAACTTGAAGCTTTCTGACTTTCACATCGATGGCTAATTGAAAACCAAGGATGCAAGCTTCATATTCAGAAATATTATTGGTACAAGGAAATACCAACTTTGTAGCTACTGGATAATGTTGACCTTATGGGGATATTAAAACCGCCCCTAGTACCAAAACCAAAGCTTAATTGCACCATCAAAATACATGGCCACTTGTTAGATGAGACCAAATAATTCCGTTCATCAATTTCATCCCAATCATTAGACTTCTCAGAATTTTCAACTAACTTATTGGCTATTACTCGCCCTTGACAAAGACTTTTTTGTGCCATGCTTTGAATATCAAATTCGAGAGTAATATTTGCCATTTAGCGAGCCTTCCAACCAATACAGGCTTCTCCAAAAGATATTTGATCAGGTCATTCTCAGTCACTAGAAGGATGTGGTGGTGCAGAGTGTATTACCTCAATTGGTGTTGAAAGGGCTAATAAGAACACCTAGAGGGAGGTGAATAGGTGTTAAAAGAAACTTTTGCGGAAACGTTTATAAATACTTTTTCTTTTGAACTAGAATTTACAAAGTAATGGACTAGAGCAAGTTCAGCAATTAAATAAATTTACAAATGAATAAAAAAGTTCAAGGAAGAGAATAGAAACACAAAGTTTATAGTGGTTTGGCTTAGATCAAACCTACATCCACTCATGCACTAACACCCATTGGCTGGATTTCATTATGAATCAAAAGAGATTTTGCAGCCTCACGCCCTGACTTTACAAAGGTAGAAATTTTACTACACTCTTCCAAAGTCTCACAAGTGTTTGTTCTCTCTTTTGAGTACAAATTAAACTCGACAAATGAAATAGCAAAGAACTGGGAAGCTTCAGACTTTGAAATTTTTCTTTCATACACACTCTCGAACAACTTGAGGGTCTGCCTTAAATACTCCTTCACGCCTTCACGATCGTTGGCACTTTCCAAATGAATTCTTCCAATCTACCAATTAGATAGAATCAATTAAGTAGATCTCAGTCATTTGAAGATCGAGATGAAAGCCCGCGTCAATCCTCGTTTGCACATACAATCAGGATCTTGGTTTCATAAGTAGAACCTTCCAAGTATTTTCGCCTTTCAAAAAGATTTGATTATCCGAATTAATTCCAATAAAGATAATTGATCACAAGGTGCTATATCCAGCCATAAGGACTTCCAAAACCATACGAATCAAATCCTTGAAGATAATCCTGCATCTAAATAAGTCTTCATTCTTCGATCTGAAAATGGTCAGTGAGGGCAAACTTTGAGATTAAAGTCTAGTGGTCTTCTGACTTTAACAGTAGAGTCTGGAGTTCTTCAAACTATAATACTTGAGTCTACAAGTCTTTAGACTAAACTTTTGGAAATGTTTTGTTAGTTTCAAAACAATAAATAAGTTTTCTCTAACAGGTGTGAAACCCAAATCAAGGCTACACAGGTCTTTTCCACTTCAGCATATCGGATCTCGAAAGTAATAAACTTCTTACTAAGGTAATATATGTTACATTCTATTCCATCCCTTAGTCCTTTTTGTGCTAACATGGCTCCTAAAAACTCTTCGTGAATGGTGAGATACAAGATCAGAGGCACACCTTGGATAAATGGCACGAGTACAAGAGATTGTGAAAGATATCGCTTAAGTTCTTCAAATGATCTTTGACATTCTTCATCCTAGTTGACCTTGGTGTTCTTCTTCAACAACTTGAAGAACGGCTTAGTGATTTCTGACAATTGAGAGATAAATCTTGCAACATAATTCAATCTTCCCAGTAAGCTTCGGATTTCCTTAACGATAAGGAGGTTTTAGATCACATATGGCTTTCACCTTAAAGAGATCTATCTCAATACCCTTGTTACTAACCATAAATCCAAGAAGCTACCTAGACTTTGCCCTAAATATGCATTTTGCGGGGTTAAGCTTTAGCTTGAATTTCCTTAAACGATCAAGCAGTTTTCTTAAGACTTCAACATGTTCTTCACCTTGTCTTGACTTTGCAATCATGTCATCAACATAAACTTCAATCTCCTTATGCATCATGTCATGGAATAGTGTTACCATGGCTCTTTGATATGTTGCCCCCATGTTCTTTAAGCCAAATGGCATAACTTTGTAGCAAAATGTTCCCCATGGGGTGATGAATGAAGTTTTAGTCTTGTCTTTTTCTTTCATCCAAATTTGATTATAACTAGAAAATCTGTCCATGAAGGAGAATAATTCGAATGTAGCAGTATTGTCAACTAAGACATCAGTGTGTGGCAAAGGAAAATCATCCTTAGGGCTTGCCTTAGTTAGGTCACGGTAATCAACACATACTCGAACTTGTCCATCATTCTTCATAACTGGGACTATATTAGCAATCCAATCAGCATAATGGGTGACTTCAATGAAACCAACATTTAAGAGCTTCATGATTTATTCTTAAATCTTTTTCGACAACTCAGGTTTCGTCATTCTGAGCTTTTGCTTCTTTGTCGGAATATTAGGATCAAGTGGTAACGCATGTTCCACGATCTTAGGATCTAAACCCGGCATATCGGCATATGACCAAGCAAAAACATCTTGGCACTCTCTCAAAAGTCCAATCAATCTATTGGCATCCGCATGAGAGAGACCTGCTCCAATCTTGGTTTCTTTAGGGTTATTTGAATCTCCTAAATTCAGAATGATTGGCTATTATGTGGTAGGAGGTTCAAACTCTTCATGTCCGAGCCATTCATTTTCAATAACTCGAGGATCATCTTCATTCTCTGAGTCAAAATAATCGAATACGTCAAAATCTTTTAAATGTGAATCCGAGCCATGCAAATGACTATCATGATATGAAATGTCATGCTTGAGATGCAATCAAGAAATGATTAGTATATATTCATATAAATGAATGCAATGTATGTAAATGTCATGAAAAATTTGTTTTCAAATTCGAGTTTTCGAAAAAAATATTGGGAACTAGCCCTCATGTCATTGGACGTCATCGTTCCACTAAAACATTTTCAAACTATATATCATGTGGAGACTCAGGCCTCAAAGCATCATCATAGGAATGATTTGGGAAATCTCACACGTCTATTAACAAAACGCGAATTTTATTGATATGCAAAAATTGCATTACAACGTATATCATCTTGTATCTATAGAGTTTATGATCCAGATTATTACCAGTGGAAACGAATAAAATGAAAGGAATTCCCTCACAGGGGAGAAATGAATGGAATATGACTAAATATGAAATGCAAGAACTAGAAACATCCCTTACATAGTGGGAAGTGTAGGCTTTTCATCTTCACTAATTGTGCTAACCAAACCATCTTCAAACAAATCATCAAAGTGGTAGACATTGGTCTCTTCTTCTTGCAAGAACCTTAGTGGACTAGGAAAGAAATCCTTCAAAGGTGGAGGCAAGAGACGTTTGTAGCTCTTACCTTTAATGTTTGGGCCTTTATGATTACCTTGACCCTTATGGTTGCCCTGATAACTTAGGCCTTCGCATTTGTTGATCTTGGCCACCTTAATGGGATTTGGCATGCCTTGGGCGAGCTTACCCAAACATTTCCTAATAGCAAAACCGTTCTTGAGCAGTTTTTTACTCAACATCAAGGATGCCTTTGAGAATTGAGGCTTCCTGATGATCGACCCAGTAGGCACATGCGTGATAGACACCATCTCAAACGAGTGGTAGCTCAATTCTCCCTTGACCTTAGGCTCGGTGAAAGGTGTGGTGGTGTTATGGAAAGTCTCCACATCTCTTTCACATTGGATAGTCACGATCTTTCCATCAATGGGAAGTTTCATCATCTGATGAAGACTGAAAGGAATGATCCCTACAGCATGGATCCACGGCCATCCCAATTGCATGCTAAAGTTACTTTGAATATCCAATACTTGAAATTTTTTAGTAATGGTAATAGGGCCAATCGTCAGTGGTAAGTCGATTTCCCCTATTGTTTCTTTTCTCATCCCGTCGAAGGCTCGGACGGGAATCTTTAGAGGGGAGACATTTTCCATTCCTATCCCCAATTGACGGAGGGTGGATAAAGCGCAAATGTTCAAGGTAGAATCATTATCGACCAAGACCATCGAAATCCTAGTCCCAAAATGTTGAGTGGACACATATAGCACCTTAGTGTGTGCTTGGCCCTCAGGAGGGAGGTCTTTCTTAGAGAAAGTAATTTGATCTCTAAGAAGTATAGCACCCACAAACTCCTCCAACTGTACTTCTCCAATGGTCTTGGGCACGTGGACTTCATTTAAAATTTTGAGGAGAGCATTTCTATGCTTTTCAGAGGTCTTGAAAAGCTCCAATAAGGAAATCTGCGCAGGCATCTTGCGCAATTGGTCTATCACTTCTGCCTCACCCATTTTGAGTGTTTTGAGGAGTTGTTCAGCTTCCTTGTTAGTTATAGCCTTCTTTTGCACAACTTCACGTGGTGGGTGGATTCGACTCGATCGGGTGCTGGCATCGATTTCATTTGTATTATAGTTCTAAGGGACCGTCTTAGTGTCATAAGTAGGAGTCACCTTAGTATTGGAACATTCACCAACTTCTGGTGGCAATTCAATCACAATGGGTCCAAAACCCGCACTTGAGATCTTCATAGCTCCAAAATTATCAATCAATGAGCCGACTTCGATGACGCCCTTGTCAGTTGTATCAGCCTCACGGGGATTTTCTCCTTAGTCAAATCAATCACAACACGCTCAATCATAGCCATCAAGTTGTCCTTGAACTCATCTCCCCATCCATTAGGGACGATGTCTTTGGGGTTTTTAAAATAACTTGGAGGAGGAGTATACTTGACCATAAAGTTGTACTTCCCACTTGGTTGTCCCAAGGTGTCCGCCACTTCACCTCTCTCACAGGCGTTCCTTATGAACTAACAATTCGAACGAGAAGTTTTGTATTCATTCTCATCCCCATCGTAGGAGTGGACCTCTTTATCTTTCGGCAAAGTTGAAGTAAAGTCTTCTTCATCATTCCATGCACTCGGGACAATATCCTTCACGTCAATGAAGAAACATGGTGGTGGTGTGAACTTCACCTTAAAGTCATATTTACCACTTGGTTGGCCAAGGATACCAATAACTTCACCATTTTTGCGAGCTTTTCGAACAAACTCATGGTCCATGTGAGAAGCTTTATATTCATCATCGCTTCCAGTGTCAGAGTCTTGGTACATAGGGGTTTTTCTTTTCGAGGCTCGACGATCTTCCTTTCGAGTGTCATCCTGACTTGGATTCCCAACCTTCCTTATGACTTTTGAGATTATATCCTCGCCAAACAAATCGACTTCAACTAGAGACATCCGTCTTAGAGTAGGCTCATCATCTTCATATTGGATAATTCCCAGCTCAGCTAGCTTCGCTAAGTAAGCTATCTTCTCATCACGAGTGATGTCACCTTTCAGCTGGCGATCAGCAATTGGTGTGATCTATTCCAACTTTTGGATATCCATCATGAGTATATGCTTGTCGTCATCCCCATAAATCATGTTGACATCTTTATAATGTTTTGGAAGGGGGTTTTGTTGGATATTCAGCATTGAATCCTTAAAGGTGAACAGCCTTTTATCCAGCAAGTTCTGAATCTTGGAACAAAGTTCTCGACAGTTGTCCACATGGTGACCTTTTTCTCCCATATGATACTCACACGTCTTATTAAGGTTAAACCCAACAAACTTTGGCGGATTGTCTCTCGGGATCCTCTAGCCATGAGATGACTTTCAATCAGCATTAGAAGTAGTTGAGACATGGGTCTAGGCAATGGAGTAAATTGCCTTTGAGGGGTTTTCCTTTGCGTTCAAAATTTTGGGAAGAGCTCCCCACCTCCATGGCAGGTTTATGAGCCTACGTATTATATGGTTTATGAGAAGAGGAGTTTTGTATATAAGCAATCTCCATAGTTGATTCCTTATCTCTCTTTGGGGCATATCGACGATTTGTGGTCTCAGTCAACCTCCCTTCATGCATGATTCCCTCAATGCATTCCCCTAACTCCACCAATGCGGCAAAGTTGATACAGGTGTGGTTGTGTATTTTATCGAAGAAATCTCAAGGCATGGCTTGAAGTAGTAATTTAATAGCTTCCTTCTCAAACAAAGGTGGCTTTACTTGAGATGCAATAGCTCTCCATTTTTGAGCATAAGCTCTAAACGTTTCAGTTCTCCTCTTCTCGACTCGAACTAATTCCTCTCGGGTCAAAGTGATCTTGGTGTTGAACTTATATTGTTGGAGGAATTCGTCAGCGAGATCCTCCCAAGTATGCATCTTCTCCAAGTTCAACTCTATAAACCACGTTAACATAGGACCAACCAAGCTATCCTGAAAGGAATTAATCAAGAGCAGAGGATTGTTTGAGTAATGGGCCATCTTGCCCAGATAGTACTTTAAGTGGGTCTTGGGGCATCCAATGCCATTATACTTTCTCGTAAACTTGGGTTCCTTGTAGAATTCAGGGACTTTAACCTTGGCAAAAGGCGACGGCTTATCGAACCCCTGTCGTTGATAGCCTTGTAGCATGCAAAGGCGTTCCTCAATCTTTGTGAGGCGTCTTGAACTTTCCTGATCAAAGGATGGAGTT
This sequence comes from Eucalyptus decipiens, assembly GCA_014182575.1. Lineage (NCBI taxonomy): Eukaryota > Viridiplantae > Streptophyta > Magnoliopsida > Myrtales > Myrtaceae > Eucalyptus > Eucalyptus decipiens. The sequence continues at coordinate 34,818,015 of CM024611.1, read as the reverse complement.
GGGATCTCCTTAGATAGAGCCTCTAAATCAATAACTATTGAGGTTGCAGTAAGAACCTCTTTAGCAAGCCCTTTTCCCACGGGTTCTGCTATCGGCACTTCAGAGGGCGTAGTAGGAGGATGCATGGTAGGAGAAGCAGGAACTACAAAAGTTAAGTTCTGGACTTGGTTGGAGAGATCAGCTAATAGTGCCATCATTTGCGCCATTTGGTTCTCCATGCTAATAACACGAGCACGGGTATCTTCATTCTCCATTTTTGTTTGGTGGCGAGTATGTATGATAGACCATTCTTCAGCCGTCTTTCAATACTTTGTAAAAGAAGATGACTTGAATTAGTACAAGTTAAAAGAAATCATTAAAATACAAATCTCATCAATTTTATATTTCTTAAGATAAAATAATGATGAAATAAAAAAAATAATAATGATAAGAAGTGTATATGATCCCAAGGTATCATATAACATTCTCTTATAAAAATTTCTTCAAAAGAAATTATACAATTGAAAAGAAATGACGAACAAATATTTAATTAAATGCACCATTTTCTAAAAATTACATGAAAATGTTCATGAATTTTATTCATTTCATCAAACAATTACAAGAGAAACAAAACCTTGCTTTCTTGAAGCTTACAAAGTGGTTCGATTTTTACATGTGATATGAAATGAATACAAAGAAACTTCGATAGAAATGAGAGAAACACAAAGGAAGTCCCTTTACAAGAAAAGAATATGAGATGGAAACCTAAGGACTAGGTGGGATCGTGCGGAGAAGCTTTTATCATGGGCCAAGCGTTCCTCATCAATCAAGGCATCATCTTCTTGGAGATCTCGCTTGAGGCTCGAGAATATTAGGCAACTAAACCTTGAGTTCAGGTTCTACTCAACGGCATATGTAATCAATGATAACTTGATGAGTCCTCATCTCTCCTTCCAAGTTGGCTTCATCAACGGCAACCACATAATGCAAGGAATGGGAGTACCAAATCTAGTAACAACTTGAATCGCGGCCTTGATATGGTCAATTTGGTTTTCCCCAATGACTTTATCATAATAATCAATACGATATAACTCCAGCTTAAGGATTGGTGGGATTGTTTGAAGCGCGCGATATTGGCAGAGCACCCTTAAAGGGTAATATGACATTAAACCTGTCAATCCCACGAGGGGGAGTGGGTCGTCAACTTCACTAAAAAGGCGCACCTCGGGATTCCCAAGCCACCAAACATGCCATTGAATTAAGCTAGGGTTGAGGCTTTTGAGGAAATGAAACCATGTAGAGAAAGACCATGATGGAAAGAATTCATTTCTTTGGCAAAATCTAAGAATGAGATGGTGATATTTCGTGACATCAACATTCTTTATGTGAAGGGAAAATTCTTTGATATGTGAAAAGAGCCAAATTTGGAGAAGTCCTAATAGGGCTCTAAGAGTTCCTCGGCCATTTGCTTTGAAACAATTAAAAGACACAAAAGTTTTGGCAAGGATCATGTGTGTAAAAAAATTAAATGCGCACACTTGATTGACAATGTGAGTGACTAAAGGATCCATTTTTTTTCAGGTATGTGGGAATACTACAAAGCCAAAGAACATGAGTAGGAAGACATGAGGAATTTGATTCCCAGATTTAGGCTTAAGGTTAAGGAAATGTTGTTCAAGGATATTATAAGGCATGGAATGAGAATTTCCTTTAAGAATAGCCTCAATTTTATTGGTAGGGATATTGAGGAAATGACTTAGAAGAGTTATTGGATCTTGACCGATAGGAGGAGTGGCGAAACCTAAAGAAGCTTTACCTAACCTGATGGCTTTCCGAAACTCCTTAATTGTAGGAATCAATTCATATCGATTAAACACAAAAGTGGAAGTCATGGGATTCCAAAAATGAGCCATTGCTTTTACCATCGCGATACGTGGTTTGACTTTTAATAAAGTCAGGAGGAAGCCTATGCGTTTTTCCACGTAGTCTTGATGTCTTGGGTTGAGATTCTCCCATAGAGTCTTGAGATTCCTAGGCACAGGGACCACGTCCACTTCAGGTTTACCCATCTAAGCCTAAACCTAAAGGAGCATCCATGATTAAAACGTATCGTCATTGAAATATAAAATGCATAATTGAAATATGGAGAGTAAGAAGATAAAAATGATAAGAAAGGACCGATATCTTACCCATCAAACACATGGCAAGCATAAATCACATGTTGCATGAAATTGTGAGGTTTTGACGCCTAAGGTGAGGGTGCTAAAGGCTCAAGGTCCCCATTCAAAGGATAAAAATAGTTTACCCACCACTACTATCGTTGGATCGCCCTTCTATTTTTATTGGTTGGGATGAGCTGTCAAGTTGGATCGATTGACGAGGAAAAATCATGAGATGGACAATGGCACCTTAGCTAAATTTTTAGACTCCAATTTGAGCCCAATTGATGAGAAATTGAATGAAATTTGAAGGGAAATTGTCCAAATTCGTAGACCAAGGGGCAGCAACATTTTGGACCTCTTCAATGGCTCGTTGGGGAAGTTTGGGTGTGCAAATGGCTAAGGATTGAAGGCAGTAGCTAGTGGGGCATGTGTGATGATGAAAATGGGATATTTATGTGAAATTTGAAGGCTTTTGGGCCCCCTTGCTTCAGCAGCCTTCTTATTCTTCATTAAGCCTACTTTCTCCATTGTTGAAGCCTTTTGTGAGCTAAAATTCTAGAGAGACCTAGAGAAGCTAGCCCCCTTGCTCGTTGACGCCCCTTCGCCGTCGCCCGAACACCGCCTTGCATGCCGCACCGTCGCACACCAACCTACACGTTCGCACGCCCGTCCGAGCCTTCCAGCCGTTGTTCCGACGCCTTCCAGCCACCGTTGCAGCTCCCCTGGTTGCCGTTTAGCCACCGTCTATCGTAGGAGCTATCCGCCCGGTCCGCCACCGCCATTGCTATTCCGCCGTGCCCTTTCCCGAACCGAAGAGCCCCTTCAACCGATTCCTTTAGCCACAAAAAAAGTAAGTCGAAGCTCAACCCATTGTTGAGGCTTTGGCCCATTTTTAAGGCCCGTCCAGGACCCCGTTTGGTGTCACCGCAAGCTTGAGTATCACTCACTCTGCATCACCGTCGCCTTGGACTCACCGGATCGCAAAACCGGTGAGTTTACTTGCTAAAATTTGCTTATGGGGTTAATGACGCTTAGTGGATAATTAGTTTAGGCTAATTAGGGATTATGTGGTTAGTTAGTTTAGATTAGTAATTTAATCACTTAATTATGCATGTTAGGGGATTAGAATAGATTGATTAAGGGCTAGATAGATTATACTATTTATCTAAATAGGTTTGAAAATTTTCTAGGCTCGTTTAGGTGGTTAGATTAGCATTTCCAGCCTAAGTTGGTATTTATTGTATTTCATTTGCATTATTTTGTAATTTATTTAATTATTTATTATTTTTCGAATATTATACCGAGATAGTCTGTGACCGAAATGTCGTGCTGATTACAATGTTGTGCTTAGTTTATGCAATTGAATGTTAATTTGTACAAATTGAGTGGTGATTGTGATTTTGAATAATTATTTCAAAATTGGAAAATTTTGGTATTTAATCAGAAAATGCCTGACGTCAGTTTTTAACGCCAAAAATATTTTTAGGTACTATATTAAATAGTGGAATTTTTAAAAGAAAAGATATCGCATTTTTAGCTCAAATTGACCGTATACCCACACACGATTATTTTTATCGGGTGTTTTTAATACAACAAAAATAAGCCAAATCATTATTTTAATTGAGACATTTGAGTGCAAAGCACAATGTCCTTGGCCGGGATTGATTGATCGTGTGATGGCTAAGTGAACCCGTCCCCAATGTGTGTCGGTAAGACGTTGCCCCTATATGGGATGCCCCTGGACAACGGAAGCCGGTCGTAGTAGATTTTGGACCGATGCTCCTTCGGGAAAGCTATCCCCGATGTGTGTCGATGGATGTTGCCATGCTCAAAAGAATGAGACGAATCCTGGCTACGCTAGAAGACCATGTGCGTTGATAGATCATGCTTGTGTGAGCAATAATCGAATTGGAATGTGTGATTGATTGAAATTGATGTGTCGGATTATGGGACAAAATTGTATGACACGGTATAGAACATGTCATAACGATTTGGTCTTATAATCAGGACTCGTGGGTTGATTGTATCGATTGTATTGATTGAATTGATCGATTGAATTGATTGAATTAATGGATTGATTGATCGATTGTTTTGATTGGAGTGATTGATTAATTGCATTGATTGGAGTGATTAATTGAGTATACGAATTGTACTGACATGAGGGAGGGAACTGAAGCGAGGTAAGTCCTCTATTTTGTGTGTATAAACTGCCGTTAAGCGTATTTCCTTCCTAGTCGGAATTTAAGGGTGAACTTGTTGAGACATTGTCTCATCCCATCATGGGCTCATGCTTTTTAGGTCCTTAGATGGCGGTTCCTCCAAACGTTTTGGTCGCCGTGGGCTATTACCGAGTGGGGTATAGATGTCCCCGTCTCCCGGGTAGTCATTGGGTCTACGAGTTGGTCGTGACCATCGTCCGGGTCAATGAGAGCCTACTTGAGAGGGTATCTCATCGATCTAGGGCGTGGTTCCGCCATGGACTCAATGGATACAGAGTTGGGCCCCTCCAGGGTTTTGAGATCCCCGTAGTGGTTGTTGACGCCGTTTTTGGTAAGGGTACAGCTAACCCTTCTGATAGTGATGTGGTGGACCCGATGCCCCCAAAGCCTGTGGAGTCCGAAGAATCGGTGAACATGTTTGATTAATGGGTCGTAGGACAGTTTCCTTTTTAAGGACCGATCTTTTTGGTAGACAGACTAGTTTTGTATATAAACCTAGTTTGTTTATAAAAGCGTGTTTTGGTTGTGAAGGTGTTATCTTGCTTTCTATCCCGTGTTGTTTGCTGTCATGGGATTTGTTTCGCTTCTACATGAGTAATAAAATGAATGGGTCGGCGACGCGACTTGAGACGTCACAATTTCCTCGACCACCGAAGGATGTGTGCGCACTCAAAACTCTTGGGTGTGACAGACCTCCACCATCTTCGCGCTTTCTCCATCTTTGGGGTCCTAATCTAAACCTAATTAAGTGCATACAATGAAAAGAAACAAGCATACATATCAAAACAATCCAAAACAATCAAAAACAATACATCATGTCGAGATCAATCATTTAAAGGAAATGCAATATGAAAGTCAAATTTTAGGGCCTTGGTCTCGGCCTTTGTCTTTCATGCGAGGGTCCCACTAAGACACCAACCCATCATTTTTTTGTGACTTATAGCAATTGTTGACCAATTGTATTCTCGCATGACCAATAGCACTTATAAGTCTCATAATCAAGCAACTTATGTGATTCTAGAGTTTTCCCTCGATATCATATATCGACCATATCATTCATCTAAAAGTCATATGCATTGCAAAAATTTAAACATGCATGTAGGTCTTTTGAACCTTATTTCTCAACCAATCATGCAAGAAAGTGAATCATCGAGTCATTTATTACTAAGGGCATACGTCAAAAATGAACATAGGCAATTTCTAGTGCTTGATGGGATAATATGCATGAGGGATATATGTGATATTTCAAAAACATATCTCGAAATCATTCATGAAAGCGTTGAGACAAAATGATGTCTCGGCTATAAAGGCATTCAATTACCAAGGCTAGCCTAGGGCTCACATAAATGCACTCACAAGCATCGTAGGCATCTTGAATACAATTCAAACTGTGACTTTTATGATGTCAAATCAGGATTTTAAAAAAATTTGAAAATATTTAGGATTAAGGAATATCTAGGCTATGGAACACATTCAATTGTCAATGCTAGCCTGGGGCTCGCATAAATGTACTCACAAATGTCGTAGGCATTTTGAGTATGGTTCAAACCATGATTTTCCTTAAACCAAATCGATCTTTGGAGAAGAACTTTATTAAAAATCGTTTTTGAGAAACATCACATGTTTTAAAGTATTTTTTGAAAGATTTAATTTGAAAAAGGCCAATTATTTAACAACAAATATCAAAGCATTTAGAACAACTCCATGAAGATGGCGTGGCCTAATTTCATGCACAAACTTGCCTAAAAAGTATAACTAAACAATCATAATCATATTTATATCAGAAAACTTCAGAGCAAGAATATAACAACAACAACATTGAGTAATACCTAAAGATAATTTGGCAATGATAAAATTTCCTAACGTGCATGACATGATGATGAACAACTTTCATGAAGAAAGTTTTCTCAAACAATCTACACATGATTTTACAAAAATCAAACAACAAGTAACAACGCATCAGAAATTTGGCAAAACAATATAACATTCAGCTAATATCACGAAGATTTGTCCTATCAAAACATATCTAAAATCTTGAAATTTACATATAACATAGCCAGCATGATAAAAAGCAAGTTTCACTAAGAGGCCAAGTGTAGATTTCAAATATAAAAAATAAAATAAAAATATCAAAAGTCTATCCAAACAAGGGTTATAACAAGGGTTCGAATTTGATCCCTTGTCCAGATTGTGATCTAGCTTTAAAAAAATGAAAAATTGGTCCAAATGATGAGCGATTTGCATGAAATCAGTGGCATTAAAAACTTTTACGTGTGCCTTACATCTTTCTAGATGAGCTCGAGTCCAAACTAAGTCAATTTGGTATCTTAAGATTGAGATCTTTAAAAGTGTGCACATCAATAATTAAGAAAACATAACATAAGCATTCATTAGAAAACCTCAAAATCTCTCAAATAATGCACAAACGACATGAATAAATCACATAGTACTTAGGATTGAATGCGACAATTTGGATAGTCATCTAATCCTAAGTCAGCATGCGAAATGTCATACAATTTAAATAATATGATTCGTGATTCCTAATGATTTGCTTAAGAATCCTAAGTGTGATGAACACTTTTTGTGAAACAAATTTAATGTGCAAGATGAAACTCAAACGACATGACCTAAACATGTATGCAAATCTTGCAACATGCGGTTCTATCATCAAGAAGGCATGATCATAAGAATGGATCCCCAGATGACTCAAACAAACACGAAAAGGTGCGCATATGACAAGGTTTCATTTTAGCATTAAGTTTACAAAACAAGCATGATTTCAACCATCCTCAAAACATGCATAAATCCTACCAAAAAAACTCACATACAGAGCATATGATGATGAAGATTTCTTGTTAAGAGGTCAAAATTCAATTAAGATCATATGAGTCGTGACAAAAATGGCAAAATAGACCAAACTATATGTCTAGCACATATTGCTGCAGTACCTTTTACTCTAATGCATGCAATTGACTCACTTTACCAATGTAAAAACCTTGCAAAGCATGCATCAATTGAACATATATATATCATGTATTTCAACTCTCACAAAGAATTTGAGACCAAATAGGTGCAATTGTGGACTTGATTTCATCAAAACAAATCTTGGACCAATGTAGGATAGACTGACCTATGTTCAGATCTAAGTGATTTTAATCTAGTTAAACATGTCTAAAAATTTTGAAAAAAATACAAAACATGTACAACACATGTACGAGCAACATTCATGAAGGAAAGTTGTTCCAGAATTCAACAAACAAATCAATAAAAATATAGCAAAATAAGAGATCGATATAGAACAGATTGACCTAGGCTTAGATCTAAGTAGATCTGACCTAGTTGAACATATTCAAAAATCATGAAAAAATTGCAGTAGATGCACAAGATGATTTGGAACAAAAATTATGAAGAAAATTTTGTCAAAAAATAATCATGAAAGTAGGCAAAAAAATAACAAAGCTAGAATGTAGAATAGAATTAGAACCGAAAAGACCTACACTACTGCATAATCATTAATTTTCAAAGGTGTTTTTCGAGGGTCAAATGATGCTCGATTGGGGCATATGACCTATCTTTTGGAAGCTCGAGATGTCTATTATCTAATCCTAAGAATACTCAAGCTCAAATGAGGTTGTTTCAGACCTCGTTTTGGTCAAAACAGTGACCTCGATATAGACCTACGAAAATCACAGATTAGACTCAAGAACACAATCATCATTCAAATCATCAACAAATCATTGCAGCATACATAATCATTGATCTTAAACATGTAAAAGCTCATAGTCTTGAATCATAGCCCCGATCGACTAACTCAATCTCACTTCATTGGATTCGAGTTTCGAATCGTTACCTTCGTCTCGATTTTCACGAATTTTGATCGAAATCGATCAAGGTTTTCGCCTGATCTTCAATCCAACCTCCACAAACCAACAAGCATAAGATCTGGACAGCAAGGGAGATGATTGCTGATGAAGATGGTGGAGGTTGAACCGGCTACAATTTGGTCGCCAAAAGAGAAAACCAACTAAATCAAAGAAGAGAGAGAGAATCAAGTCTCTTGGTGCCAAAAAAACATAGAGAGGAGAGATAGAGATTTGGAGAGAGAGAAAATTTTGTGCCAAATAAATCCCTTACTCTAAAAATGGAAGAAATTTAATTTATATACTCCTTACATTAAGCGATTTTGGCCGTCGATTCAACCCGATAGTCGAAATCTCGATCCAACGGTCAAAAATCCATTTCGAAGGCTCCATCATATCTCGAGGTGTCGGATAATTAATCTAGTGGGTTTGATTTGCAAAAAACCAAACCAAAATTAGGAATTACGTCAACATGTCTAATTAAGGGTTAATTTGTAATTTGATGAAATTTAATGATCAAATTGTAAAATTTTGGGAAATTGAAGGTATAGAAGTGAAATTGGGATTGAGAGGGTTCTAGAACCGATTGCTAGAGGCCAAGAACTGGCCAGCAATGGCTTGAACTGGTTCGGTTCGGTTTAGCTAGATTTTAACTAGTTCTTGACCGATTTGGTCTGGCTCCTACTATTTTGTCCACTTGGGATCCTTGTGGGTCAAAAATTTATGCAATTTGACCATAAGTGACCAAATTGAAAAGGAATTTTATCATTTTTATGAAGAAATTAATCAATTAAGATACAATTAAGCTAATCAAACCTTATGAACATGATCTAGGGTCTTTTATTGACCTAATTAAATGATCATCGTGAAAAAAAAAAAAAGAGTCGAAACCATGGGTGCTTTGAATTGGGCATAAAGTGCTAAAATGGTAAAATTTGCAATTCAATGGGTAAAATTGCAAATTAACTAAAATTAAACTCAATTAGTATCACAATTGTCATATCTAATAAGCTACCCATATGTAAGATCGCTTATCATATTCAAATTGACCATGAATCGAAGTGCTCGAGCTTAGGTCAAAAATGGATCTAAGCCTAATATTTAAATTGGATTTAGATTCATGAAATTAAACCATAGTCATGAATGGGTCAATTCAAATTTTGTCAATTGGAGCTTAATTGCTTGATTTTATAATGCTTGGAAGGATAAAATTCTTCAAAGTTATGAGTTTTGGTGTGAATTTTTCAAAATCGATTTCAATTTGGACTTATATTAAGGAAATGAGTAAGAAACAATCATCCATTTGCAAATTATGAATGATCGATTTTGGTCCCCTAATTAGGCTCAAAACGGCAATTCATATTTTAACTCAATAAATTGTGAAATTAAATGCTCAAACAAATTTCGGAGAGTCCCTAAATCAAATGTCAAAGAAGGAACTACACATAATTATGACTATAATAGAAGTAATTTTATTTTTTGGTCGATTTGGAACCTAAAATTGAAAAATTCAGAAATCAAGGTTCTTAATCAAATTTTGTGAAATTTTTGACACAGTCAAATTGGCCTTAAACGAAATGTATTTGTGCATTTTTTACTTTTTTTTTTTATTTTTTTGGGTCAAAGGTTTGACCAAAAGTCAACCATTTAGTCGACTTTTTACTAAAATGTTGATTTTTTGGTCAAATCTTTGAATTTTCAAGAAATCGATTTAGACAAAGTGAAATTAAAGCTAAATGGAATCTTTTGGATGAAATGTCAATTTTTGACCCAAGGTTATCGTTTGACTTTTCAGGTTTTTCTTGAAAATGAGCTAAAATTTACTTTAAAATGACAATGCAAAATAAAGAAATGAAAAACAACACTTTTTGGTCGAAAGATGCGATCAAAAACCTAAACATCGATTTTTTACCTTTTAATGATGCATCGACTAAAATCGAGGTGTCAACAAATGCAAAATCACTAAAGAAATAAATGAGAAACAAAGACATTAGAGATTTAGCTGATTTGATTCTTGATCCTACTATTCATGAGTAGCCATGACGGTAAATAATCTACTATAATTAAAGAATTAGAGTTACTGACCGTTTGTATACTCAAATGTTTCACAATTAAATTAAACTCAAAAGTAAAGTATTTATAAATAAACAAATGTAAAAACACATGGCAAAAATCCCCAGGTGTTCTAGCCCAAAGCAAAAATTTTACTACAGCTTATCCACGAAGCATCTCTGTACACTTCTTTTCTTTTCCCTTCGTGCGGCTGCGGCTGACGAGAAGAATAAAAGCAAAACCGCTGCTTTTTATTTCTTTCTCTCACAAAGATCCACCCATAAAATTAAATATATGTTTATAAAATAGAATACGCGAGCCCCTAATTTTATCTTGTAGTGCCAGAGAAAATTTTCTTTTTTATTTTAACTGTAACTGAAGCTCTCTTTCTTAAATTTCTTTCTGCGATCAGGCTTGGATATTTATCCAACCCAATCAAAAAAAATCGCAACAATATATTTACATGTCCTTCGAGATATTCACAGGATTTCTTTCCAACAGTTTAATAAATCGATCCAATTTGGATCGGGTGTCATAAATTGTTCAAAATTGAAATATAATTTAATATGCCCCAATGTCATGATTTTCCATCGATGGCATTTGTTGATGGCGCCCGATCAATTTCTAGAGACCCAGCAAGACGCTTGAGGGATCCAAGAGGATACTCAGGCTGCCACGCAGCCCTTTCTACAGTCACACTTCTTGAAATTGATATACCAGCTCTAAGGATGTAGTCGGCCAAGAGCTGGACAAGACGGCATTTGTACCCAAGCGGAACGAACAAGGCCATGTAAAGACTCAAGATAACCAAGAGGGCAATGATTCCAATGATCAAAGTAATAACGGCGATCCAAGCGCGTTTGCTTACGGTCACGTAGACCCCTGCCATGAAGGCCACAGACATTGTGGCAAGAGCTATAAGCAGTGGTTGCCTTGCCTTTCCAAGGGCATGAAGCACAGCGTGCGAATCATTGATCTGTCTCCATAGAAGGATCACAACTGAAATTATTGAGTTGTACATGGCAAAGGTATTGCAGATCACAAAGACGTCATACATGGGTTTGTTCAACAGCGTAGCAATTCCAACATTTGGTTCAGAGTCATTATATCCTCCAGGAACTGAAAAGCCAGCGGCAAATGTCATAGTGGCAACAAGCGTTGCCACGACCATACGAGAATTAGCCTCGTCCTTAAGTCTATCCAAATCTGGAGGCTCCAAATCGCTCCCAGGGCCTAGGCCTTTTGGTTGGCAAATTGCTTTGTCTTTGCTTCTGGGTGCTCCAGCGGATAATAAGATTGTTCGTGTTAAGCTCTGGTCAAGCATATAAAAAAAACTGTTAATTAGCCGTGAAGATAGATTTAGAGTTTGGAAAAATGAAACCTTCTCAAGTGATACACAAACTTATTAATGCAATCTTTTCTAAGCTTGCTATGGAAACTAAACTCCTCTCGGTAACAACTTGGGTAGTTCAAACTTTAAATATTTTCGTCTCTCCCACAATGGAAGCGGCTAAACAATAATGGAAAACAAAAGTAGATAACCTGTTAATTCATTTTGTGGAGATCAATACCTGGTGAAGTGGAGCATCTATTTTTTTCAGTTGCTCATCTACAATGTCAAGAGCCGTCAAGTTGCTGTTGTTTACAAGCTTAAGATTGACCCTATTGTCCCGAGTGAGAGATAATAGAACCTCGGGTTGCCATTGTAATGTGGCCAAATGTAGAGGCGTATTTCCTAACTTGTCTTTCACATTTATGAGATTCTCAAGCTCAGGATTACTGAGTATGTACTTCACTACGGAGGCCCTTCCATACTTTGCTGCAACATGAAGTATATTTTGCCCTTCCTTAAAATTTAGCAGCTCTTCTGGATCTGGCCAATGTTGAAGCAAATCCTTAATTGTTTCGAGATGACCCATTTTGCTTGCGATGTGGATCGGAAGATAGCCCTCTTTGTCATAATCAATGGCGCTTGAAGTGAATTCATTGGCCAAGAATTTGACTCCATCAACATAATTCACATATGCTGCTAGATGGAGCGGAGTACCACCTCCAGCGTCACTTAAAAAAAATAACTCTTTCTTCCGCTTTGACATCTCTTTTAGCATTTCTATGTCATTACAAAACAGCAAAGAAATGAATTTGTGCCATGCTCATAACCAAGGTCTGGTAATTGTTAACTATTATATTTTCTTATAATGAATAGAAAAATGCGACATTTCATGGAATCCATAATTAAAATCTAAATCTTAGGTGGATAATGGAGAATGCTTCAAAGCATAGAAATATTCATTTCCACGTAGTAGTTTATCGCATTTGAGTAATTAAGGGCAGCCATGACATGAGTCTCTTCCTGTTTTACGAAAGGTCATTGGACAAAAATAAAAGTGGTTTAATATCTACAATGGCTTATACTATGAGTACCTGCTACCGAAGTACTAAATTTATAATATTTTTCATGGGTAAGTTTTGCTAGCAACCAAGTCCAAACATATTGTAATATGCCTCCTTCTTGGCCGAAATTTATAGGAATTTTTAGTAATTGGTGCAGGCACTAAAAGGTACAAACTTTGTATTGATTCCCAATTATGACCCAATTTTTTTTTTTTTTTTATCTCATATAAAAACCAACTTTTGCTTGAGTCCCAATTTTAGCTCAAATGTCTTATTTGTCTCGTTACTCTAGCTCGTCTTAACTGGGGGCCCAAACTATATCTGGTATCATAAAAAAACGTAGTCATTTTTAGTTCAGCGGCTCATGTGGAACCAAAGTAGACATGCATATGGTCCGAATGATATATTTACTGGAGAGAGAGCCATAGGTACAACCACTAACCTATCGTTTGGTGCATCACGGCTCCGTGGACCGGCGACATGCCTTCCAATGAAGAGACTTTCTCCCCATCCACTGCTTCCATCAAAAGCACAAGACTCCTCAAGTCTCCCGTCTCGACTGCCAAGTACAGCGGGCACTTACGCTCTCTGTTCTCCTTATAAACCAAATTTGACCCTCGATTCAAGAGCATACGAGTCAATTCGTAGTGACCGTTCCTCACAGCCTCGTGCAGCGCTGTGTTGCCCGCGTCATTCGCCACGTCCACGATCCCATCGCAGTCAAGGAGGAGTCTAGCCGCGTGGATCCTTCCGGCTCTCGCTGCGACGTGGAGCGCGGTGTCCCCTCGGAAATTCGCCTCAGTGGCTCGCCGCTTGTCGCGGATGACCTCGAGGAGGGCTCGAAGGATGTCGCAATTCTCGATGCCCGCTGCGACGTGGAGCAACGAGTTCCCAGAAGGGCCCTGTATGTCTATGATCTCGGACAAAGGGACTCCCTCTTCCGCGGAATACTTTTCGAGGGCTTCGATGAAGTTGTCAACGTCGCCTTCTTTCGCGGCGGCTTGTAGCCGCGGACTTACACGCCATTTGATCTCTGCTGGGCGGTGTGGTCTGTTTAAACCTTCCAGCGCTTTCAATCTGGCCCTTCTCTGCTCCCACATTCCATTATCCTCCATGGTTATACTCACGCGATGGCGATCCATCTTTAGACTCTTAAATATGAATATCGTCCCTTCTCTCTCCAAGATTTATAGCACAGCCAGGACATGGATATTTTTTCTTTTTTAGCTGCCCGGGCACATCTTGTGGACAAGAGCAACTCTTCAAAAAGAAAATATCTATCGCGCGTGAGAACAACCACCGAATTTATTCCCCAACGTGCAGTCATATCAGGAACATTGTTTAATGCAAGTAGATCCCCAAAAATTGTGGGTCCCGCGAAATTGCACAGGGCGTAATTCTAAATTTCAGACTATTTGGAAAAACAAATCCGAATCTAATCCGACCGGACATTGATCAATGTATAAAGTCCATGTTTCTCAATTTAAGATGGGTTTTGCAAAAATATACGTGAAAATTGAAAGAAAACTAAACTACTCGACTAGCAATGGCAGGGATAAGATTATTTTACAGTGAGGTTAATAAGTAAAATGCTAAATTATTTTTTATTAAGAAAATTTATACATGAATTCTAAATTTTTTATCATTATTGAAATTTTAAACAATGATATTTTAGTTTTTAATATTAAATTTTAATTTGATCCACAATCTTCATTTTATTTTAACTTAGCAATTCTTCCTCATGATTGAACTTAGTCATAACATAGCTAGTTACCTGATTATTCAAATGGTCTAAAACTAACTCAAGAACATCATTTTAACTACGTTCACACCCATGCACATGTATAAGAATTGTGGCAGCAAATTATATGCACATAAATGTCACTAAGAAAAATTTGGCATAATAATTTAGGTCATAAGTCTAGCACGTGATTAAGCTAGATCATACGATACAATTGCATTATTGTCATAAAGTCACTCAAAGCTAACTAAAAGAGAGTTTCGTTATTAGTGAAGAATTTTGTTTGAGACACTAATTAAACATACATGATAAGAAATATTTCAATTTTCAATACACTAATTGCACATAACACTAGAGAAGTAGTGAATTGAAATTTGTAAACTTTTTGTATGTGTGGCTGCTTAATAATTATCATGAGACTCTCGTTAACAAGATGTAACTAAAAAATATCCCTCAAATCTATCTTAATTGAATGTATCATAACATAAATTCAATGCTATCCAACATCACTTCGTGCAAAATTGAAACTTTTGAGTACAAAAGTGCCATGATTTATTACATATATTTCTTTTAGAAGTAATTTGAAATTTTGAATATATCGTGGATTTTAAGTTTGAATTTTTCCATTGTGACTTGGGTTTCAAAGGTTTTGGTGAGGCCATTTTTTGTTGTTAAAATTAGTTAATTTATTGAGGTCAAAAAATAAAAATTAGTGGGGTCAAATTATCGGATGCTTAAAATATTTATCCACTTAAAATATCTGCAATTTGACTAGAGGCAATTACGAAAACATGGGAATCATATTCGTAGGACACATACAGCGAAAGGAAAGGTAGATAGTTGAGTGTGTCATCTTTATCCTCGGTTTCAAGTATTTACAGAGATTGAAGCTCGGTTGACTATCTTCTCCTTTTCCCCCTAATTTCTTCACGTTCTTAGTAGTTGTTTTCTCAACTCTATCCCGATGATTACTGTCTCTATACCTTTTGTTTTCTTTTTCTTTTGGTACGGATCTTTTTTTTAAAGTAGCGATTCATCAGCATCACTCATCCTCCCAAAATAAATTGGGTCTTTTTCTAATGCGGTGCTACATGCAACACCACATCAATTGGCATCGCTTGTCTTTGAAAATATTAAAATGAATATTTATAAGGAGGATACCAAATTCAAGTTTTTGGCTTTGTTAGTGAAAATAAATAAAGTTTATGACTACAATAGAACTTTTTGAACCATAGAAGTTTAAGAATGTTTTGCACAAGCTATTTTCTTATAGGTGCAATATTCATATTACCGTGATTCTTAAGAGTACATTTGACTTCAACTAAATTGAGTTTGTTAATATTTTGGGATCAATAAATTTGAACTTACTTTTATTATTATGAGATTTAGTTGGGTTTCCATCTTACTATATTTTTAAAGAAATGATTGCATGATAGTTTTTAGTGTATTGTGAGAATAATAATTTATTTTGGATCGAAAAATTCAAATTATAAATTATTATAAATTATTATGGAATCTACTTATTTAAGAATTTATGATTCATAATATATTATTATTTTCATAATATCTTAAGAATTGCTATGTTATTAAAGTATTTTTATAAAATGAGTAGCAATAGTGAGTGTTAGCGTACGAGGGAAGTCTCATCCCCACTTTATTTCCCTTAAATCAAGGAAAGTGGGCCTTTTTCTCAGGGCCGAAAGAAAAAGCGAATCTGCTGATTGTTGATCAGTCATTGTCTCTGTATGCCAATTATATCTTAATTGAGTCATTGACAGGGAACAGTAACCTAACGCGATACCTACCGCACAATCATGAAATATCCGGGGGAATTTCGATGCAGAAGCAATAAAAAGAAATAAAACCTAACATAAAAGGCAGTGCTGTTTTGCAATATTCAGAAAAGTGGCCAGAATAGTCAAATAAAGACCACCGGCAACGCACTTAGAGTGGAAAAGAAGACCCACCCGTGAAATTAACAACCGAATGAAATGATGATCGCTTCTTTTTCCAAGCATATAGACAGGGCACTGGAAGAAACAGACAGGAGGATCTGACAAGGACCCATGAGCAGATCATCACGTGGCTTACCATCACATGCGGGACTGGAACGCACCCGTCTCGGCTTTCGATCATGCCAGACGATTGAAATGATATCTGACAAGAAGCCAATGCTTAAGCGTGCCCGTGTTGTCGGTAAGATTCCTGTCCAAAGAAGCCCTCAAGGAAAAATACACGAGGATGCGTCCAGTTGGCAAGAAATTATTAACTATTACTCGTTCCCGTTTTGGCCTCTCTTTTCCCGTGCTTCAGGAAATGTTCCTTCAATAACTAAACTTATGAGAAATGATCATGTAGATCCTATACTACTATTATTATAGGAATTTTATTAGCATAACAATTTTTGAGATATATAAGAATAAAAATTTATTAGAAGCCACAAATTCTTAAAAAAGTAAGTTCTATAATAATTTATAATTATTTCTTATTTAGTTCTTTATGATCTAGTATAGACTCACACAATAATTAAAAATTTGTCATCCAATCATTTCTTTTATTACATCCACTTTCATTCTGGCAACAATCTATCACCCCTTAAGAGATAAAAAAAAAAAAAAAAGGTGAGTGCACAAAAAGCTTCAAAACTTATTGCAAAAATGCATTTGATCCTAAAAAAAATTAGTCAAATTGGTGCTATATAGCACCTCCTTTAATTCCATCTAATTTGAGTAACAAAACATGCCAATATGAAGATTTTTACTTTTTTATTGGACTTGGAATGCGTGAAGATCTACTTTCATTACTGGCATGGTTAGAAACAAATTTTGCCCAAGCATCAATCGACTTCCACAAACAACTTATATCAGTACTCTTATAATTAGACAATAAATAGTTTCAATTAATTTAGCATTCATATTCCTGTTTTTATAATTTTTGAGGTTTTTTGTGTAAAATGTGTAAATAGGAGTATTGCAATAGTGTGATTATTTTAATTTAAGTGTATGGTATTATTGATTGTTTGATAGTTAATAAGTTTTTGTTTTTATCTTGATGCAGCATATTCAATGTAAGAGTACCAATGAGTCTGATAATTTAAATATCAGCAAGATAAATAAGGACTCCTTTAAGAGAAAATTTGAAAAGTGGGTAATTAACTCCTTTGTCCTAATTTTTCTTCCTTTTTTTCTTTTGGCCAATTCTACCTCAAAGCTGAACTCCATTACGCTATAAGAGTGGCATGTTTGTGAGGGTAAAATGAAAAATTTGAAAGTGAGACGAATTCACATTCTGACTCAAAATTGGTAGATATCATTTAAAAAAAAAAAAAAAACCATCGAGAAGGGTCCATTTAGGATTTTTAGCTTTTTATGTAAGATGCAAACGTTATCCTATTTTCCTCCGTCTGCAAATGTTAGTGTAACTTTGAATTATATGAGGCGATACCCGCCCAGGAAGAAAGAGCTCCAGGAAATTTTCAATGCAAAACAGAATCAACGAAAAGAACTTAAAACAAAAGTAAAAGACAAGCCCTTTTACGGTAACCACGAATTCGCTTATTTCAGCGGTTTCTTTTCATTTTTTTTTTATATATAATTTTTGCAACATGGTATTCTTTTTTCCTATTGGACAACCTAATCGGCATAAGCAACTATTTTTAATATATATATATATATATTAAATGTCTGTTGTTGGGCTAAGTCTCTGTTAAATTCTAAAAATAAGATGAGTCTTGATCTTTTATTAGTTTTAGCAGTTTACTTTGTCTGATAAAGTTGTTTATCTTCCGGGTTCTTTCCTTTCAGTCTCCTCCTGGAATGTCCCTGTGCTACCATTGAACACCCGCACTATGTTTAACACTTCTGCAAATGCCTCAAAATTGCACATACCCACATGAAAAAACTGGACTTCAATTTGATCGCCAGTCTGCTTTCACATTACCTTTGTGTCGGCACTTTGACAATGAAATAAAAGAAATCAGTATAATCCTTGACTCTTGGTAATTGATTCTGCGTAATCTAATGCATGATATGCGGATGAAAATTGACAGCAAAGACAAGGGATGGACCTTAATATCTCATCAACAAAAGGCACCTTTTTTTCTTTTTGTCATGTATTGGTTCTTATTTCTTGTTCTTCTAAAGCAAGCCCCGTTTGTTTCGCGAAAATGAATGGTTTAAAAAATATATATATTTTTTTAAAATGATTCTCATATCTCTTAAAATAATTAATTGATGAAAAAAATTTTCATTATCGACAATAATTTATGTCTAAACAATTTCATGGACGATAAAAATATTTTTCATTCATTCATTGTTGTAAATAATTTGAGCAGTCATTTTTTTAAAAATATTTTTTAAATGCGTTTATTTTCCGCAAAACAAACGCACCTTTGGTAGAACATAAAAGGCAAGAGATTTTACATATTTAGGTACACTTTTAATTTTGATATGTGTTTTGTAGGGGTTAGTTCCAGCTTTCAAAGAGATTTTACCCTTGGCAAAACATAAAAGGTTCGTTGGACATATTTATGCAAAGGAGGAAGAATCACAAAGGCAAGTGTCTCGGTTTGTAATTCTTCGGCGCTCATGACACTTGTGAGTGGAGCTTAGGGTTATCGAATGAGAGCGAGTGATGTAGAAGAGATAAATACAACTGGTCCGTGAGAGTAACATCAGGACGGTTGGTACTTAGAGTTATATGATAGAAATATTATATTACTTATGAGCTATGATGGCGAGGTTGGCTTCCGTGCACAAACACATTACATCATCCTTACCTTTTATAGACAATGGGAGATCACACACACAAGGACCAAGATCACTGGTCCTAAAACAAACAGAGACTCTTGAAACTTTCGATAGGGAATTATTTTGTCGGTATGAACAGTGATAATAAATAGTGATTTCCCTAGCCTACTACTACAATGACTTTCTACAGTGACTTGCTACAGTGATCTGCTACAATCAGCGGTCTTGTCTATCACGAGCATTATAGTCATAATCTGAGTCATCAGAACTATGCATTGCCTGGAGATGTTCTTCGTATTTTTGCTCAAGTCCTGCAAGTGAATTTGGTGAGAGAATTTGGTTTGATGAGGGTGCTTCCTCTTGATTTTGGAAGGGGCCTGTAGTGTCAGCAAGAATGCTTGACTGAGGCCAATTGTATGGTTGAGCATAGTAGGATGTGTCCATGCCTAGAGATAAGGACAAGATCCCTATGCACAATGGGGAGGACCTCTTTCCCAAGACTCCTATGATCCCATGCAGTGGGTACATTATAGTTTCATACATCTTCAGAAATGGTTTTATTCTCCTGGCACAAAATTATTTGGAGTTCCCGGTACTAGTGTTCACAACAACCAAAAAGTTTTGAAAAAGATTTGTAAATCCGAGCTTCTGTAAGGTGCGGTTAAGGTTTATAGGATGTGGTACCTATAATTTGTGGAGCATCAGTGATGCTGCCATTGTTTTTCACAAAAACCCATGGTCGTCAGAAAAATAGAATGGTGTGGACTTCAGGGCTTGGTTGGATGGTTCTCAATTCTTGCTATAAGAGCTGCTTCCAGTGAGTGGGAGGGATAAAACCAATTGAGGAAGGTTAAGAGGCTTTTGTCACTTTCCTTTTCAATGGTTCAACTGAGTCCAAATATCCTAGTAAGGTTGGTAATTAATCTTCTTGTTGGAATTTCAATAGCTATTAAGTACTTATTGGTTAAGTACCATAATAACCATCGTAATTAATCAAGGAAGTCTTCTTCCTTCCAAATTAAATGATGTATGAACAGATAGTCCGCATTTAATTCAAAAGGATAAAGAATTGAATCTCTACGGAATCTAAATAAATCTGTAATAGCATTGCCACATGAAGTTTTCCAAATTTTCAGTGAGGCTGTCATTCTAGACTTGTTTAACAATCTCCTGGGGGTATTGCCAGCTTGGCCAATCTCATATTCTTTCAGTTTTATATTTTTCATTGTGATGAAGAGTATGGAAAGTATGCTTCATGATATACATGTTGATTTCTACTGGTGCCTTTGGTCTTGACAAAAAGTTAGCAAGCACGTTTTTCTTCCCAGCAATGTGTTTGGTTTCAAAAGAGTATTTTAAAAATCATTCAGCCTATCAAAACAGTTGAGAATTTGTGATTAACAGGGAAAAAGCAAACTTGATCTTGTAGATCAAAGAAGTATCCGGTATCCCATGTCCTCATGCAATTTGCCCTATATATTACATGCGAGAGGAACCTGAAAAGTACTTATCTAACTGGCACAAGAAGGACATACAAACAGATTTGGTCACCTTAGAACCTGTGAATGGTGAGGTTTCTGTGCATTTTTTATCTATTACTATCTTTTCAACTTTCCTGATTTTATGTCTCGAGTATCTACTCTTTGCTGGATTGATGCCATGGCCGAAGAGCAATTTATCCCTCCAATCATCCAACCAAAGTTTAAGGATTATGCCGGGGAGACCAAAGACAGAGAGAACAAAACAGCGGCAAGAGCGAAAGACTTCCGCAAAGATGTCCAGATCAAGTTCACCTGGGGGGTTGTAGGTTATGCAACCAATCTGATTGAGGGCAAGGCTAGTGAAAAGGGGAAAGGAAGGAAGTGTAAGCATGATATTAATTTTCTTTCTATATACCTGGATTATATATGATATGTTCTAATATTGCGTTGATAGATTGAGGGCAAGGCTAGTGAAAAGGGAAAGGAAGAAAAAAAGAGAAAGCATCATTGGGCTGGCTATGGTATTTATACAAATCCAAACTATGATGTCACAATCCTAATCATCACATCTAGTACAGGAGAAATGTTACCAACTACATTACATATGTTTGCCTACTGAATATCCACATTGGTAATGGTTTTTATGCATTTAATTGTTGTTTATTTGCATTGTGTTAATGCCAGATCTCCGTGTAAGATTCATTAGTTGTATGAAGTGATGAAGCTGTTATGCAGTCACTTGTCTTAGCAACAGCTTGGAACGACAAGCCAACAAGTGATATCAACCCCTGGGGCAGAATTATCTTTTTGCTCCATGTGAGATGGAAGAGAAGGACAGTAGATATTTGCCTTTTGTTGCGTAGTCAAAAAGACTCCCCCGGTACTTTCGCTTCCAGTTAAGTAAAATTGGTTATTGTGAAACCAATGGTAAGTGCATAACCAGAACAGCTGCAATCGGAAAATTTTAAAAAGAAAAATCAGATTAAAGAATATATTGAACTACTGAATAATGGCCAACGCCAGGAGATCAAGAATTGTACTTGTCATTCGATTGTGTAATGGTGAATTCATGTAAAGCAGATAATCTTTTACCAACTGTAGAAGCGAGTTCGATGATTCTGAGGTCGAGATTATTTGACCTCCGATTTTGAAGTTTGTGGTTGAAGGAAACCGAAATTGCAAGCCCGGAACTCGGGGAAGAATGAGCGATTAGATAGGTGAGAGACGAGAAAGTCGTTTAGGGGTTGTTTGGAATTTCTTGAGTTCAGGTTTTCCAAGTTACCAATCCTCGTAAGGTAATTTATAGGTAGGTCTTTGCCAATAATGGAAATGTGATTCCCTTACTAGAAAGGTAATCCGACACTTGTTTTTATTATTGTCAAGTATTATTTTCTTGTTAATGTTTAATTATATATTCGATACCAATAGCTAAATTTTGAAAATCTCGGGTCTTAAAGAATTATTAGTTTTTGCCCATTAGCACTAAGTAAGATGTAGAGGATATTCTAGCTCAATTTCCTAAAAAAGCACTAATTTTAAGTCAAGGTCCAATTTTAGCCCAAATATTTTGGTTGTCTCATAAAAATGTATAAACTCTTTCCAATTCCAACCTAAACTTCTTTTTATCTAATAAAAAGGCACTAGATTTGGCTCCCCTTAAGTTTACATCCAATGCTGTAATTAAATAATGGACGTATCATTCCAAGTATGTATCTCTGATGTATCATTCCAAGTGTGTGTGTATATACATCTCCCTCTCTCCCTCCCTCCCTCCATGTGTCAATGCACACCGTTTTTGTTCTTTTCTCTATTTTTTGTCCTCGATTTGACTACCAAATGAAAGTTTGTTTGTTTTCTATAAGATAACAAAAAAAGTTTGGGTCAAAATTATGACCTAACTTAAAGTTATTGCTTCTTTTTAGATCAAAAGTTTGAATTCATTAGAGAGAGATCAGTAAATCTTGAAATTTCTGGATAATAATTGTTAACACCTAAATTTTGATGACTCATTTAATTATTCATTAATGGCATTAAAAATTATGGGTTAATTTTTAATCCCTAGCAAAAATAACTTTCATTAAATTGCATGGCATATAGACATTAGGAGCATTTGCATTAATAATAAATAGAGTTTCTTAAAGAAAAAAGTGGGAAATCAAAAGAAAAGCGAGACCAAGCCGGGGCTAGGCCGGCCCGGCCTTCTTTCTTTTTTTGTTCTTCTATTCCATTTCGCCTGGGCCCGGCCAGCCTCTCTTTTCTTTCTTCCCCCAGCCCGGCCTCCTTCATTGCTTCCTTCCTTCCTCTTCTCCTCACGCTAGTAAAAAGAACAGACGAAGGGGGCAGATAAAGGACGACGTCCGCAATGGAGGACAGAGGTGACAGAGCGCAGAGCGTCGACCGGGAGTTGGTGGTCGGGGCCAGGGCAGCAGCGGCATCGGCAGCTGGCGGTGGCAAGAACCATGCGCGCCTGCCAGCCAAGCTTAAAAGAGAGGGAGCGTTGTTAAATGTAAATGAACAAAAGCTAATGGAGAAGAACGGAAACGTCACGTGTTGGAAAACAATAAACAAAAGGAAGCAGAGGACTTGGCGATGCAACAAACTACAAGAAATAATGATCAACGGTAAAGATCTTATAATAAAGACTAGCTTGGATCGACATCAATAAAGGAGATGCCTGAAATAGAGAATGACATGTATCGCCAAGTCATGTAAAACCAACACATGTGCTATAAGGTGTAATCGGTTAGGTGTATTCTATTAAGGAGTAGCTGTATTCTGTTTTTCCTTGTAATCGAGATTCAGTTTTATCTATTATTCATTGAATGTACTTTCTCGTCCATATAAGAAGTAAGGAAGAAGATAGATAAGAGAGAGAGAGAGAGAGAGAGAGAATGAAAGAGTGAAAGGGGTATCTTCTATGAATGCTCGGTATCCTTGTATCAGATGAAAAGCTTCCAAGGATGATCAATGGCAGAAGGTCTCGATGCAGAAGCTACAAGTAAGATAGAACAGAGGAGGTAGAACAGAGAATCTGTACTCATTACTATTTCAAATACTTTGTATTGCAATGATACAATTGATACAATGAAATACAAATCACTTCCAGAATCGATCATTCTATCTTAGATTCAGTTCTTCATTTCATCTGCATCTGTTCATCCTCGTATTGCCATCTGGTTCTTCATCTTCTCATGGTATCAAAGCTCTGGTTGATCAACTGATATCTTCTCTCAAGCTGAAAGTTTGTGATAATGGCAATAAAAACACCAAAGTATCCTTTCCCAATACATGTGAACATCTCGAATTTTGTCACAATCAATTTCACCGAAGATAATTTTCTGTTATGGCAAGCTCAGATCCAAAGATTTCTGAAAAGCCAAGAGCTCTTTGGTTTCGTTAATGGTGATATTCCTTCTCCTCCTCGAATGCTGCAAAATGATGTTGAAGGCTGTGAATCTGAACTTGTTAATCCTGACTATGCTGATTGGACAAGAACAGATTAGTTGATATCATCTTGGATCAATGGGGCTGTCACTGAGAATATTTTGAGCCTAATAATTGGTTTAGAGACATCCTTTGAAGTATGGCAAACACTTCTAAAGCGATTTACACAAAAATCAATTGCGAGGGAGTTTGAACTTAGAGGGAAACTACAGTCTTGTCAGAAGCTTGATCAAACCCTCTCTGCCTATCTCAGAGAATACAAATCTATATGTGATCAGTTGAATGCGATAGGTAAACCTGTGGATGAAATAACCAGAATCTTTGGTGTGCTGGAAGGATTAGGCCCAGAATATGAGAATCTTCAAACCACCATATATTGTTTAAAGCCTCAACCTGATTATGATGAGGTTATTGCTCAACTAGAAAGGTTTGAATCAAGGATGAAGACTTATTCCAGAAGTCAGTTCAATCCCAATTTGGCCTATTTTGGGCAGAGACAATCTCAAATGCAGCCTAAAGAGAATACTGATGGAGAATATCTTTCACAAACCTCTGGATTTATAGCTTAAAGAGGAGGTTATAGGGGTGGCTGCAGTTATGGCCGAGGCAAAGCTACTAATAACAGAGGTCGAGGATTTGGTTATGCTGAAAGAAATCAGAATTACAGAGGAGATGTACCCATTCAAGGGCAAGGAGATCAACATCTCAGACAAAGGAATGCCTTCTCTGCAACTAATCGGGGATTTTGACCCTATGCCACATACTCTCAAAGGTACCAGAATACCAAATCTTATCCTTCTTTCTCATTAAACTCAAGTAAAAACCTACAGGATGAGAAAGACACAGGTACTGTTAGATTGGAGTGCCAAATATGTAAACGGCCTGGGCATGATGCTCTCCGTTGCTGGTATCGCTTTGACAACTATTATCAAGTAGAAGATATTCCAGCTGCACTGACAGCAATGCATATTGAAGATCCAAAATGAAGTGAATGGTATCCTGATACTAGAGCTACAGCTCACATCAGTGTTAATCCTGGTATTCTTCATACCTTTTCTAAATACCAAGGACTCGATACTGTGATGATAGGAAATGGATCATGTTTACCTGTTACACATGTTGGTAACACTTATCTAAATACAGAAGGTAATACATTACCATTTAATGATGTTCTCATAGTACCAGAAATAAAGAAGAATCTTCTTTCCGTGTCTAAACTCACAGATGACTATCCTTGCTCATTTATCTTTGACAAACTTGGTGTTTATGTAAAGGATAACAATACCAAAGTAACAGTCAAGCTCGAAAGGAAGAATAGGGGCCTTTATCAAGTTGATACACAGACTGCAGCAACCTTTTTTACTCAAAGATAGAAAACGATGAATGCAGAGATATGGCACCAGAGACTGGCTCATACAAATTCTCAGATAGTGAAACATCTGCAACATCAGAAACTGATTCATTTTAATTCAACTTCTTCGAACATTTGCAACAAGCTGTCAAATAGCAAAAGTACAGCTCTATCCTTTCCTTTATCGGATTCTACATCAAATTTGCCACTAGAAAAGATTCACTTGTGACATTTGGGGGCCCTCACCGGTCAATTCATTTCGAAGTTTAGATACTATGTGATTTTTGTTGACAGTTTCTCACGATATAGCTGGCTATATCCAATGAAGTTGAAGTCTGAATTCTATGATATCTTTGTTCGATTTCAGAAATTAGTTGAGAAACAATACAATCATCAAATCAAAATCTTCCAAAGTGATGGAGGAGGAGAGTTTGTAAGTAGCAGATTCCAATATCATCTGCAAAATTGTGGCATAAAACAACATCTATCCTGTCCACACACTCCAGAACAGAATGGGGTTTCAAAGAGAAAACATAGACATATTGTCGAACTGGGATTAGCCATGTTATATCACTCCAAGGTTCCACTGAAATTCTGGGTAGATGCCTTTGTTACAGCAAATTACATTGTAAATATACCTCCAACACCAAAACTAAAGATGGATACACCCTATAACAAGATTCATTATACTCAGCCACAGTATGATCATTTGAGGGTGTTTGGTTGTGCATGTTATCCATGCTTAAGACCATACTCAAAACAAAAAATTTGATCCTCGATCCCTTACCTGTGTATTTTTGGGATATAGTGAACTGCATAAAGGGTATAGATGCCTTGTACCTACTGATAATCACATATATATATATATATATCAGTAGACATGTGATTTTTGATGAAACATCTTTTCCTTTCACAAAAAGTGTGATCAATGAGTATGGACAGTATACTCCTTTATATAGACAATGGGTTGAAGAAGTTAAATTGTTCGAACCTCCAAGTATTGACACAACAAACAATAGCTCCCTTCATCAGTCGATAAGTAAAGGTCAATATCATCCTGATATGGATAGTTATGACAATGAACAGATGACACAAGCTACTTCATTAACACCAATGCAGAATGACTCTATCACAGAAACTCAACCAGTACCTGGTTCTTCATCTTCTCAAAATACACTACCTACCAATAACAGTCCTGAACTAGAACAACACAATCTTGGCCTATCCTCTGTTCAAAGAAACCCTGTTGTTCATCACAGACTCGACTCAAATCAGGTATTATCAAGCCAAATCCAAAATATGCTTGTTTGGCTGAGTATCAAGTTCCTATGGAACCAAGATCCATTAAGTCAGCATTGGCTGATAAAGGCTGGCACAGTGCAATGCAAGAAGAAATGAGTGCTTTGTATGCCAATCACACCTGGACATTGGTTCCAAGAACAAACCAGATGAATGTCGTAGGCTGTAAATGGGTCTTTAAGACCAAACTGGCACCTGATGGTAGTCTAGACAGGCTAAAGGCTCGACTGGTAGCCGAAGGATTTAATCAAGAAGCAGGACTTGACTTTACTGAGACTTTCAGCCCTGTTGTGAAACATGCAACAATTCGCATAGTACTGTCCATAGCTCTAACGAAACAATGGACAATACACCAACTTGATGTGAAAAATGCCTTTCTTCATGGAGACTTGAATGAAACGGTCTATATGGAACAGCCTCCTGGCTTCATACATCCTCAAAAATCGAGCTATGTCTACCTTCTTCACAAGTCCTTATATGGTCTTCGACAAGCTCCGAGAGCCTGGTTTGATAAATTCAGCAACTTTCTCCTTGAAATTGGTTTTTTCTATAGTACAGCTGATCCCTCCTTATTTGTTCTTCATACTGAGTTGCATACAGTATTATTACTGCTTTATGTCGATGATATCATCTTGACAGGAAGCTCACCTCAACTCTTAACCACATTGATTCAAAATCTCAGTTTTCAGTTCCATATGAAAGACCTTGGATATCTTCACTACTTCTTAGGCATTGAAGTCAAACGCACCTTACAGACTTTATTTCTATGCCAAACAAAATATGCTGTCGACTTACTTAAACAAGCTCATATGACAGATTGCAAACCAATCTCAACACCCTTGCCACTACGATCAGTTTTCATGGCGAATGCTGAAACTCAGCTAACAAATCCTGTTGAATACAGAAGCCTGGTAGGTGGTCTTCAATACTTGACAATAACTCGACCAGATCTAGCCTTTACAACAAATCTTCTCTGTCAAAAGATGAAACATCCCACAGTGGCAAACTTTCATCAATTAAAAAGAGTCCTTCGATATGTCAAAGGAACTGTCCATCTTGGATACTATCTCCACTCCAAGAGTTCGACAAGTCTTTATGGTTTTTCAGATGCTGATTGGGCAGGTTGTCCTATCACTCGACGATCTACTACAGGCTTCTATACTTTTCTAGGCTCTAATTTGATTTCTTGGTCAGCCAAGAAACAATCCACTGTTTCAAGGTCTTCCACAGAAGCAGAGTATCGGGCACTAGCTTCTACAACGGCTGAATTAACTTGGATCAACTTTGTACTACGTGATATTGGTATTCCTCTTGTAGCAGCTACATCTTTATTTTGTGACAACAGATCAGCTATTTCCCTCACAACAAATCCAATCTTGCATGCTCGCACAAAGCACATAGAAGTTGATTTTCACTTCGTTCATGAAAAGGTGTCTTCTGGTTCCATTCAAGTCCAACATATTCCTAGCCACCTCCAGTTAGCTAACATTTTCACTAAATCCCTCTCCCAATCAGCTCATATATCTCTATGCACCAAATTGGGAATGAGATCCTTCACCCTTCCCAATTTGAGGGGGGATGTTAAATGTAAAGGAACAAAAGCTGATGGAGAAGAACGGAAACGGCACGTGTTGGAAAACAATAAACAAAAGGAAGCAGAGGACTTGGTGATGCAGCAAACTACAAGAAATAATGATCAACAGTAAAGATCTTATAATAAAGACCAGCTTGGATCGACATCAATGAAGGAGATGCCCAAAATAGAGAATGACATGGATCACCAAGTCATGTAAAACCAACACATGTGCTATAAGGTGTAATCGGTTAGCTGTATTCTGTTAAGGAGTAGCTGTATTATGTTTTTCCTTGTAACCGAGATTCGGTTTTATCTGTTATTCATTGAATGTACTTTCTCGTCCATATAAGAAGTAAGGAAGAAGATAGATAAGAGAGAGAGAGAGAGAGAGAGAGAGAGAGAGAGAATGAAAGAGTGAAAGGGGTATCTTCTATGAATGCTCGGTATCCTTGTATCAGATGAAAAGCTTCGAAGGATGATCAATGGCAGAAGGTCTCGATGCAGAAGCTACAAGTAAGATCGAACAGAGGAGGTAGAATAGAGAATCTGTACTCATTACTATTTCAAATACTTTGTATAACAATGATACAATTGATACAATGACATACAAATCACTTCCAGAATCGATCATTCTATCTTAGATTCAGTTCTTCATTTCATCTGCATCTGTTCATTCTCGTATTGCCATCTGGTTCTTCATCTTCTCAAGCATGAGTCTAGACCAGGGGGCTTGATTCGGAGAAAAGAAGGAGACGGAGTGAGAGAGAGCCAGGGAGCCTTCGCCCTGCGTAACCTCGTTCAACGATCTCCTCCGGTCGACGTCCTCAAGCTGAACCTGTAAGCCCCTTTATTTTCCCCGTCCGAACCCTGTTTTGGGCACACCGAGCTGGAGCTCGAGGCCATCCAGCTCACGCGAGCTCTAGCCCCGCCGGTTTCCCATTGAGCTGCTGTGTGTTCTGGTTCCCTTGTCAAGAGTCCCGATCCAGCTTTGGGTCTCGGTCGAGCCGGAATCTCTCGTTCCTCTAGCGTATTCCACCTGTTCGATAGAATGCCACAACGAGATCTAGTCTTTGTGCCTTCGTCTTTGGCCGAAATCGAGTTGTCCCTGTGCGTCGCGCTCTATTGTGATGCTCCAGTGGTGTTGGGCGACCTTGGGTGTTAGCCGTGTAGTCGTTTGCCACGTTCCCGTCATTACCGTTGTTTGTTCAGTGTTTACCCGGGAGGGTGTGCTTGGCCGCCGGCGGGGAGGTCGGCTGACGGGTGGCTGTCGAAGTGGACGACCGATGAAGGGTGGTGGTTCAGCGGCGGCTTGAGCTTAACGGAGGAGCTTTGGGGATGGATGTCGCTCCAGCAGAGAAGGGACATCGTGAAGAAGACGACGTAGAGAAGGGAGGGTGAAATAAAAGAAATTAAAAAATAATAAAAGAAAGGAAAAAGACAAAGGGCTCAATAGCTCGGCCTGGACACCTATTTTGGATTAAAAATATTTAAAATTTTTTAAAAAATATTAATCGTTAAAAATTAATTAAAAATTCGGAAAAAAAATATTCTTCTAAAATCAGAAAAAACTTAAAAATTAGTTTTTAAGTAGTTTTCTCTTAAAGTGAGGGAGAATCATTGATAAAAAAATCGGGCTCAAAGTTGAACAAACTCTTAGAGCTTTATAATAGGGTTTCAATATTTATTTTTTTAGATGAATAATCAATTGATTGCACACTTTCATTATATTGATCGTGGTTTCCCTTTAACGAAGTTAGGAATGGCACTTTTCTTATTTCCTAGTACTATAATTCTTGCTTTTCCTTGTAATTTATTTAATACTTTCTAGTTGTGCGTACCTGTGTAATCACCTCATATGTTAGTGAATAGATTCAAAATCAATCCAGACCACTTGACAAACACCTTTTTGAAATGAATAAGATTATGTACTAAAATGGCACTAGTTAATCAATTAGTGTAATCAAGTCCTAATCCTAAATTCTTTAATTGTATAAGAAATGAGGTATATTCCCATGCCTCACTTGATTTTTAGCCGACCCTAATAGATTGATGGTGACTACTCATTAGAAAATCCTTATAGCATCAATTAGACCCAACATCGAATACTCCAACATCATGGGAGGTTTGGGCTTGGGAGGGCGCACAATTAAACGAGAGCAATAGGCTGCATATCGCCTAAACTTATGTCTTTTCCCCTTTGGACAAAAGAGGTAGGTCATGATGGTGATCATAAAAAATAAAATTATTCGTTATGAGAAGATTATTTTTGCATTCATCAATTTCTCTAATTATTTAATAGTTCCAAAACTTTTTCTAATCAATTGGCGATTAGAACAAGCACCAACCATTTAAGATAAATAATCAGAATATTAATTATCGTCACAAGATTTATTCATTTAAATACCTTTTGTGACAAAATTATTACATTAGCATGACATTATCGAATTTTACATGATTCATGACATAAAAATCTAGTATTTACTATGATAGGATGTGCAATCATTCCAAATCCAATAATATGAAGAGTCATCTGTGAGTTAGCAAGTGAAGTTCTTGGTCTTTATAAGGAGTAGACATGATGGTTTACTAACATGTGCTAATCACATGAGAAAATTAGTCTTAGCTTGAGATAGCGTGCAACCATTATATTGATTCTTTTTCTTTTTGGAGGTATCGTTTAGTTGTCAAATCTGAATTGCATTCTTCTTCCTTTGTATTGAATCAAGTGTTTCACTTATACTCTCAATTCACTGTAACTAACATATATTATGAGACATTTATCCCTCATATGTTTATTTGGCATCTATCGTAACAAGTTTTTTTTTTTTTGTGGCAAATATTGGAGCGCTAAAACTGACATTTTTCTTATGTATAGCATAGTATAACTCAATTTTTAAAATTAAAAGAAAAACTGCCCTAGTTGGTAATCAATTTTCTTCTATGATATAGAGTTGGCAACACGTAATAGAAGAAATTAAAGGGTCAGATTTCTTGCCTATGAAAACTTGAGGCGCCTAATTAATTGAAGTGACAGGAAACACAAATGAAGGCGGCATGTTTTTTTAACATGTTCATCTTCTTAAATTGAAATCGAATTGGCCTTTGTTTTTACACCTGATACTATTCACAACACTCACGGTTTTAGGGTCTAGCATGTGATATACAGAGAATTATCTAAACAAAAAAAGCAAATAGAGAAATTAACACTAATGTTTGCTAACAAAGGATGTGCAGTCCAATACTAAAATGAGAATAATAAATAGGGTCATAGTACATCCCTGTGAAGGCGAGATATATATCTATTTTTGGCACGGAACTACTTAAAATAAAACTTTGGTACCAAAGTTAGACATGAAAAATATAGCTTCATTACGGCACAAATTTTCATTCACGTCTTCTCAGTCCTTTCAATCCACACCATCCCTCTTTCTCCGCCCACACTTCGTAATGGTTCCGCGAAACCTTCGAGGATTTCGAGAGGGTGCTCAGGCAGCCGCGGCTTATTGTCTAGATTCTCGAGAGCGAGCAGGTGGTTGGGCCCTTCTTGCGGCTCATATATTGAAGAAATTGGTATAAAAGCTGCAACGAAGTATTTCATGAAGATATGGGAAATACGATTACGATTACGAGGTGCCCACCGAATCGTAGAAAATGAGCCAAGGTAAAGTTTCCAGACACTGATGAAGGCAGTGATTCCAATGATTAAGGTGACAACGGCAATCCAAATGCGTTTGCTTACGGTCACGTAAACTCCCGCCATGAAGGCCATGGACATCGTGGCAAGAGCTATGAGTAGCGGTAGCGTTGACATGCTAATGGCCAAACGCTCTGGATCCAAACAATTTCTCTGCACTCAAAGAAGGTTCGCAACTGCAATTATCAAGCTGTACATGGCGACGGTGTTGCAAATCATGAAGACGTTGTACATGGGTTTGTTTAACAGCGTAACAATTCCGGCATCTAGTTCAGAGCCATTATATCTTCCAGGAATTGAAAAGCTGGCAGCGAATGTCATAGTGCCAACGAGTGTTGCCACAGCCATACAGGTATTAGCCACTAGGGGTGAGTGGTTCCCGGTTCCAGTTTGGTTCCGTCTGGAACCTGGAACCTACCCTTAGGTACAGGTTCCTCATTTTTTTGAATCTGAAACCTACCCGTCAGAACCAAGAACCTGAAACCTACCCTGTCTGGTTCCAGGGTCGGTTCCAGGTTCTTCCAAGTTCTTTTTTTTCATTTTCAGATTTGAACTATAACATACTCGCATGCTTTACGGTAACTTCCCACATCTTAGTTGCTATACCAGTGCCAAGAATCTGGACATACATAATCAAAACCAATAAGAAGTTTCTAGAGAGGAAAGAAGATGCTTGATTAACTATAATTATTGTGCCCACATATGTCAAGCATGAACTGCTATAGTTGGAAAAACAAATTAAAAGTTGCCAGCATGTTCCATCATCATTAAGTTGAAGCAAGGTCAAATGCAATTTAAATCAGACAATAACTCAAAATGACTAACAAATGCCGTTGGTTACTTTCCACCAAAAACGAAAAAACCAACTTACTACTTTTTGAATTAAAGGCTCTAGAATTGGCTCCAGCATATGCTGAACAGGTTGCATCTTCATCACTTCAAGAACCACACTAGACAAAGCAAATATCAACGAATACACTGCAATCAATGGTTATGGTCCAGTTCACACTGTAGCAAGATGGGTATGCACAAACTTCTTTTACATATATATACATTTCGTATCGTGCATGAGTTCAAATGGTAAGCCTTTATTTGTAGATGACTACTCTTTTGACTAAAGTTCTGTTATTTTCTCAAACTTTACAAGTTCAATGACATGATCAACGTTCCCCTGTCTTCGGAACCATTTATCGCGGGCTGTTTGGCATATTTCCTGGATAATACATTGCTTAAGAAGGATGGTCAAATCAGCAAAGACAGGGCTAAGGAGTGGTGGGACAATTTCAAGTCATTCAAAGGTGATACAAGAAGTGAAGAGTTCTACTCACTGCCCTTCAACCTAAACAAATATTTCCCATCCGTGTAACTCGCATCACTCTGATTTACCACATGCTGTATCATCGTTCTGCACTCAACAACTGATTTCTAGTGTGTATTTAGCATGATACATGCCTATTTGCTTATAAGAAGTAAGAACCACTATCTTTATGTTCTATTATAGACCAAATGATGAATATTCAGCAGTGGAGATCCACTGAAAAAACAATACAGCTATTTTCTTCTCTCACATGTTCATGAGTTCTGATGTTCCACCACATTTCATACAGAATTGCTTCTCAGCAGCTCGATTACGAGTTGATTTTATGTAGGACGAAACTGTTATGAAACTGATGGAGAAGAGTTTGTTTCTTATACATTAATATGCATAAGTAGACTAAATTGTGAACTAATCACATTTGATTAGAATCTGTCATGTGCAAACCTTTACATTTTAATCAGATCAGATCATGTACATAATTTCATGAAAACTATAGACTTGGAAAATGGAAAGAGAAAATAACAAACTAGATAAGTCTATGTTGGCCACAGAGAGTTGATTTCATACTGGGAGAAAACAAAACCGCTTCACACTACAATAATACACAAACCTCGAATCTATAATATAACTATAGACTTGGAAAATGGAAAGAAAAAATAACAAACTAGATAAGTCTATGTTGGCCACAGAGAGTTGATTTCATACTGGGAGAAAACAAAACCGCTTCACACTACAATAATACACAAACCTCGAATCTATAATATAAAGATCTCAATACTGTCTCCCTAATCATTGTCTTTTCCAAACCTCACTGACCTTGCCCAAATTCTCAAACCAAAAGATTAAGCCACAAACTGAAAAACCTGTAAGTAAACAGATAATGATGTGGGTTGTGTTTTAGAAGGAAATGATGCCCATTCATCATCTCTTCTGGGACCCGTAACTAATCAATCATCCACACATTAATTGAGACATACCATCAGACTTAGTTGCTCAAAGGAGCGTATTAAAGAATATAAGTGGAGTTTACTCTGCAACTTCAGCAACTGGCAACTTAGGTACCTCTTCTATTTTTGCATGCTTGTCTAGCTGGCTAAAGTTCCCCTTTACCTTAAAAAGTTGGTTATGGTGGTGCTTACAGTAGAGGCAATTCAGATGAGTGATGTAGTTTGATGGGCTAATAACACAATCTCCATGGCTGCACCTGAAACGAGCTTTATGATATGATGTTCCATCAATTGCCACCTGAAAGAATCAATAGCCAACAGATTAATTTAAGAAGCTACAAGATGAACAAGAATGAACTTCTGAGATAAATTATGCTCAGATGTAGATTGCATCAAATAACCAATCCTTCTAAAAAACAATTAAGTATAGAAAGACAGATGGCTTAGATGAAATCATATGGACAGGAAATGCAAGAACTCATGCTAAAATGACCGTGATTCATCAAAGTTTTTCATTTTGTACTTTGTGTGAACAATGTGAATGACATTAATTATGCTGTCAAATTACTCATGCTTACTCTAAATTTGATGGATAATTGTGCTGTACTCATTCCACATCACTTAAACAAGGGTAGATCAATCATTGATGACCCTCAGTCACACCACTTATTTTTTTGGTTGAGGCTTAATGTTCAGTTGATGCCAAAAAATGGCTCCATAAAAAGTAGTAGCTCGCCAGCATGTTTCTGACGCTTACCTTTTCAATTGGATAAACAGTATTTTTGCATGCAACACATTTCTCTCGGGTTCCAGAAAAGAATCTCGAGACTTTGCTGTTTGTTTGTACCTGTCAAAAATCGACCATCATAAGCATATTCTTAAAAACTCGATATGTTGCAGAAGCAACTGATTTAGCTAAATCAGAGTACCTACACGGACATGCAAAATGGACTGTCAAAAAGTGACTCACTGAGAGATTCAAGTCTGTGCTAGTGACTTTCGATCACCTTCAAAACTTTTATCTAGGCTGCCATTCATCTTAAACAATTGATCAAAGCGGGGCTTGCAATATAATACGCCCTCAAAGGAGGAGTAGTTACTTAGCTGCAGGAAATGAGAAGAATATTAGAGATTTACAGACTAAATCATCACAGAAGCAAAGGTCAGCGATGGCTCGCCGAGTAGAGGTCAGCGATGGCTCGCCGAGTAGAGGTCAGTAGTGGCATCGAGGGCGAGCGGTGGTGGCGTTGAGCACAGGTTAGCGGTGACTCGCCAAGCAGAGGTCAGCGGTGGCATTGAGGGCAAGCGGCGGTGGCGTCGAGTAGGGGTCGGCAGTGGCTCGCCGAGCAGAGGTCAGCGATGGCGTCGATGGTGAGCGACAGTGGTGGCGTCAAGCAGAGGCAAAGAACGGGAGAGACTCAGAGAAGAGAGAATTGGTCTTCTTGTTTGCTGTGAAAGTGTCAAGCAAAGGCGGGACATTTCGATTTAGGGCTTTTTTCTTCAACCCTAATAGGTTCCGATTCTGGTTCCCGATTCCAGTTCCTATCCCACTAGAACTGGAACCACTGGTTTCCAAAAAAAAGGAACTAGGAATCAGAACCGGTCCCTTTAGAATCGAGAACCGAACCGGAACCTCCGGTTGGGTTCCCTGATTCCAGGTTCTACCCGGAACCGCGCTCACCCCTACTTGAGAGCACCTCGGGTGTTTTTTCGACTGCTTCGGCCTGGGAAGTTATTTGTTTGAAGCGTAATGTGGTTCCTTGGTTCCCCTTCGTTTGGAGCAAATCTATTACCCCAAGGCACCAATTCCACTTGTGGCTCATCACAAGGAACCGTCTTCCCACTCAGGTCCTTCTACTCTCCTTCGGTAGGATTGTCGATGGCTCTTGTGTTTTGTGTAGTACTAGACTGAATTCCATTGATCATCTCTTCTTTGGCTGACAAATTACTGTGGGATTGGTCTCATTCTGGGCTTCAAAATGCAATCTAATTTGGCATGGTCTCATTCTGGGCTTCAAAATGCAATCTAATTTGGCATGGTACAAGACCGTGGTTAGATACCATTTCTTGGGCCCTAAAATTTCTTTCAAGCGATGACTTTTCTCAGTCGATTGCTAGATTTTCCTTCGCTACTCTCTGCCATCTTATTTGGAAAACTAGGAATGGCATTTTGTTTTGGGGTGAATCTCTCTCTGTGCCTACTATGAAGAACCACCTCCTTAAAGTTGTGAGGGACAAAGCTGTGAGGTCTTGACCCAACTAGGTGGCGGATACTCCAAGGAATAGAAGATCTCAATGCATGTGGGGTCTTGACCCAGCTATGTTCACTTCTTAGCCTTTTGGGTGCTCCAGCCTTTGCTATTGTTCGGTGCCCTCCTTGGTGTACAAGTTTTTCAAGCATCTTCTTCTAAGGGTTGGTGCTGAGACAATTGGAGGACCTCAGTGGCCCTTGTTCTTTGTCTCCTCTCCTTTTGTTGGTGGGTGCCATTTGGCTTCCTTGTTGCTACCTCGGTAGCTTTTGTTCTTTTTTTCCTGGCATCCTTCCACTCGATTTGGCTTGTTGCCATTTCAAGTGTAAGTTTTTTGATGCCGGTCTTCCGGGTTGTATAGTTTGATTATAAGTCAATATATTTTACCTTACCAAAAAAAAAAAAAATCTAGTATTTACTAAGATAGGATGGCAGTCAATCCAAATTTAATAACCAGGAAGAGTCATTTGCGAGTTAGCAAATGAGGTTCTCCGTCTTTATATGGAGTAGACATAATGGTTTACTAACATTAAAAGTTTTCACATAATCATTATAAACCATTCTATATCATGTGCTAATCCCATGCGAAAATTAATCTTAGCTTGAGGTAGCGAGCAACCATTACACTCGTTCTTTTTCTTTTTGAATGTGTTGTTTACTTCTCAAATCTGAATTTCATTTATCCCACATATGTTTATCTGGCGTCCATGGTAACAAGTTTTATAGAGGTAAATCTTGGAGGGCTAAAACTGTCATTTTTCTTATTTTATGTATAGCATAGTATAACTCAATTTTCAAGATTAAAGTAAAAATTGTCATAGTTGGTAATCAATTTTCTTCTATGATATATAGTTGGCAATACATAATAAAAGAAATTAAAGGGTCAGATTTCTTGCCTATGAAAACATGAGGCGCCTAATTAATTAAAGCGACAGGAAACACAAATAAAAGTGGCATGTTTTTATTATATGTTCATCTTCTTAAGATAATTTATCGAGTACAAAAGGAGAAGTAAAATTGAAATCGAATTGGCATTTGTTATTAAGCCTAATTCTATTCACAACACCTATGGTTTTACAGTCTAACATGTGACATACAGAGTAACAAAAAAGCGTATAGAGATATTAACACTAATGTTTACTAATAAAGCATGTGCAACCCAATAATAACACGAGAATAATAAATAGGGTCATACTACATCCCTGTCAAGGCAAGATATATATATATCCATTTTTGGTATAGAACTAATTAAAATAAAACTTAGGTACCAAATTAGACATGGGAAATATAGTTTAATAACGATACAAATTTTCATTCACGTCCTCTCAGTTTTTCAAACCTCACCATCCCTCTTTCCCCACCCAGTAATGGTTCCGCCAGACCTTCATGGATTTTGAGAAGGTACTCAGGCAGACGCGGCTTATTGTCTAGTTTTTCAAACGAGCAGGTCGTTCGGCCCTTCCTTCGGTCTCAGATTTTGAAATTGGTAGAAAATCTCTAATGAAGAGCCGAACATGACGATACATTACTGCCCGATGAAACCAAATCTCAAAGAACGTGCCAATGTAAAGACTCAAGATACGGATGAGGGAAGTGATTCCAACGATCAACGTAACAGTGGCAATCCAGGTGTGTTTGCTTACGGTCACGTAGACACCCGCCATGAAGGATATAGACATTGCGGCAAGAGCTATGAGCAGCGGTAGCCTTGACTTGCGAATGGCCGAACGCACTGGATCCCAACCATTTTTCTGTGCCCAAAGAAGGTGCACAACTGCGATTATCGAGTTGTACATGGCAACGGTGTTGCAGATCACGAAGACATTGTACATGGGTTTGCCCAACAGCATAGCCATTCCAGCATCTGATTCAGAGCCATTGCAACCTCCAGGAACAGAAAAGCCAGCAGCGAATGTCATAGTACCAATGAGCGCTGCCACAAGCATACGGGTATTAGCCACGTTCCGTAGTCTACGCAAATGCTGAGGCTTATGAAATCTGTCCGGGCCTAAGCCTTTTGGCCGGCATATTTCTTTGTCTTTGCTTTTGGGTGCTCCAGCACATATTAAGATTGTTGCTGTCTTTGTCTGGTTAAAGCATAACAGACAGAAACACCGTTATTATCAGTGAAGATGGACTAACAATCAAAGATTTAGAACTCAAAGAAATGAAACCTTCTCAAGTGATCCATAGACTAGCAAATGCAATTTCTGATCTTATTGTAGAAACTTAATTCAACGTAACACATTTGATTTGCTTTCGTCTCTCACAAAAAGGAAGTAGCTAAATAACAGTGACAAACAAAAGTAGATAAAATGTTAATCCATTACGTAGATATCATCACCTCGTTAAGGGAAGCATCAAATTTGTTCATATCTTCGACGAAGTCGAGAGCCGTCAAGTTGTCATTGTTTACAAGCTTTAGATTGACTCTGTTGTCTCGGGTGAGAGAGCGCAAAACCTTGGTTTGCCACTCCAAAGTGGCCACATGTAGAGGCGTATTTCCTTCCTTGTCTTTTGCATTTATAAGCTTCTCTAATTCAGGATTGCCGAGTATGTAGTTCACTACAGAGGTCCTCCCATACTTTGCTGCAATATGAAGTATATTTTGCCCCTCCTTCAAACTTTGCAACTCTTCCGGATCCGGCCAATGTCGAAGTAGCTCCTTCATTATTTCCAGATGACCCATCATACAGGCAACATGGATTGGAAGATAGCCGTCTTCATCGTCCTCAAAGGCGCTTGAAGCAAACTCATCAGCTAAGAATTTGACTCCATCAACATAGTTAACACAGGCAGCTAGATGGAGGGGAGTTCTTCCTCCAACACCGCTTAAATCAAATAGCTCTCTCTTCAGCTTTGATATCTTTTTCAGCATTTCTACATCATTAGAGCAGCAAATGAATGAACTTGCTCATGGCCAAGGCCCAAGGGTCTAATTTCTTAAAATAAAGCAAAAATGCAATCGAATAGACAACGGGAATGCTTCACAGCATAAAGACAATCATTTCCAAGAAGTAGATTACCACATTGGAGTACTCAAGGGTAGCCATGACATGAGTCTCCTCCTGTTTTACCAGAGATGCTTGGACAATAATATAAGTAGTGTAGTATCTACAAAGGCTTAAACAATGAGTACCGACTACTAGAGTATTAACTTGGTGAAGTTTTTCATGGGGTAAATTTTGCTGGGACCCAAGTCCAAACACATTGTCTCTGCCTTCTTTTGAGCCAAAATTTATAGGAAGCTTTCGATAATTGATGAAGGCTCTAGATAAAGTTTAAACCATTCTAGCGGAAAAATAAAAAAATGTGTGAGACTTAGGGGTAAGAAAAAGGAACTGTCTAGATCGGACCAAACCGATCAGTTCTGGGTAGTTTCCGAGCGCACCGGTCCGTTTTCCAGTTTCAAGAAAGTGGAACAGTGATTTTCGTATAGTTCTTGGTTCTATGTGCCGGACCATCCGGACCAGGCCAATGTTTATTTTATAATTGTTTTCCTACGGAGCTCCTCTTGGAAGAGCTGGAGGTAGGCCCAGAAGTATTAGATTCTCTCTCACTCTCTGCGAAGCCTCACGCATTTTGTTAAAACACTAGACATCCAAATCACGACCGTGGGTAGCTTTCGTCCGCTTCAAGCTCTCTCTTATCTCGCAGGGCGCTTTCCTCCTCCTTCACCACGAAAGCGCCATCACTTCCATAACCCATCATTAACTCCATGGCCGTATCTCTCTCCCTCGACCGATTAGAGAAAGAACGCATGAAGAAGCTGAGACCAAGGGTCTATAAGAAAAGTGGGAAGGGGTCGCAGGACATAGATCTCTGACGAAGAAAAGAGCGAAAGAGCAAGCAGAGAGGGGAGAGAGAGAGAGAGAGAGAGAGAAGAAGAAGAAGAAAAGCGGGGTTCGAAAAATGATGGGGGCCCATAATGAAGCGATAGATAAGACTTGTCAAAAACCTTATAAGATTTAAAAAAGAGAAATGTGTATATGACTCTTAAATTTATCCTGAGAGAAAAATATATATTTTTAATTATAATAATTAATAATTAATAATTAATAATATTGTGGAGTTAAATTTTTCAAAAATTTATAATTCATAATATGTTATTATTATAATAATAATTCAAAAATTATTATGCTAGTAAAATCTTTTAAAAACAATAGAAGGGTGGGAGATTAGGTTGAGAGGACATAAAGAGACATGATAACAATGGAAAGAGAGCAGTTGGACAGGGGGCAAGAACAGGATCACCCCGAAACCGATTATCGAGACCTATAGGTTCAACAGCTGGCATGGACCTAATATAGACATCCGGATATATGCATATGATCCGACTGATACAGTTATTAGAGGGAGAGCCGTAAGGACAACCACTAACCTAACCTTCGGTGCATCACGGCTCCGTGGACAGGCGACATGCCTTGCATCCTGAACCAAGGGACTTCATTTTCCTCCATCGCCTCCATCAAAAGTTCGAGAATCTTCGAGTCCCCTATCTCGACTGCCAAGTATAGCGGGCACTTGCCCTCCTTGTTCCCTGATACACCGAAGTTGAGGCTCGACTCAGGAGCAGGCGGGTCAACTCGGCGTCACCGTTCTTCACAGCCTCATGCAACGCCGTGTTCCCCGCATCGTTCGCCATGTCCACAGTCCTGCCGCAGCCAAGGAGGAGCTCAGCCGAGCGGATCCTGCCAGCTCTGGCAGCGACATGGAGCGCGGCGTCCCCTCGGTAGTTCGCATCGGCTGCAAGCCGCTTGTCAGGGATGACCTCAAGAAGGGCTTGAAGGATGTCGACGTTCTTGATACCCGCTACGACGTGGAGAAAGGAGTTCCCCGAAGGTCCCCGCATGTTGAGGATGTCGGACAGAGAGACCCTCTCTTCGGCGGAATACTTTTCGAGGGCTTCAATGAACTTGTCGACTTCACCTTCTTTCACGGCGTCGTGTAGCAACGGATTCACACAACGCTTGAATTCTGCTTGCCAGGGTGATTTGGTTATCAAATCTAGTGATTTCAATCTGGCCCTTCTCTGCTCCCAGATTTCATCATCCTCAATAGTTATGCTCACGCGATCGCGATCCATCTTTAGACTCCGAAAGTTGAATGTCGTTTTAAGACGATGGTCAGGTTGAACTCTCTTGCGGTGCCTCACAACCAACAACTCGGAGATCTTTCCTTCTCTGGCTGTCAGTGCATATCATGTGGTCAAGAGCTATCGTTCGGATAAAAGAAAGAAAATCTTTGGCGCCGTAATCCACCGCAGAATTCATTCTTAAACATCGCGCTGCATTCCGTACTATGAACATTGTCTGCGCGGACTATTTACGCAAGTAATTGAGATTCTCATTCCACATCAAATTATCAAGTCCGGTTTTTTTCTCAAATTTAGATGGATCTGCGAAGATGTATGTGAACGGCATGTGAGTTCCTCAGAGCAGTGCCCCGACATGAAAATTAACAGCAAGGTAAGTACTGCTCGGAAATTCAAAGAAAACTAAACTACTCCACCAGTAGTAGCAGACTAGCATTACTTTTTAGTGACATCAATAAGAAAAATGCTAAATTATATTGAAAAGAAAATTTATGCATTATTCTGAAGTTATGATCATCTATAAGATTTTAAGCATCGATAAATTAATTTTTATATTTATATATAAATTTGAATTAGAATCTTCATTTTTAAATTTAAATATTAATTTGTAATGAATTTATTCTTATGTCTTGTTCCTAGAAATGTTCTTTACAGGGATTAATTCCAGCTATCCAAGAGCTTTATGTGAATTGGAAGAAGAATCTCAGAGGCAAGGCTCGACAAAAGTTCTTATGGAGGTGCTCTCAAGTAACAAGATTACCCTTGTATCCATGCTTTAGGACATAAGAATCCAGGGGATGAGAAGAATTTAAGAAAAGATGTCAGTTGCTGCAAGATGGAATGGAAAGCATTGCCCACAAGTTCTGATGAAATTAGAGGAAAACAAGGCTGAAAGCACTCATTGCCATGAGGATTCGAATGGCAGAGAAGGGCATGAAGTAAAGCATATAAAAGGTAAGTTTGTGGTTAACATGGATGAGCAAACTTGCTCTTGTAGATCATGGGACATGTCTGGTATCCCACGTCCTCATGCAATGTGCGCCATATGTTACAAGCGAGAGGAACCTGAAAAGTATTTGACTAACTGGTACAAGAAAGAGAATTACATAAAAATATTTGTTTACCTTAGAGACTGTGAATGGTACGGTTTATGTGCATTTGTAATCTACATACAACTTTCAATTTGTTAACACCTAAATTTTGGCCTCACATATGGTCATTTATTTGCCTAAAAATTTAGGGATCGACACGATCCCTCGGCAAAATTGGCATTGCATAATTTTACATTGCATTTATTCATGTTCACTATCTCGAACACTTTTCAATGATATCCACAACCACCATCATCCCCATCACCGTCATCATCATTTCATTTCCATTTTTTTATCCTTGACACTTCTTCACGGATGATGGTGCTGGCATTGGCGTTGCTCATGATGTCCCGCCTTCATTTTGCTTCATGGACGACGACAAGGATCATTAAGCTAAGTCTAGCATCTTTTGTTAGTTTGACTATGTGCGACTCCATTTTTCTATTCGAACTATTGTAATTGTGTTTTCGTTTATTCTCCAGGTTAAGCTCCAGGGGAAGGACCTCTTGAGGATTCACATCTTCGTCTCATTCGGCACGCGCACTCGCGATCTTTTCTCTCGACAATGCTTAGCATATTCATAAGAAGTCTTCGCAAGATGGAGGCTACACACATTCACGTTTCTCAGTCACCACGCGCACCTCGGCAAAGTGAAATAGAATGGGAAGTTTGTAGGGGAGGAGTTTTTTTTAACAGAAAAGCAAAGTATTACCCATCGGTTCCTTCGCCATCACGTTCTGTATATTTCCATGGTGACCTTCTTATTATTTTCAGAGGACATAGAATAAGAAAGAGAGAGAGAGAGAGAGAGAGAAGACCGCGCTTTAGAAGCGCTCCAGTCCCTGCCGCTTCAATCCAACGTCGCTTGCGATTTCGGTGACGTTGCAGCTCTCTGTCCGCTACCATCCAGCCCTGCAGCAATGAAACGATCTGGTGATGATCCTAGTGTCCTCCTACGTCCACGCCACGACGCCATCCACTGCTGAAGCTGTTGCTACCATCGCCTCATTGGCATCCTCAGCGAGTTCCTAGGCGACACCGGCAAGTTTCTGCTCGTGCCCGGTCAACTCCTGTCTCCAGTGAGAACTAGATCTCGGCAAGTCCCCTCGGAATGACAGCCCGCACCACTGCATCTCCCGCTGGCCGAGCAACAACCAACAATGCGTCTAGCACTTCCAGAGTAGCCCATTGCTTTGTTTACTTCTTGCAGGTTGTCTTGGTGAACGCTGCAGTACCGTCATTCTCGGTGGAGTGCCCTAATCCTCCACCGTCGTTGTTCAGTTCATCCCGGAAA
This sequence comes from Eucalyptus decipiens, assembly GCA_014182575.1. Taxonomy (NCBI): domain Eukaryota; kingdom Viridiplantae; phylum Streptophyta; class Magnoliopsida; order Myrtales; family Myrtaceae; genus Eucalyptus; species Eucalyptus decipiens. The sequence goes on along the minus strand of CM024611.1, from coordinate 34,774,021 downwards.
GGCTTGGATAGCAAAGGCTATTTCTTCACCGCAACCAGCCTTTTTGTGCCCCTTGCTTACACTAAACCTCGTGGCTACGCTCCTTAACATCTTGTCCTATTAGTCTCATATGCCTCGGGCTAATTTAGTCAAGGTGAGGATGAGGTTTGTTTCAATAATTGATGGTCCCAATACGTGATTTAAGTACATGTTTTTTAGTCGATGAATGCTTAGGTCAATATGGTTTAATTGTTTCCGTGCATCAACAAAGACATTCGGCTTTTGGATCTTTAGACACTAAGTTATAAACCAATATTGTCTTGCATGGATTGCTATGTTCGAGTATGTTATCAATATTGTGATTAATTCGTATATCATTATTGCACGTAACTATATTACGCATGTATAGAGTGCATTATATTTACATTTAGAGTCTTAAATATTTAGTCTCATTGCATATATAGGCTTGAGGACATGTTAGCTTTGAATCCTTATAGATTCAGGTTATTGCATAACTTTCATAAAATAAAACAAATAAAAAATGTTATTTAGTTTTCATTTAGGTCACGTGTAGACCTAGGGTTAATTAGTCTTATGTCATACAAGGGGCTTTCAGGCCTAAAAGCCCTTGGGAAATGCTAGACCGTTTGGTTCAACTTTGAAGCTAGTTTTTAGCTTTCAACTTGCCTTCAAAATCTTTGCCCAAAGCTAGTAGAGACTAGCTTTGAGCTTTCAGCATTCCACCGAATGTTGAAATTATTTTTTCCCTTCCAAAACTATCCTCACTAATTTTTCATATTTCCGATTTTGCCCTGATTATTATTATTTTTAATTGAAAAAGGAGGTAGCTCTTCACCGATGAGCCAGATCTGGCACCGACAGCCGTCAGCTGAGGTCGCCCGAAGTCGAGGGACCTCCAGCGAGGGTTGCGCGACCTAGGCGAGGGGCGCGAGGTCGCCCGACCTTGGGCGACCCAGTGACCGCCGCTTGGGTCGAGTGGCCCTAGGTCGAGCGACCCTCGCTGAGGGTCGCCCGAGGTCGAGCGACCTTCGACGGCCCTTAATTGGGTTACGCAACCCTCGCCGGAGGTCGCCTAACCTCGGGTGACCTCAACCACAACCGCCGACACCATATCTCGGTTCATTGGCGGCCGTAGCCTTCGCCGGACCGGCGAAGGGTTAGTTCAATTTTCAAAAAAAAAAAAAAAAAAAAAATATATATATATATATATATATATATATATATATATACCCATCAAAGCTATTTGCGAAAGTTTTTTTAACCAAATGCACATTCAACTCAAAGTCCATTTGCAAAATTTTTTGTATCAAACACAATTGCATTTCCCCAAGTAGCTTTGGACTTTCAGCATTTGCATTGAACTCAAAACCCCTTACAAATGCTGAACTAAACGCAGTCTAAGTATCATATAGATAGTTTTAGTTATCTTAGTGGCATCGGTAAAAATGGATAATGACTAAGTGCAAAACATTTTCAAAATAAAGAGAAAATGCACCGAAATGGCACTAGATAAATCTAGCATAACCAAGTCTTTGTACTCATGAATCTCTGGTTCACAGAAGTAAATTATACTCCCGCATTTTACTTGGGTGTCTAATCAACCCATAATTGATTAGTGGTGGCTTCAATAGGTAAGTTTAATCACATGTCGTATTGAGTACCAAGTTGCAATTAGTAGGGCTCACAAGATTCCGTGCTAAATGTTAACGATGGCCTCACAAGAGAAACCTTTGCTCCCATTTAGTAATCCATTAGCTTTCCCCTTAGTGGTCCACTTCTGGGAAGGTTGCAACACAACTTACCTGATTTTATATCTTGAATCTCTTTTTGCGGGACTAGTGCTATGGCCGAAGAGCAATTTAGCCCCCATCATCCCACCAAAGTGGGAGACCGAAGACAGAACATAACAGCAGGACGAGCCAAAGACTTCCGCGAAGATTTCCAGATCAGGTTTATGCAACCTACCTTCTCATAATATCAGGACATACCCAATGAAAGAGAATAATGACGAAAATGTAAGCATGTTATTACTTTCCTATCTATCTACTTTGATTGCTATGATATGTTCTAATTTTGCATGGACAGAATGAGGGCAAGGTTAGCGAAAAGGGAAAATGAATAGAACAAAAAGAGAAAGCATCATTGGGCTGGCCACGGCATTCATACAAATCTAAACTCTGGTATCTCAATCCTAAGCATAACATTTGGCATCAGAGAAATGTTACTGACTATATTACATACGATTCACTATGAAATATTAATATTAGTAGTGGCTTTTATGCATTTAGTTGTTTATATGCATTGTATTAATGCCGGTCATACGTGTGTAATCAATTAGCTGTGTTATGTGATGAACCTATTATTCAATCAAGTTCTCTGTAACAGCTTGGAACTTCAAGCCAACAAGTGATATCAACACATGGGGCAGAGTCATCTCAACTGCACCATGTGAGAGTGACGAGAACGACAGTAGATATGGCATCTGGAACTGAAGGAAAGTGCAAATGGAGCCGCTGGACGAGTCGCATCAACTTGTGGCGGGTCTACTTCGAGAGTGGCATCAAAGTAGCGCGGCTGTTAAGGAGCCCTTTCCAGAGGATGGCCAACGTCGGAAAAGACAAAAGATCATTGCACATTGTTTCAAAAACACTACAAGTGAGGAGAATGGACCTACTGAAGCTGTTGACCTATGCTGAGTTGTTTGCTTTGGTGGGTTTTGCTTTTATTGTGAGGACATGTGAGGAGATGGCAGCTTTTAACGGCCTTTCTTGTTAGAAGCAAGTTTTTGGCATCCTAAACATGTAAGAATGATTGATTTGGCCGGGAATCTGGCCTTGAATTTATTCTGCAACCTTTTAATTATTCCTGTGGCATTTGCCTTTCGCATCCAATTAAGTAAAGTAGCTACCGTGAAGCCAGTGGTACAGCTCCAATCCAATAAGGAAAAAATGTCACATTCAAGAAGACATTGAACTATTGAAGAGTGGCCAACACGAGGAGATCAAGAATCATACTTTTTTTTAAGAAACGCGCCTTGTCTCTTCTCTAAAAATTTCAAGAGATTTCTAGATCACCTAAATATCTAGATACATTGTTGAAAGATATTTAATGAAGAGTGTGGACATGACTACGAAGATATTTCTCTAGAATTATCTAGAGAACGATAGGAATATCTAAAAAGACATATTTTCTCTAGAAATATCTAGGGAGATGTTATCTAGATATATCTTTCTCGAGATAGAAAAATCAGAACTGCATCTCTGAAGTTCAATATACTTCTCATTCAATTGTGGAATGGTGTTTTCATGAGAAGTAGATAATCTTTACTATAATACAGTACAAAGTAATGATTCTAGACACAACAGTGACAATGTTGTATACATTTTTCATAGATGATCTTGACGTGTTGATCTCTTTCGGTGCCTCAAGGACAATAGATGACACTTTTACAAATTAGATGGCGGTTTTTAAGCTAAGTGAAAGTAGCTGGGCGAAAATAATTTTCAAATAAAAATACATAGGTCAGTAGGTTGTGCACCTTGCTTGACCTCACATCTGTTGACGACGCACGATGCCAGTGACCTACATAGTTGCGGTGGTGGGGCCAGGCTCCATTGTCGACAGTGGCGATTCACCATCGCTATTGGGAAACTTGATTTACACTCGGAAAATTGGGGACAAAAAAGCCGTTGCCATTGCAATGGATTAGTTGTATGATATTCAATTGAATGTCATGCTTTTTTATTCTAATCATATGAGGGTCATATAACTGTTTGTTTGATTACTTGAGTGCCATAATTTTTTTTTTAAAATGTTAACAAGTGCCATATCATGTCGGATTTTGAGCATCAGGTAAACGTTTTTAAAAAGTTACTACAAACAAGTGATCAATTGAAAGTTATAATACTCAAATGAACTTTTTTTAGAGGTAATTGGCATTTAAGTGGTTGAACAAAAAAAAAAAAGTTATGACACTCAAGTGGCAGCGTAAGTTTCAGGAGTAAGGACGCGTAAGTTTCAGAAGTGGGTTTCGACTTCCACGCCCTGTAAGAGGCAGGGCAAAAGTCTAAGAGTGAGTGTAAAGTAGGAATAGAATATGACTGACAAAAAAAAAAAAAAGTGACAGCCAAGAGGCAATTTGTGACGTCGTAAAAAAATCAGTCAAAGTGATTAATTTGAAGCCAGGTCATTGCATGGGAGTACATGAAATTATTAAAACCTTTAATAAAAAATAAATTGAATGACGATTGACCAATCTAGATTTAAACTTTAAGTGAAAAAGTACCTCTTTCATTCACATTGCCAATTGTTGGTACCAAAATGTCAGCACTGTCACTCGAGATCATGAAAGAGGGGAGTGGCAATGAGTTTCAAAGAAAGAGCATTCCCATTGTTCTTTTTTTTTCACTTAGGATTAAGAGTGTGTTTGGAAATATTTTTATTATGGGATAGTTTTTACCTAGAAATAGCATTATCTTTAAAAGAAAAAAAGATTAAAAAAATCCATATAGTAAAGCCCTAAGAGTTTATTTAATTTTGAATCCAATTTTCAGCAAAAGATTTTCATAATTTTTTATGCTAAATTAATTCTAAACTAGAATTAACACTTAAATTTAGTAAAACTACTCAAAATCTAATTTCTAAATTTTCTCTAAATTTATTAATCTATGAATTTTATTTTTTTAGTTATTTATTTATTTATTTATTATTCTGAAAATTTGGACTAAGATTGGCTCGAGAGACATGACTTTGTATCATTGTGTAAAGATGAGCATCATGTTACTTTATTTAATTCTCTCACGGCGAGCGAGTCAAGCAACGGTCGGAATTTTGGAAAGCCCACTGACTATCCTAAATTGAACAGTCAGCAGATCACAGCCGTCCAAACACGATCCTCGCTTCGGAGTTAGTTTTACATCAACGGTCGAGCCGAAGTCGGTGTATCCTTTCCCCATGAATAACAACAGTCCTTTTCCCCTCTCGTGCTCATTCGTGTCCGTTGCTCTCGTTCCGCGTTCCTGGTTCTCCACTCTCCCCCCATGGCTTCTTCTGCGATTTCGTCCTCGTTGATTAGGCGTTCTTCATCGGCGCTTCTCTCTTCTTCTTCTTCTTCGTTTTCCGCTTGTAGATTGATTGATTGATTTTGTCGATGGTGTCCTCATTTTGCTTTCTTGTCTGATTTTGTGAAGCATCATCTGGTTGCGGAGATCCTTGAGGGTTTCGCTCGGCCTACGATGCCTATTTGGTTGTCGGATTTCTTTGGTTTACGCCTCGTCCTTTGATTGCTTTGTGATTCATCGGGCGATCGATTGAACTTTGCGTTGTTGTTTTGACCAGCTTATTCTGGATTCTCGTTGTTCGGTGTATTGGTAGTGTGGCTTCTATCTCTTGACGTCTGAGGATGTCGTTATGGCAAGTTCAACAGAAAGAGAAACAGAAATTGGATGGAAGGAATAGTTCTCTTCCGTTCGCAGATCAGAGTCTGGTTTCCACTGCTGTAATACTTTCTTCTGATACAGTGATTGTCGGGGCCATTTTACAACTGACGTGTTTTGTAGGTGATATGGGTTGTTTTTAGTTTGTAGTGCGACCTTGAGGGCGGGCCTAATTTCTGAATATTTTAAGTTCTCGGTATGAAGACTTTTCTGACAGGACCTAAGTTATACTTCGTTGCAAACTGTTAGCATCTCATTCTGAAAAGATGAACTGGTACTGTGCTTTTGCCTTTTTATCTTTTAATAACATATTCCACGTAGGTACCTTTCATGACTAGAAGGTCTCTTTCTTCTCGTGTTTCATGATTGGCATATGTGATTAGGCCTCACACCGGGATGTTGACAGGACAGCCGTCTAGAAGGTCTCTTTCTTCTCGTGTTTTGTGATTGGTATATGTGATCGGGCCTCACATGGGGACGTAGACAGGACAGCCATCTAGACATAACTCCCTTGGCATTGCTTGCGCTCTAACCGGTTCTCTTCTTTCTGCTGATTCTCTTGTTTCTTATCCATCACAAAGCTGTGTTGTGCCCCGTTTGCTGTCAGCAGACGTGGCTGGTCTGGCTGGGAGAAGCAGACACTTGGTGCTTGGTTGGCATGTTTGTCAAATTTTGTAGTTATTTTTAGATGGGTGACAATTCTGCATAAGCCTTGGTTTGAGGTCTTAACATATCTGGTAAGCACGGACCCCTTCTGATCTCTTATGATACCTAATGTACGATGGGTGAACTTCTACTACTTATATATGATCTAAATTTAATCAAGCATAGCTGTTGAAACTCTTTAGGGCCATGAATTCATAGCTGTCCAATTGCAGCGTGATCATTTGCCAATGGTGATCTTTTGACCAGGAATTTTAATTCATGGTTCTACTGTATCTCATCGGCTCTACGAAGTCATCTTCCTTGTAATTGGAGATACTAAATGGTTGCCTTATGATTGGTTTCATTTGCTTTGGTGTTTACTTTGAAGGCATGAATTTTGAAGCATCTGGCTGGGTCTTTTTTCAGGACAATGTTGGCGACAGCTCCGATTTTATACAGAAAGGTCTATCAAAGCTATTAAGGTTCGAACGCTGATCATATCAACTAATTTTGTGGCTTCCATGCTATACGGACTAATTCAGTCGTTGACAGGTGGTTGTTCCAGTTAAGAGCAATCCCACTAAAGACCGTGTGAGGATGCTAATTGAACGAAACTGTTAGAGAATCCTAGTTCTTTAGTTGGGGAAGGCAGGAGGTTATTAATTAATGCAATTATGTTTAGTTGAGATACTGAATTTTTGTTTTTCTTTGTGGATTGGAGTGATGAGTGAGTGATGTCTGGATCTTTCCATAGGGATCGTTTTTTTTTTTTTTTTTTGGGAGATGCGATGAACATCTAGTTCTCTTCCTGTTGTAGGTTAGAGTCCTTTTGTTGCAAATCACGCTGGATTTGACCTGGTTTGTGTTGTAGTATGTTCACCCATTATACTGACTTTTAGAGGAATGATTTGAGTTAGCAAGCTTTTGCTTTTTGCTTCTCCCAGGGGATTTTTGGCATAAATGGTTTATTTTGGGTGCCAGTTCAAGTCCCTTTCTTTGATGATGTCCTGCTCTCTATCTTCGCCTGCAGACTTTACTGGATGAAACTACAATTACTACAATTGAGGCTTGTTTCCAAGGCTAAGTCTAGTTGTTGCTTAGCTTGGTCATTTGGGGTTTTTACTTTTTCTTCTTCTGGAGGTATTTTTGGTGTAAATGGTTAATTTTGGGAGCCAGTTCACAAAGTCTCTTTCTTCGATGATGTTGTCCTCTAATCTTTTTCTGTGAGCTTCACTAGATAAAACTACAATTGAGTCCTATTTCAAGGCTAAGTCTAGTTGTTGCTTTCCTTGGTGACTTGGTGGCACACTTTGATGGCAGTTTGACTTATTGGATGCTTCTACCTTGTGAGATGGAAATTGATTGCCGATATTCACTAATATCATGGCAGATTATTTGTTTCTACTTTGAATTGGTTTGCTGCAGTCCGTAGAAGCATTCTTATCGGGATCCTCCTTATATTGAAGTTCCAGTTGATATAAATTTGCATGACAAATTAGTTTATATTGCTTGTGTGTTGAAAAGTTACTGGGCCATGAGCTTGCACGATCCCTCTACATGGATGCACCCCTGATTTTCTCCAAAACTCCTATTCTGTTGTCTTTGTTTTCTGAGGAAGTTGGCTCTATTTTGTGCTTTCAAAACTATATCTGCAAGGATGCTCATGGGCATTTTTAGAGTGGATGGATTGGATGTTTTGGCCAACTTTTATAAGCTTACTCTTTGAATGAGATGGTGCACTGGATCGAGTGTTTGGTATCAGCGATGTCCCTTACTTCTGTTATTTTCTACCTAATTTGTCTTCCACTTTTGTTATCTTCTAGTTAAGGTGGAACGTTCAGGTGTTTTCTTTTCTTCACAGGTCAGTGTTCTGTCGAGGCAATACTTTACCTCAACAATTTCAATATGGAGCGTCTGTGATCGGTGATGGTTCTTTCTTGCTGCATAAGCATCGATTAATAGGACAAGCTCTCCTTTCAGAGTAATTTTTTTTTCTGGAAAGGTCCACACAAGTTCTATCTTGTTTCTCTTCATTCTTATCTGTGTGCTATGATCACTAATTGGATCTCTCTAAATCATGGAGATTGCATATGTTACAGTTACACGATATGGTCTGTTTTCTATCCTGGAACTGGCCCCAGGCATTACCTTGCTGGGTTCACCTTCAAACACAACTTCTGTGTTTTTTATGGTCTAGAACGAGAGGTCATTTTGTGTTCTTTCCGTATGAGAGGTTGTTTGAATTGGTTGGACTCTGTCAATGGCCATATAAATGTCAACATTGTAGGTTTTCTTTGGTTATTAGGACTGAAGGCTTACTGCTGACAGACTTGGTTTACTTCAGTGCATATTGGTTGCATCTTATTTTGAATGATGTGCTTCAGATATCTATTATGATACAGATATCTATTAGGATACGTGTTCTTAATCTTTCTTAACTTGTTTTTATCTCTTGACGTTTGTTGAGCCGATTACTTTCTCGGTCAAATTTCTGACGCATCTGGTTTGTTGCAGGAGCTTAATTTCTTGTGTTCCGGTTGCCTCCTTGGGTCTTTGCCATGGTCAGGGACATCATTAGGGTCTACTTTCCTCCTTTGACCAAGTATTAATTTATTGGTTGGTTGTTCTATTTAGCTTTTTTTAAGAGCAGATTCTGGATCTGTTATTTAATGCATTGGAAGTGACTTCTTCTCTTTTCGACTGATCTCTACTTCCAAGGGCGTCATGTAAGGAACAGTAAATATGATGAGTTTGGTCAGTTGTTGCATAGAATAAAGTGTTTGAGCTATATTTTGGGACTGACGATTCCTTTGTGGTGTAATGTTGAGTTGATGGACTAGGAGTACTGGGTGATGGACTGCGACTTTTAATAATTTCCTGCATGGACACTTATGTTTCTTTTTCAAAATTCATTCTTTCATTAATTATGTTTGGGTAGTGGCAAGAATCGAGATGATCATTGTCTGGTTCTAATTGCTTTTGGTTGAAGGTTTGCTGAACTTGAGAAGTGCTGATCCTTTGCCTTTTTGGCAAGGCTAAGAGGATGAATTGTGGAGACCGGGTTTTGTTTAAAATTGTACAAGCTCTCATTTGTTGGATTCTTGACAGTAAATGACTATAATAGTATTGACTCTATTTTCTTTTCTTTTTTTCCTATTTTTTTATTAAAGCAAGATGATCATCGTTCAATTCTCTTTCTATAATAAATGATAAATAGGTTAAAGCAATGACTTTTTCCTTGATGGAACTACTCTGCATGTTATTTGTTACTCTTTTTACTTTCAATGTACTTTGTTGCATGATCACTTGGTAATAGATTTCTTGGATATGCATCTGTTTTGGGGTGGTGTGTATGTCTGCTTGAATTTTGTGTCAATATTATAAATTGGTTTTCTTATGCTGAGTTGTTATTTTGACAGTACCTATTGCCCTTGTTTTTCTATGTTATTTTGAACTTACAGGATGGGTTCTTTTTGAAAAAAAAAAAAAGTATTTGTTTTTTCACTGCAGTATGCAGTAACGTTTATCTCTTGCCAGAACTTTACTAATTGTTTTTCACTCAAAGTTTGATTTGAATTCTGTCTCAATGATTGTTAGCTTCATTTACCCATGTAAGGCCCTAAATTTTCACCCCTAGGCATTTAAAACCTAGAAAAGAGAAATGGTAGATATCCTAATCATTCACAAGTTTGGTGTACAATAACTGTATACAAAATAAACCATTTCTCATGGTGAAAGAGGGTCTTTTTGAATTGGAGAAGCAACAAATCATATGTAACAATTAATGCTTTTGCATACCATGTTTTGTATGTGGTTCTGCATTGCTCTTTACAAACTTCGATTTAGAAATTGACTAGTCATATAGCAAGTGAGCATTTAAGCAAGTGCATTGACAAACCGGATTGGCAGTGGTAAGCGCCCCTGTATTTGCTCTTTATTTGTGGTTATTGTTTTTGTTCTGAATCTGCTTGGTTATTAATGTAGGTGAAACACATCAGAGCCAAATATGCGGATTTTACTTTGGCATTAGTGTTGCTGGCTATCCAGGTTCTTTAATCTGCTCTACTCAATTGTTACCTATAAAGCCTGCATATTTCCCTTTGCAGGATAGGTGTTCTCACGCTTTCCTGGTTCTGCTCGCCCCCCACCTTTGTCTCCCCATGGCGTCTGCTGCCCGGCCTACGATTTCTGTGGTTACCGGAATTATTTGGTTTACAGCCTTGTCCTTAGTCAATCTTTCCTTCATTGTTTTGCCAGCTTACTCTGGATTTTTGTTAGTCGGTGAATTGGCAGCGTGGTTTCTTTCCTCTAGAATCATATCTCTATTGTCTGAGGATGTTGCTATGGGAAGTGCTTGGTTTAGCTCCTCCTCCGATCCTTTATCGATCCATTGACTGACTTTCCATACAATCTACGAGCTGCTTCTAGATTTTGTTATTTGGTGAATTTGCAGCGGCTTCTTTCCCCTTAGAGCGAACTGTTTGTCTGAGGATGTCAAGGACCATGAATACAATGACACCGGTTAGTGTGTTAATACTAGGTGTTTTGGCTTTTTGAAGGACCGATGATCCTTTTGCTGTCTTTTTAGGGTTGAGATGATGATCTAGTGTTTGGTCACATCTAAGACCAAGCAATAGACTGAAAATTACTGGTGTTGATGGAAATTGGTTCTTCAGTTTTTTTATCTCTATGTGATGTTTATAATCTAGTCTTGATTCTCTCATGGGCTGGAGTCTTGCCAAACTTGACAAGTGGTGATCTGCCGCGAGCTGATGATTGCTTGAAATCGGATAAGCACTATGGTTTCACGAGGCAATTATCTGTTTGATAGAAATTTGTTCTTCCAGTCCCATAATTTTCCGATTAATGTGAAAGCTGATCATTCCTTTGGAGGTCAGTGTTTGGTTGATGTATAATCTGTGATGGTTCTTTCTTTGCAAGGTGTATGTGCCACGACAGATCACCATCCAATCCAATTCTGCTTCATCTTCTTTTCAATGAAGTTTGAAAGCGGGTGTCTCCTTCCTGAAAATAGTCCCTACCTCCTGTCCTTATCCATCGGTCTCATCTTGCATCTATCATTATGCATGCATTCCTCTCTCAGTAGCCTCTGCGAAGTACATTTCAGAGGAGACATCGTTCCCGAATGAGCTGTTGATCATTTTTTTCTCTCTCTTCATTGATTGTTAAATCGGTCTGATTGGGTTTATGCTATGTTATTTTCTGAAGGTCACACCTCGCCTCTCTGGGACTCTGCCATGTCATGGGCATTGTTAGGGTTTGCACTCGTCTGGTCATTGATTGATTAAATCACTGATTGATCTTTCCAAGTTCAATTCTGTAATGAGCTGATTCTGGTACACTATTCCATGAATTGGCAGTGGCTTATTTCTTCTTGAAGCGATCATTTTGTCTGAGGATGTTGTCTGAGGACAATGAGTATAATGCTACTGGCAGAGGCTGATTCTGGTACACTATTCCATGAATTGGCAGTGGCTTATTTCTTCTTGAAGCCATCATTTTGTCTGAGGACGTTGTCTGAGGACAATGAATATAATGCTACTGGTCAGTTGGTCAAATTGAATATGTCATTTGGGCTTTCTGGAGAACTAGTAATCTACCTTGCACTGGGTGGTTGATCTAGAAGCCTTTTCTTCAGGGCAAATGACGGGACTGACATTATTGCAACCTTCTGGACTTCTTTTACAGCTTGAAAGTTTTACTGGATTTGACGGCTGGTGATCTGTTGCGTTTTCTGTGGGCTGAGTTGATAATTGTTTGAAATTCGATGAGCTGTTGCTCCTTGGATTTTAGGCAGTTATTGGTCTGAATGGAACTTGTCCTTTACATCTGTTGTTGGTAGGTAATCAGAAAGGTCAGATCTAGTTCTCTTTCCTTCGCAGATCAATATTTTGGTCAAGGCAATACTTTACTTGACCAAGTTCAATGTGCAGGGTCTACTATCAGTGATGTTCTTTCTTGCTGCAGAAGCATCAGTTTCTAATTTGCCTTCCACTTCTCATTTATGTATTCCTTTTTTGGCCAGAAATGGAAGGCAAATAGTAAAAGGCAAATTAAAATGGAAGGCAAATAGTAAAAGGCAAATTTACCATAGTAAAAGCATACTTCTTAGAGACAAAATAATAAAACTATACACACACACACGCATTGATGGGTATGAGTATACTGTTTGAGCAATTAAATCAAGAATATCATAGATGTCACTATGTGCACAATTATACTCAATGACTCAAAAATTGTAATTTTTTTAAAGTTGAAAAAACATTGAAGAATGCTCTTCAAGCATTTATCTAAGAATAAATGAAGAGGGAGTGGCTTATTGATAAAACACGGATGTTTAGATTTTTAGGAGGACTGATGATCCGTTGCTTTCTTATTTTTAATTGAGATTATGAGCTGGTGGTCTTTAATCACATCTTAGACCAGGCGATAGGCTGAAATTTACTGGTCTTGATTGGAATTTATTCTACTTTGTATTATCTTTGTGAGTTGATTATCTTCAAGTCCTGATTCTTTCACAGGTTGGAGTCTTGCCAGACTTGACAACTGGTGATCTTGCACGAGTTGATGATCATCTGAAATTGGATAAGCTCTATCGTTACTCGAGGCATTTATTGGTTTAAATGGAATTTGTTCTCCAGTCCCATTATTTTCTGATTAATGTGAAAACTGATTCTCATTAGTTGGGAGGTCATTGTTCGATTGATGTATGATCTGCGGTGTTTCTTTCTTTGCGTGGTGTACACGTCCCAACCGATCACTAACCAATCCATATCCACATCTTATTCTTATTAAATTTCGAAAGCCGGTGTCTCCTTCCTAGAAATAGTCCCTCCCTCATGTCCTCATCCTTCCGTTTCATCTGGTGTCTATGATTGTGCATCCGTTCCTCCCTCAGTTTGTCAGCCATTACGAAGTACTCTTCAGAGGAGACATCATTCCCAATGCAGGCTCTTGATCCTCTTCTTTCATTTTGTCTCTTCATTGATTGTTAAATTGGTCTGATTCTGTTTATGCTATGTTATTTTCCAATGGTCACGCCTCGCCTCTCCGGGACTCTGCCATGTTGTCGGCATGATTAGGTTTTGCGCTCCTCCGATTGGTGATTGATTCATCATTGATTGATATTTCCAAGTTCAATTGTATTTTCAGCTGATTCTAGCATTCAGTGGATTGGCAATGGCATACAATACGACATTTGGGCTCTTTCGGTTGGTGATCTAGAAGCCTTTGTCTTAAAGACAAACGATGGACTGAAATTTTGACAACCTTCTAGGCTTCCATTACAGCTTGAAAGTTTTACTGGATTTGACAGCTGGTGATCTGTTACGTTTTGTGGGGCAGTTATTGGTTTGAATGAATCTTGTCCTTCACTTCTGTTATTTCTTAGTTAATCTGAAAGTTCAGATCTATTTCTCCTCCCTTTGCAGATCAGAGTTTGGTCAAGGCAATACCTTACGTAGCCAAGTTCGATATGGAGTGTCTACAATCAATGATGTTCTTTCTTGCTACATGAGCATCATTTTCTAATTTGTCTTCCAGTGCTGTTATCATCTAGTTGAGGTGGAATGATCAGATGTTCTCTTTCCTTCATAGGTCATAATTTGTTCGAGGCTATACCTTACCTCGTCAATTTCGAGATGGAGTGTCTGCTCAGTGATGGCTCTTTCTTTCTGCATAAGCATCAATTCATAGGACAAGCTCTTCTGTCAGAGTTCTTTCTTGTCTCAAAAGGTCCACACAAGTTTTAGCTCGTTTCTCTTCATTCTTATCTGTACGCTACAATCACTAATTGGATCTCTGGTAAATCATGGAGATATCATACGTAAGATGTATGTGTCATGCTCTTCTTCCCTATCATGGAACTGGCTCTGGGCATTACCTGGTTGGTTTGCTTCGCCTTTCTTTCACACGACTTCTATGTTTTCTTTTGGTACAAAACAAGAGGTCATTTTGTGTTCTTTTTGTGCCAGAGGTTATTTGAGTTGTTGGACTCAGTCAATGGCCATATAAATGTCTAATTTGTAGGTGTTCTTTGGTTATTGGGACTTTGAAGGTTATTGCTGACAGAATCGTTTTTACTTCAGGGCATACTGGTAGTTTCTTATTTTGAAATGACATACATCAGATATCTATGACAATTTGCATTCTTAATCGTTCTTATTTTGTTTCTATTTGTTAATTAATGATGGTAGCTGATACCACTCGTTCTTTTGGCAGATTAGAGCCTCCTTTCTCTTCGGGATTGGATTGGAAAACTTTTGATTTGTATGTCTTACCTTTTTCTTTGATGGAACTCTCCTGCATGTTATTTATCATGGACTTTTTCGGGTTCAACGTACTTTGTCACACATTCATTGGGAAATACGTCTCTTGCATATGCATTTTTTTTTGAGTTGGAGTGTATGTCTTCTTGAATATTGTCTCAATGGGTGTTAAATTTGGTTTATCTGAAGAATTTTTGTCAGGTTTCCTGTGTTAATATTTGATGAGATTGATGTTGTCTGGATGGTAATTTCCTATGCTGAGATGTTATTTTCGTGCAACCTATTGCCTCTTTTTTCTCTATGTTATCTGGAACTTGCAGGACATGTTCTTTTCCAAAAAAAATATTTGTTTTTCACACTGTTTTTTGCGGTAACATTTACCTTCTGCCAAAACTTTCCCTAAAGTATGGTATGTAATGTTTCACTTGTATAGCAATTTGGTTGGATGGTTTATCAATAGATTGATCTTTCCATTTAATTGTTTATCAAGATGAGTATGCATTTTGGTTGATTGGCAGTTGCGTCTGATTTTGTGATGGTAACTCTCCCCATCATTCCTTTTTGTTGATGGTGTCCGATTGATTTTCTCAATCTGATTTTGTGAAGCGTCGTTTGGTTGCAGAGATCTGTCCCTCTTGCACGGTGATCCTTTGATTCTCATTGTTCGGCGAATTGGCAGTGTGGCTTCTTTCTTTCCTCTTGGATTGTGATCTCTTGACGTTGAAGGAGGTCGTTATGGGAAGTGTTTGGTTTAACTCCTCCTTTGACCCTTGATACAGTGACTGATCAATCTTTCTGTTATTTGGTGACTTCGCTGTGGTTTCTTTCCCCGTGCAAACTGTTTGCCTGAGGATGTCAAGGATGATGAATGCTGTTAATACTATGTTTTGGATTTTGGGCTTTTTGGAGGAGTGGTGGCCCTTTTGCTGTCTTCTTATTTTTTTCTCAGTTGAGATGATGAATTAGTCTCTGATCACCTCTTAAGAATGAAATTTACTGGGTTTGATGGGAAATTTGTTCTTCAGTTTTTTAATCTTTGCGAGTTCTCTCACAGGTTGGAGTCTTGCCAGACTTGACATGGGGTGCTCTCTGCAGGCATTGTCTGAAATTGGATAAGCTCTATCATCTCTCGAGGCAGTTATTGGTTTGAATGAAATTTGTTCTTCAGTCCATAATTTTCCGATTGATGCGAAAAACAATTCTCATTCGTTTGGAGGCCGGAGTTTGGCCAATGTGTGATCTGTGATGGTTCTTTCTTTGCAAGGTGTACGTGCCACAACAGATCACTATCCAATCCATATCCACTTTCCGGTGTCTCCTTCATAGAAATAGCCCTCCCTCGTGTCCTCATCCTTCAGTCTCATCTTGTGTCTATGATTGTGCATGCGTTCCTTTCTCAGTTGACAGCCACTGCGAAGTGCTCTTCAGAGGAGACATCATTCCAAAAATGCACTATTGATCCTTGTTCATTTCTTTTTGTTTGACCATTTATTGATACAATGATTGATTGATCTTTCCATTATTTGGTGATTTCGCAGTTTTTCTTCCCCTTCGGAGGGAAACTGTTTGTCAGTTTAATTCGAAACAATTTGGTGATTGATTCATCATTGATTGATCTTTCCATTTAATTGTATTATGAGCTGATTCTGGTATTCACTAT
This sequence comes from Eucalyptus decipiens, assembly GCA_014182575.1. Classification (NCBI taxonomy): domain Eukaryota; kingdom Viridiplantae; phylum Streptophyta; class Magnoliopsida; order Myrtales; family Myrtaceae; genus Eucalyptus; species Eucalyptus decipiens. The sequence continues at coordinate 34,757,993 of CM024611.1, read as the reverse complement.
TCCGTGAATTGGCAGTGGCTTCTTTCTTCTTGGAGTGATCATGTTTGTCTGAGGACAATGAACACAATGCAGCTGGTCAGTTGGTTACATAGAATAAGACCTTTGGGCTTTATGGAAGACCAATGAGCTAACCTTGCACTGTTTGGTGGAGCTGATGATCCCAAAGTCTTTGTATTTAGGACTAGAAGTCTTTGACTTTAGGACGAGCAATGGACTGAAATGTTGACAACCTTCTACTTTTACAGGTTGAAAGTTTTACTGGATTTGACAGCTCGTGATCTGTTGCGTTCCCTGAGGGGCTTAGTTGAAAATTGTTTGGACTTGGAAGAGCTCTCGCTTCTTGGATTTTAGGCAGTTATTGGTTTCAATGGAACTTCTCCTTCACTTCTGTTATTTTCTACTGAATCCCAAAGGTCAGATCTAGTTCTCTTGCTTTTGCAGATCAGAGTTTGGTCGAGGCAATACTTTACATGGCCAAGTTTGATGTGGAGTGTCTATGATCAGTGATATTTTTCCCTGTTGCGCGGAGATTCTTGAGGGTTTTGCTTGGCCTACGATGCCTAATGGTCATCAGAATTCTTTGGTTTATGCCTCGTCCTTTGATCACTTAGTGATTCATCGACCGATTGATTGAACTTTGTGTTGTTGTTTTAGCAGCCTATTCTGGATTCTTGTTGTTTGGTGAATTGGCAGTGTGGCTTCTTTCCTCTTGGATCATAGTCTCTTGACATCTGAGGATGTCGTTATGGGAAATGTTTGATTTAGCTCTTCCTTTGACCCTTTATTGACACAATGACTGATCAACCTTTCCATTATCTGGTGAATTCACAGTGGTTTCTTTCCCCTTAGAATGAAACTGCTTGTGTGAAGATGTCAAGGACAAAGAATACTATGAAGGCTGTGTCTTGGTTGTTTGGCTTTTTGGAGGACCGGTGATCCTTTTGCTGTCTTTCCTTTTTTTGGGTTGAGATGATGAATTAATAGTTTTTGATCATGTGTAAGAACTGGCGATAGACTGAAATTTACTAGGTTTGATGGGAATTTGTTTTTCAGTTTTTTTGTCCTGGCGAGTTTATTATTGTCTGGTCCAGATTCACTCAGGTTGGAGTCTTGCCAGACTTGACTAGTGGTGATTTGCTGCGATCTGATGATTGTCTGAAATTGGATAAGCTCTTTGGTTTCACGAGGCAGTTCTCGGTTTGAATGAAACATGTCCTCTACTTCTATTATCTTCTGGTTAATCTGAAAGATTAGATCTAGTTTTCTTCCCTTCTCAGATCAGAGTTCAGTCGTGGCAATACTTTGTGGGGCCAAGTTCGATGTGGAGTGTTTTGGATCGGTGATGTTCTTTCTTGCTGCATACGCATACACATCAATTCCTAATTTGTCTTCCACTTCTGTTATCTTCTAGTTAAGGTGGAACGATCAGATATGTTCTCTTTCCTTACGCAGGTCAGAGTTTGGTCGAGGCAACAGTTTACCTTGTCAATTTCGATATGGTCTGTGATCAGTATTGGTTTGTTCTTGCTGCATAAGCATCAAATCATAGGGGAAGCTCTTCTTTCAGAGTTCTTTCTTGTCTGGAAAGGTCCACACAAGTTCAAGCTTGTTTCTCTCCCCATTATTATGTGAGACTCCTGATTGGACTTCCAACTGCATATCTCACGACTTGATGCTTCAGGTTCTTATTTTCCAGTGTTCTTTCCCTTATGAACAAAAGTTTTAGTGGGGTGAATAAAAGTGAAATTTTGAAGCAGCCGTGCCATTGATTGGTGGATCTCTGCTACCTTTCATCGGCTTTAAGATAATGGTGAATTCAATTTGGTGAAGATGGTTGTTCAGACTGAGGTTTTATCCGGTTCTGATCACGAAATACCGTCATTAAGTTGGGCAATGTGGAAACAAATTGCTTTTTATATGGGTATGGTATCTTTTTGGATTTTAATAGCGATGGAATTTGATTGGATGGAGAAGATGTGCTAATTGCAGGAGTCTTTCAATTATTTCTTAGTTATTGTATGGATAGTTTCGCCTTGTGGCTGGATATTTAGCATTTGGCGCACTCCCTTGCTGGTAATTTCACTTGAGTTCTGATGTAGTCTCTGATCACATCTTCAGGGTGGGGATAGACCAAAATTTTGAAAATTTCTAGGCATTTGTAGTTTTGATTTAAGTTTGTCTTCAGTTGATTATCTTTGGGGAGCAGTGAGATAAAAATTGTGGAGTTCTGGTTGAAGTTTTGCTGGGTTTGAGAAGTGGTGATCTATTGCATTCTTTTGTAGGGCTGAGTTGATGATAGTTTGAAATTGGACAAACAGCTGCTTTGTGGATTCTAGGTAGTTATTGGTTTGAATGAAGTTTGTATGCCGCTTCTGCTTTTTCTCATTTATGGTGAGACAATCAGGGCCTAATTCTCTTTCCTTTGATGCAAGCCTCTTCTGGTTTGATGTGGGCTGTCTTCAGTCAATAATGGTTCTTTCTACATTTCATTTAACAAGCTCTTCTTTCTTTGAGCTTCTATTGGCTTTTGTTGTTTTTGGAAAATGGATATTCATTGACTATCTTCCATTCTAGGGATTGTTTATAAGTCTGAAAAGCTTGAGATCCACAAAGTTCTGGCTTGTTTCTATTTGTCCTTGCAATGGATACTGCAATCACTAAATCGATTGCTGGTAAATCATGGAGATATTGCAAGTGCAATTTATTTGTCTTGCCATTTTTATTCCTTTGGAGTTCAGAGTTTGGCGGATTTGTGATCTGTGATGGTTCTTTCTTTGCAAGGTTTACGTGCCACAACGGATCTGCTTGCCAGTGTCTCCTTCCTAGAAATAGCCCTCCCTTGTGCCCTCATCCTTCAGTCTCACCTTGCGTCTATGATTGTGCATACGTCCCTTCTCAGTTGACAGCCTCTGCGAAGTACTCTATAGAGGAGACATCATTCCCTAAATACTCTTGATCCTTCTTCTTTTCTTTTTCCTTCTTGATTAATTGTTAAATCAATATGATTTGTATGCTAATTTTCCGAAGGTTACTCTCGCCTCTCTGGGAGTCTGCCATGTGTTATGGGTACTGTTAGGGTTTGCGCTCCTCTAATTGGTGATTGATTCATCATTGATTGATCTTTCCGTTTAATTGCATTATGAGCCAATCCTAATATTCACTATTCCGTGAATTGGCAGTGGCTTCTTTCTTCTTGGAATGATCGTGTTTGTCTGAGGACCATTAGCACAATGCTACTGATCAGTTGGTTACATAGAACAAGACATTTGGGCTTCTTGGAGGACTAATGATCTAATCTTTGCACTGTTTAGTTGAGCTGATGATGTAGTATAGTCTTTAGGACAAGCGATGCACTGATTTTTTGACAACCTTCTATGCTTATTTGACAGGATTTGACAGTTGGTGATCTGTTGCGCTCTCTGTGGGGCTGAGGTTATAATTGTTTGGAATTGGAGGAGCTCCTCCTCCCTTGGACTTTACGCAGTCATTGGTTTGAATGGGACTTGTCCTTCACTTCTGTTATTCTGAGTTAATTTCAAAGATCAGATCTAGTTTCTCTTCCTTCCGCAGATCAGAGTTTGGTCGAAGCAATACTTTGCATGGCCAAGTTCGATATGGAGTCTCTGATCAGTGATGTGTTCTTCCTTTCTGCATAAGCATCAATTCCTAATTTTTCTTCCATTTTTGCTATCTTCTAGTTAAGGAGGAATGATAAGATGTTCTCTTTCCTTTTGGAGGTCAGAGTTTGGTCAGGGCAATAGTTTGCCTCATCAAGTTCAATGTGGAGTGTCTTGGATCAGTAATCGTTCTTTCTTTTTACATAAGCATCATCAATTAGGACAAGCTGTTATTTCAGAGTTCTTTCTTGTCTGGAAAGGTCCACACAAATTAAGCTCGTTTCCCTTCCCTTATCTGTGTGCTGAGATCACTAATTGGGTCTCTGGTAAATCATGGAGATAGCATATGTAAGATGTATACGTCATGCTCTTCTTCCCTATCATGCGACTGGCTACAGGAACTGCCTACCTAGCTTCACCTTTCTTTTACATGACTTCTATGTTTTCTTTTAGTTTAGAACAAGAGGTTTTTTTTCTGCTCTTTACGTGCGAGAGGCTGTTTGAGTTGGTTGGACTCTATCAATGGCCATTGGTTATCAGGACTGAATGCTTACTGCTGACGGAATTGTGTCTACTTGGTGCATACTGGTGTCTTCTTATTTGGAATGGCATACTTCAAATATCTATTACGATTTGCATTCTTAATCTTTGTTTGTTTCTATATTTCAATGGTTGCTGAGCCAATTACTTTCTTGGTCTTATTTCTGAAGCATCTGGCTTGTTGCAGAAGCTTAATTTCTTGTGCTCTCGTTGCCTGTTTAGGACTTTGCCATGGTTGTGGACATCATTAGGGTTTACTTTCCTCCTTTGACCACTTATTAATTGATTGGTTGGTCGGGCTATTTAGTTGTTTTACGAGCAGATTCTGGATCTGTCTTTTAGTGGATTGGAAGTAACTTCTTCTCTGATGATGTCATGTAAGGAACAGTAAATATGATTAGTTTGGTTAATTGTTCCATAGAATGAAGCATTCGAGCTTTTCTTGGGATTGATGATTCTTTGGCAGTATAATGTTGGGTTGGTGGACTAGGAGTACTGGGTGTTGAACTGAAACTTCTAATAATTTCCTGCATGGACACTTATGTTTCTTTTTTAAAACTCATTCTTTCACTAATTATCTTTGGTTAGTAGCAAGAATCGAGATGATAATCATCTATTCCTAATTGCTTTAGGTTGAAGGTTTGCTGAATTTGAGAAGTGCTGATCCTTTGCCTTTTTTGCAGGGGTGAGAGGATGAATTGTGGAGACCAGGTTTTGTTTGAAATGGGACAAGCTTTTATTTATTGCATTCTGGACAGTACATGGTTCCATTAGTGTTGACCCAGTTATAATAATAATAATAATAAAGGAAGGGGATCACCATTAAATTCTCTTTCTTTTATGGTCAGAAATTGGTTAAAGCAAAGACATTTTCCGTAATGGAATTATTCTGCATGTTATTTATCACTCTTTCCTTTACAATGTGCTTTGTTGCACACTCACTTGGAAATACGTTTCTTGCATATGCATTTCTGCTGACTTGGTGTGTATGTCTGCTTGAAGTTTGTGTGTATGTTAAATTGGTTTATTTGAAGAATTTCTCTCAGGTTTACTTTGTGTTTATATTAGAAAGATTGATGTCATCTAGATGGTAATTTCTTATGCTGAGTTATTATTTTGGTGTTACTTATTGCTCTTTTTCTCTATGTTATTTGGTACTCGCAGGATAGGTTCTTTTCCAAAAAAATATTTGTTTTTCACACTTTTTTTTTTTTTTTTTTTGTGGTAACATTTTCCTTTTGCCAAAACTTTTCCAAACATTATAATATGTAGTGTTTTCACTTATAAAGCGATGTTGTGGATGGCTCATCAATAGATTTATCATTCCATTAAATTGTTTAACAAGATGATTCTGGATTTCACAGTGGATTGGCAGTTGCATCTTTCCTCAGAGCGCGATCTCTTCATTGGAGCATGTTGTCTAATGATGATAAATACATAGAAACTAGTCAGTTACATAATATAAGGTGTTTGGGCTTCTTGGAGGAGTGGTGATCTATTAGGCAGTCTTTATTTTGAATTCTGAAGTATCTTTGTTGACATCTTCGGCAGGGGCAATGGACTGAAATTTTGAAGATTTCTAGGCTTCTTGTTGTTTTGATTTAAGTTTGTCTTCAGTTGATTATATTCAGGGAGCAGTGAGATAATTATTGTCGAGTTCTAATTCTTCTAAAGGTTGAAGTTTTACCAGGTTTCTAGGCTTTTTGCTCTCGCTTCTTGGGTTTTTGTTCTTTTGATGTCCTCACTCTCCATGTGTATTTATATGGATCAATCCCTAATCAATTGATATTTTGGCCATGCTTTAATGATAGGATGTGCAGGAAGTAGCTTGACTATGATGCAAACCTCTTCTGGTTGCAGAAACTCCCTGTTGCTGAGATCCTTGAGGGTTTCACCTGGCTTCTTTGGGACAATGCCTGTGGTTATTGAAATTATCTTATTGATTGACCGATCGGTCTTTGCATTATTGTTTTTACCAGCTTATTCTGGATTCTTGTTATTCGGTGCTTTACTGTGGCTTATTTCCTCTTGGATCATATCTCTTTTGTCTGAGGATGGTCATCATGGGAAGTGTTTGGTTTAGCTCCTCCTCTAATCCTTAATCGCTCTATGGACCGACTTTCTGTACAATTGTTTTATCAGCGCCTCATGGATTTAGTTATTTGGTGAATTCGCAGTGGCTTCTTTCCCCTTGGAGTGAACTGTTCGTCTGAGGGGATGTCAAGGACGATGATTCTGGTATTCGCTATTCTGTGAATTGGCAGTGGCTTCTTTCTTCTTGGAGTGATCATTTTGTCTGAGGATGTTGTAGGGCAATAAAAACAATGCAAGTGGTCAGTTGGTTGCATAGAATACCACATTTGGGCTTTTTGGAGAACTAATGGAACTGGTTCCAGGCATTACCTAATTTGCTTCGCCTTTCTTTTCACACAACTTATGTGTTTTCTTTTGGTACAGAGCAAGAGGTCATTTTGTGTTCTTTCCATGCCGGTGGTTCTTTGAGTTGTTGGATTTAGTGAATGGCCATATAGATATCTAAATTGTAGGTTTTCTTTGGTTCTTGGGACTTTGAAGGTTTATTGCTGACAGAATCGGTTTTACTTCAGGGCATACTGGTAATATCTTATCTTGAAATGATGTACATCATATATCTATCACAATTTGCATTCATAGTCTTTCTTATTTTGTTTCTATTTGTTAATGGATGATGATAGCCGATACCAGTTTTTCTTTGGCATATTAGAGCCTACTTTCTCTTTGGGATTGGATTGGAAACTTTTGATTTGTATGTCTTACCTTTTTCTTTGATGGAACTATCCTGCATGTTATTTATCATGGACTTTTTTGGGTTCAACGTACGTTGTCACACATTCGTTGGGAAATACGTCTCTTGCATATGCATTTTTTTTTACTTGGAGTGTATGTCTGCTTGAATATTGTCTCAATAGGTGTTAAATTTGGTTTATCTGAAGAAGTTTTTGTCAAGTTTTCTGTGTTAATATTTGATGAGATTGATGTTGTCTGGATGGTAATTTCCTATGCTGAGATGTTATATTCAGGCGACCTATTGCCTCTTTTTTCTCTATGTTATCTGAAACCTTGCAGGATATGGTCTTTTCCTGAAAAAATTTATGTTTTTCACACTGTTTTTTGCGGTAACATTTACCTTTTGCCAAAACTTTCCCTAAGGTATAGTATGTATAGCGATGTTGTTGGATGGTTCATCAATAGATTGATCTTTCCATTTAATCATTTATCAAGATCAGTATGCATTTCGGTGACTTGGCAGTTGCATCTTTCCTCTTGGAGCGATCTCTTCAGCATGTTGTCTAATGATGATATATACATAGACAGAAGCTGGTCAGTTTACTTAGAATAAGGCACCTGGGCTTCTTGGAGGAGTGGTGATCTGTCATGCAGTCTCTGTTTGCTTGAGTTCTGAAGTAGTAGTCTCTGATCACATCTTCAGGACAGGTGATGGACTGAAATTTTGAAGATTTCTAGGCATTTTGTAGTTTTGATTTGAGTTTGTCTTCAGTTGATTATCTGCAGGGTGCAGTGAGCTTAATCATTATCAAGTTCTAATTCCTCTACAGGTTGAAGTTTTGCCGGGTTTGAGAAGTGGTGTTCTATGCGTTCTTATGTAGGGCTAAGTTGACAATCATTTGAAATTAGACAAATAGCCACTTTGTGGATTCCAGGCAGTTATTGGTTTCAATGAAGTTTGTTTCCTGCTTCTACTTTTTTCCGTTTATGGTGAGGTGATTAGGGCCAAGTTCTCTTTCCTTCGATGCAAGCCTCTTCTGGTTCGATGTGGACCGTCTTCAATATGTGATGGTTCATCCTAGATTTCATTTAACAAGCTCTTCTTTCTTTGAGCTTCTATTGGCTTTTGTTGTTTTTGGAAGATGAATTATCATTGACTATCTTCCATTGTAGGGATTGTTTGAGTCTGGAAAGCTTGAGATCCACTAAGTTCTGGCTTGTTTCTCTTTGTTCCTGTAATGCACGCTACAATCACTAAATCTATTGCTAGTAAATTATGTGCAATTTATTTGTCTGGCCTTTCTTTTCTTTTTTTTCCCCGAATACTAGCTTCACACAATTTAGTTAGCTTAGGCTTTCATTCTATATGATAGATGTGTTTCTGTTGGTACAGAACCTTCGGTGGAACTTTTTCATTTACCAGGTGATATCTATGCTTTAGGTGGTTGTTGAGGAGTGGTCATGTGAATCCTTAGTGTTTATGGTCCTCCTCTGATCATTTATCGTGGATTTGATCCTTTCTTTTGTTGTTTTAGAGCTGTGTCTGTATTTATAATCCCGTGGATTGGTAGTAGCTTCTTTTCTCGCTGACCGATCTCTTTAATTGAGGATGTTGATTGATCCATCCTTTTGTTGTTTTAGAGCTGTTTTTTAATTTATAATCCAGTGGATTGGTAGTAACTTCTTTTCTCATGGAGCAATCTCTTTGATGGAGGATGTTGTCTAAGGAATGGTACATATGACGAGGTTGGTCTATTATTGCTTAGAATAACTGAGCTTTTTTTGAGTTCAAAGATCTATTCAGATCTATCTTTGGTTGATCATCTTCAGGACTGGGTGAAGAACTGAAATTTTCATCTTCTCCTGCTGTGGAGGCACTTGTGTTTTTATTGAATATCATATTCCTTAATTGATTCCCTCGGAGTGGAAAGATAATTGTCTTTGTTCTTATTATATGTTGGAGTTTTGCCAGATTTTATAAGTGATGATCTATTGCCTTTTTTGTGTGGCCGAGTTGATGAATTGCGGAGTCCAGACTTTGTTTGAAATTGGATAAGCTCCCAATTCTTGGATTTGGGGTTCTTTTAATGTCTTCACTCTATATGTATATGGGTCAGCCCCTAATCAATTTATATTTTGGCCGTGCTTTTATGATAGGGTGTGCGAGAACTAGCTTGACTATGCTTTTAGGGTTTTAAGTTCGACATAAGATCTTTGATTGTCATTGGATGGCCTCTGTTGGACGTACTTGCAAAAGGAGAGTATCTAACGCAATTCTATTTAGTCGAGCTACTGAAGTGTTGTTTTTATTTGTGGATTCGGGTGATGAGTGATGCCTGGATCTTTCTATAGGGATATTTGTTAATGTATGAACTCTACAAAGATGTGGTTTGTGATATTTTATTTCCGAGGATTAGAGGTGATGCGATGAACATATAGTTCTCTTCCTATTTGTAGAAGCTCTCTTTTGGGGATGCTCTTTATATCGAATCTCCAGTTGATATAATGCCTCACAAATTATTTCTATATTGCTTGTGTGTTGAAATGGAGAGTTACTTGACCACAAGTTGGCTCGATCCTCTAGATGGATTCACCCCTCATTCTCTCCAAAACTCATATTCTATTATCATCATTTTTGGCGGAAGGTGGCTCTAGTTTGTACCTTTAAACCTATAACTACAAGGATGCTTGGTAATATATGCTCGCGAGGACACGTGGAGTGGATGGTTTGAATGTTTTTGTACTCTTTTTAAGCTCCCTCTTTCAATGAGATAGTGTGGACATGTTGCTTTAGGGAGGGTTCATATTTTGTATGAACTATCACCAAATGTTGAACTTGACCCAAAAAATTAAAAAAAAAAAATCTGTTCTGAATATTTGCAAAGAATTGTGCGCAAAGAATTGTGCCTTCCTGCAGGATGTATGGTGCTTGTATCTGCTTGTATTTTTGGATTCTTGAACATATTTCTTTGTATGGTCAGTTGTTCACTCTGTTGAGCAAATTGTGCACCTTTGTATTTTAGCACAAAGTAAGACAGTTGTGGTTGTCAAAAAAGCAAGCATAATATGCATATAGCACTAGTTAACATTTTGGTCAAGGTGTGATGTGCTAACCCTTGGAAGTGATGTCCTTGGCCCATTATCTATATTTAATGGAGACTTAAATTCTTGAGATTTGCCAGATGAGTAGTGGCGATTCTTGTAACTAGTCTTGGATTTTCATTCATGGCATCTAATTGTGGGTGTTCTAAGTCACGTTTCCTAATTGGACATATTTTGAGTGTTCGCTAACTGGTTATCATGACATTATGGAATTGGTATCTCTCAGAAATTTGCAAGTGTCTTTTCACTTTTTCCCATACGAATGTTTAGTGAAGGCATTTGGAGGCCTATGAAAATGAAGATTCCTATGGCAGCCGTAATTTTCCCTTTTGCAAGTAACTATCTAGCATTTTCGTTTCCATATAAATCAGCAAGGACGATCCTTGTGCTCCCACTAGGAGAAACAAATTCTCAAGTAGAACTATTTTTCTCTAGCTAAATTAACCGTATTTCTTTTTTTTACCTTAAAAATTTTCGAAGTTAATGAAGAGGAACGCTGTTGCAAGCATTTTGTGTATAGCTCAATTTCCCTTTCACTTTCCTCTTATGTAGTTTCTGATTCTAATCACAATGCTCCATCAGTGATGAATCAACTTGGTTCGTGTTTGAAGTTTATGCCCATTTTAACTAACTTTTAGGGGAATGACTCGACTTAGCAAGCTTTTACCTTTTTGCTTCACCTGGGGGCATTTTTAATGTAAATGGTTCATTTTAGGTGCCGGTTCAAGTCTCTCTTCGATGATGTCATGCTCTCGCTTGTTTGTGAACTTCACCGGATGAAACTACAATTACTAAAATGGAGTATTGTGTCCAAGGCTAAGTCTAGTTGTTGCTTTGCTTGATCGTTTGGGACTTTTCCTTTTCCTTCAATTGCTGGTATGGACCATGTAAATAGGCCTTTGGTGGTGAAGGAGATGAATGAATTGATACGTAGGGAAGAGTCGAATTATTTTTGCTGTTTTGCAAATGGATGATATTTTTATTTCAACCAGTATTTCTATTACAGTAGTAAGGATAACAAACTACCATATACTATATCATTTGCAATTGAAACTATTGTCATGCGTAGAACTCCATAGTGATACATAAGTGAAATTATCTTAGATTCACAAAAAGACAAGCTCATGGTTTGTTACTTGTTTAGAACTTGTTTATAGACTCATTAACTTAGTAGTTATGAATTGGTAGACTTTGTATAAACCAAATGGTGGGATAATATCCAAAGACGAGAAACGGGCACTCGGACTTTTCATTGGCTTCAATTTTGAGATTGATTTTAAGGATGAGGACTTGGTTAGGAAGAAAAAATGAGGTTAGTAGAAAGCCATCCAAGTTGAAAGGACAATAATTATCATGCTATACTAAAATGTATAATCAAAATTTTTGGGATGAAGAGAAAAATTGAATAATTTGGGTCTTCTAGAAAATAATCTTAATTGCGATGCTATAAATACTTAAAGGCTGGGAAGGGCCGAAGGTACTTAGAAAGATTTAATTTTAGGGAATTTAGTTTTGGAATTGATTTGATATAATTTGGAAAGGTGGGGATTTGACGGCCTAGAAAGGTAGGGAGAAAATTGAAAGAAAATTGAAAGAGGAAAAAGGCGATGAATTCGCAAAAATGAGGATTATTTATATCGTTGAAATTCGATGGACATCACAATCCCCTTTGAAAATATGGACCATCATGCAATTTAATAAGTTCTTATGTTCCATGTAAGAAAGTTGTTCGGATTTTAGATAATCATCGGATATCGAAAGTTGTTCTTGGGATATTAATATATACTTAAAATAAATTCAATGCAACCTTTCAAACAATTAATAAAAAGCACAAGGTTTTACACCTAGGACAATTAAACACTATCTTTCAATCATGTAAAGACAATACATAATCTTCAGGATACTTTTAAGACAATCTTCCTAACTTTTTAAAAGAAAGTAGAACGTGCTACCATGAGAAAAAATAGTAATAAATCATTGTTAAAATTTCTAAGTGGCAGCCAAGAGCCAATTTGCAACGTGCAAGGTTGCCAGGTCATTGCATGGGAGTACACGAAATTATTAAAGCCTTTAATCAAAAATAAATTTAATGATGATTGACCAATCTAGATTTAAACTTTAAGCGAAAAAAGTACCTCTTTCATTCACATTGCCAATTGTCGGTACCAAAATGTCAGCACAGTCGCTCGAGATCATGAAAGAGGGGAGTGGCAACGAGTTTCAAAGAAAGAGCATTCCCATTGTTCTTTTTTTTTTCACTTAGGATTAAGAGTATGTTTGGAAATATTTCTATTATGGGAACAGTTTTTATCTAGAAATAGCATTATCTTTAAAAGAAAACAGCATTAAAAAATCCATATAGTAAAGCCCTAAGAGTTTATTTAATTTTGAATCCAATTTTCAGCAAAAGATTTTCATAACTTTTAATGCTAAATTAATTCTAAACTAGAATTAACACTTAAGTTTAATAAAACTACTCAAAATCTAATTTCTAAATTTTCTCTAAATTTATGAATCTATGAATTTTATTTTCTTAGTTATTTATTTATTTATTATTCCGAAAATTTGGACTAAAATTGGCTTGAGAGACTTGACTTTGTATCATTGTGTAAAGATGAGCATCATGTTACTTTAGGCTTCTTCTTTTCTTTTTTTTTTTTAAATGACATCATTTCTCTTTTTGTTTCCAAGAACAAAGAAGTAAGTTTTTTCTACTTCTTATTTTTATTTCAAATCTATTAACTAGCCACCGATTTATTCCTGAAAATAGAAAAATTAACGATGTTATCAAACGGATTTATATTCTTTCTTCTTTTTTTTTTTTTATTTCAGGAAATGAGAACTCCAAAAATAGGGGGATAGAAACACTCTCAAACATGGCCTAAATGGCTTTTATTGTTTTACTTTTGATTTGAATCATTTTGCAAAACAAACATTCACTTTTGTTCAGACCAAAATACTGGAAACTCTTACAAGATAATTTCATAATCCCTTAAGTAAATGCAACCGATAGTTCTTGTACAATTGCACAAGAATCTAAATTGTCCTATTACTTTTTTTTAAAAAGCAAATTTGTATTTTGTATAATGTCAATGTTAGTCTTGATTAGAATCTTTTTTTTTTTTTTTTCAAACATGGACTATTAGATTGCTAACATGAATAATAAATTGCATGTGCCATGTCATGACCCGCTTGTTTTTTTTTTTTTTTTTTTTTTTTTTTTTAAGTGGGGATATATGCCAAATCGGTGACATGAAAAAAATTCATGCACGTATGAACTCTCCCCATCATTCATCGCCCACCTCACCACTAGTCATTGCCCTTGTCCCCTTTGAGCACCCCATCAACATCAACCACCCCTCGCCATAGTGCCGCTCGAATTTGGCGATCATGGCCACCATGAGCTGAAGTAGTGAGCCGCCATGAATGCTACTAGCTCAAGTTTGAGTAGCGAGTGGAGAGAGATATACATAGACGGCATATATATATTTTTCATTAAAAAAGTAGCCAATTTTAGTAATATCTTCAATGAACTCAAGTTAAGGGAAGCCTAATGAAATGCCTCAAGAACGATAGATGGCACTTTTACAAATTAGATGGCAATTTTCAGCTAAGTGAAAGTAGCTGGGCGAAAATAATTTTCAAATAAAAATACATGGGTCAGGAGGTAGTAATGTTAATCCCTAAATTTTTTAAATCCAAATAATATTATTTTCAATTTCTAGATTTTGGCGGGAAAGCCGCAAGTAGAACTTAGGACACGACTGTCCAGGACACGTGGTCGAAGATGATTCGTAGCAAGCGTCTTTCCTAATTCTCTCACAGCGAGTCAAGCAACGGTTGGAATTTTGGAAAGCCCACCGACTTTGCTAAATTGAACAGTCAGCAGATCACGGCCGTCCAATCACGATCCTCGCTTCAGATATATTTTTACATCAACGGTCGAGCCGAAGTCGGTGTATCCTTTCCCCATGAATAACAGTCCTTTTCCCCTCTCGTGCTCGTTCGTATCCGTTGCTCTCGTTCCGCGTTCCTGGTTCTCCTCTCTCCCCCATGGCTTCTTCTGCGATTTCGTCCTCGCTGATTAGGTGTTCTTCATCGGCCCTTCCTTCTTCTTCTTCGTTTTCCGCTTCTAGATTGATTGATTGATTTTGTCAATGGTGTCCTCATTTTGCTTTCTTGTCTGATTTTGTGAAACATTATCTGGTTGCGGAGATCCATGAGGGTTTCGCTCGGCCTACGATGCCTATTTGGTTATCGGAATTCTTTGGTTTACGCCTCATCTTTGATTGCTTTGTGATTCATCGGGCGATCGATTGAATAATGAATCACAACGCCCTAACCAAATATTAGTAAGTTCACTTACAACTATATAAATCGGCAGTCTAATGGCGGCAGCAAACGATAGCAAGAAAGATGCTCTCTCGAGAGAAAGACAGGGAGAGAGAGTTCCGCCGGGGGATCGGTGACAGAGAGGGAGAGAATGGCTTGAGTGTCTAAACCTTGGGTAAAAATGAGTCCTCTCTCTATTTGTAATGCTCTCTCCAATAATTGTCTTGCTAAAGGGTTTTAATGACAAGGACTTAGGTGACAAGCCTAAATGAGCAAGGTGGCAAGGCTATAAGATGAGATCATCCTAAAATGTTCTAGAAATCCATGTGTCAAGCTTCTAATTGGTCCATTTAGGCCATGACTCATCCTATAATGATCATCCTAAATTGATGAGGTGGTCTTCCTATTCTTCTCCAAAAGTGGTGTCCACGGTGTTCTTGCAAGACACCATTGTTGGCCTCAAATTGTCTCGAGTCAATAAGCATTAAAGGAAGGCATTAAGGAGGATACTTGTGCTCCCGCTAGGAGAAGGAAATTCTCATGTAGATCCATTTTTTTTCTTTTTTTGGCTAAATTAACTGTAATTTTGTTTTTTCACCTTGGAAATTTTCCAAGTTAATGGAGAGGAACGCCGTTGCAAGCATTTTGTTTATAGCTCAATTTCACTTTCACTTTCTTGTTATATTGGTAGTTTCTGATTCTAATCACAATGCTCTGTAGATGATGAATCAACCTGGTTCGTGTCTAAAGTGTATGCCCATTTTAACTAACTTTTAGGGGAATGAGTCGACTTAGCAAGCTTTTACATTTTTGCTTCACCGGGGGGTATTTTTAGTGTAAATGGTTCATTTCGGGTGCCAGTTCAAGTCTCTCTTCGATGATGTCGTGCTCTTGCTTGTTTGTGAACTTCACTAGATGAAACTACAATTACTGCAATGGAGTATTGTGTCCGAGGCTAAGTCTAGTTGTTGCTTTGCTTGATCGTTTGGGGCTTTTATTTTTGCTTCTTTTGGGGGTATTTTTGGTATTAATGATATTGGGTGCCAGTTTAAGACTCTCTTTTTATGATGTCGTGCTCTCATCTTTTCCTATGAACTTCACTGGATAAAACTACAATTGAGTCTTGTTTCTAAGACTAAGTCTTGGTACTTCACTTGGTCATATGTATGTGCACATTAATGGTAATTTGACTTATGGAGTAGAGACCGAGTCTGACTGTTTGTTCTTTATCTTATCGGATGCTTCTGCCTTGTGAGATGAGAAACTGAACGCATCTATTCTCCAACATCATGGCGGATTATTTCTTTTAACTTTCAATTGGCTTGGTGAACACTCAAATTAAAGATCTGGTAAGTCTCAACTAGTAAAACGGTTTTTCTGTCTAATGTTAAATGCTAAAAAATCTTCTTAGAAATAGACAATTGATGATTACTGACTTGCGAAATCCAATTTCTGCCTTTGGTGGTGAAGGAGATGAATGAATTGATACGTAGGGAAGAGTCGAATTATTTTTGCTGTTTTGCAAATGGATGATATTTTTATTTCAAGTCAGTATTTCTATTACAATATTAAGGATAACAAACTGCCATATGCTATCTCATTTGCAATTGAAACTATTGTCATGTGTAGAACTCCATAGTGATATATAAGTGAAATGATCTTAGATTGGCTAAAAGATAAGCTCACGGTTTAGTACTTGTTTAGTACTTGTTTATGGACTCATTAACTTAGTAGTTATGAATTGATAGTTTTTGTATAATTCAGATGGTGGGATAATATCTAGGGATGAGAAAAACGGGCACTTTTCATTGGCTTCAATATTGAGATGGATTTTAAGGACGAGGACTCGATTAGGGAGAAAAAATGAGGTTATTAGAAAGCTATCCAAGTTGAAAGGACAACAATTTTGAGGCTATACTAAATATACAATTGAAATTTTTGGGAGGAAGAGAGAAATAAAAAGTTTGGATCTTCTAGAAAATAATTTTAGTTGCAATGCTATAAATACTTAAAGGCTGGGAAGGGCCGAAGGTAATTAGAATGATTTAATTTTAGGGAATCTAGTTTTGGAATTGATTTGATATAATTTGGAAAGGTGGGGATTTGACAACCTAGAAAGTTAGGGATAAAATTGAAAGAGGACAAGAGAGGCGAGCGCGAATTCACCGAAATGAGGATTATTTATATCGTGGAGCCCTTTGAAAATATGGACCATCATCCAATTTAATAAGTTCTTATGTTCCATGTAAGAAAGACTGCCACATTACAATTTCTAAATCAGCAATGTTTTTGGATTTTAGATAGTCATCGGATAAAGAAAGTTGTAATTTGGATATTGAGAAAAGAACAAATTCCAATAAAAGGCACAGCCTTAGAATAAATTCAATGTAACCTTTCAAACAATTAATAAAAAGTACAAGGTTTTACACCTAGGACAATTAAAAATTATCTTTCAAACATGTAAAAAAAAAAATACATAATCTCCAACATTCAAGATACTCTTAAGACAATCTTCCTAACTTTTTAAAAGAAAGTAGAACGTACTACTGAGGAAAAAAAATAGTAATAAATTGTTGTTAAAATTTCTAAGTGGCAGCCAAGAGGCAATTTGCGACGTGCAAGGTTGCTAGGTCATTTCATGGGAGTACATGACATTATTTTAATCAAAAATAAATTTAATGACAACTGCCCAATCTAGATTTAAAGTGAAAAAAGTACCTCTTTCATTCACATTGCCAATTGTTGGTACCAAATTGTCAATGTTGTCACTCGAGATCATGATAGAGGGGAGTGGCACTAGCAACGAGTTTCAAAGAAAGAGCGTCCCCATTGTTCTTCTTTTCACTTAGAAATAAGAGTGTGTTTGGACTCTCCTTCTTTTCGCCAAAGCGGTTCCTCCAAAGACAAAAAAAAAAAAAAAAAAAAGTGTGTGTTTGGAAATATTTCTATTTCTGAAACAGTTTTTATTTAGAAATAAACATTATCTTTAAAAGAAAAAACAGCATTCAAAAATCTATATGATAAAGCCCTAAGATTTTATTAAATTTTGAATCCAATTTTCTGCAAAATATTTTCATAATTTCTTATGCTAAACTAATTCTAAACTAGAATTAATACTTAAATTTAGTAAAATTACTGAAAATCTAATTTCTAAATTTTCTCTAAATTTATGAATTTATGAATTTTATTTTTTTAGTTTTTTATCTTATTCTTTTATTTTATTTTTTATTTCGAAAATGGGGACTAGGATCGGGTCGAGAGACTTGACTTTGTGTTGATTGTGTAAAGATAGTATTAGGTTATGTTAAGCTTATTTTTTAAAAATGACATTGTTTCTCTTTTTGTTTCCATGAACAAAAATGTAAGCTTTTTCTACTTCTTATTTTTATTCCAAATCCATTCACTAGCTATCGATTTATTTGTGAAAATAGAAAAAATTAACTAATATTATCAAATGAATTTCTATTCTTTTTTTATTCAAAAACAAGAAATCGAAAAATAGAGGATCGGAAACGTTACCAAACATTGCCTAAATGGCTTTTATTGTGTTACTTTTGATTTGAATCATTTTGTAAACAAACATTTTCACTTTTGTTTAGACTAGAAACTTTTTGACATGATATTTTCATAATTCCTTGAGTAAATGCGATTGATAGTTCTTGTACAATTACGCGAGAATATAAATTGTCCCATTACTTTCTTTTCTTTTCTTTTTTTTGTTTAAAGCAATTTTGTATTTTGTATAACGTCAATGTTAGTCTTGATTAGACTTTTTTTTTTTCTCATATCACCATTTTTTTCAAACATGGACTATCAAATTGCTAACATGAATAATAAATGACCCGCTTGTTATTTTCAAGTGGGGATATATGCCAAATTAGTGACATGAAAAAAATTCATGCACCTATGAACTCTCCCCATCATTCATTGCCCACCTCACCACTAGCCACTGCCCTTGTCCCCTTTGACCACCCCATCAACATCAACCACCCCTCGCCGTAGTGCCGCTCAAATTTGGCGATCATGGCCACCACGAGCTTAAGTAGCGAGTCACCATGAATGCTGCTAACTTGAGTCCGAGTAGCGACTGGAGGGAGATATATGTAGATGGCATATATATATTTTCCATTGAAAAAGCAGCTCATTTTAGTAATTTTGTTGATGGACTCAAATCAAGGAGAGTATAATGAAATGCCTCAAGGGACAATAGGCGGCACTTTTAAAAATTAGACGGTATTTTTCAGCTAAGTGAAAAGAGCTGTGTAAAAATAATTTTCGAAAAAAAAAATACATAGGTCGGTAGGTAATAATGTTAACCCCTAAATTTTTTAAATGCAAATAATATTATTCTCAATTTCTAAATTTTGGCGGGAAAGCCGCAAGAAGAGCTCAGGACACGACCGTTGGCCACTCAAGACACGTGGTCGAAGATGATTCGTGGCGAGCGTCTTTCCTAATTCTCTCACGGCGAGCGAGTCAAGCAACGGTCGGAATTTTGGAAAGCCCACCGACTATCCTAAATTGAACAGTCAGCAGATCACAGCCGTCCAAACACGATCCTCGCTTCGGAGTTAGTTTTACATCAACGGTCGAGCCGAAGTCGGTGTATCCTTTCCCCATGAATAACAACAGTCCTTTTCCCCTCTCGAACTCATTCGTATCCGTTGCTCTCGTTCCGCGTTCCTGGTTCTCCACTCTCCCCCCATGGCTTCTTCTGCGATTTCGTCCTCGTTGATTAGGCGTTCTTCATCGGTGCTTCTCTCTTCTTCTTCTTCTTCGTTTTCCGCTTGTAGATTGATTGATTGATTTTGTCGATGGTGTCCTCATTTTGCTTTCTTGTCTGATTTTGTGAAGCATCATCTGGTTGCGGAGATCCTTGAGGGTTTCGCTCGGCCTACGATGCCTATTTGGTTGTCGGATTTCTTTGGTTTACGCCTCGTCCTTTGATTGCTTTGTGATTCATCGGGCGATCGATTGAACTTTGCGTTGTTGTTTTGACCAGCTTATTCTGGATTCTCGTTGTTCGGTGTATTGGTAGTGTGGCTTCTATCTCTTGACGTCTGAGGATGTCGTTATGGCAAGTTCAACAGAAAGAGAAACAGAAATTGGATGGAAGGAATAGTTCTCTTCCGTTCGCAGATCAGAGTCTGGTTTCCACTGCTGTAATACTTTCTTCTGATACAGTGATTGTCGGGGCCATTTTACAACTGACGTGTTTTGTAGGTGATATGGGTTGTTTTTAGTTTGTAGTGCGACCTTGAGGGCGGGCCTAATTTCTGAATATTTTAGGTTCTCGGTATGAAGACTTTTCTGACAGGACCTAAGTTATACTTCGTTGCAAACTGTTAGCATCTCATTCTGAAAAGATGAACTGGTACTGTGCTTTTGCCTTTTTATCTTTTAATAACATATTCCACGTAGGTACCTTTCATGACTAGAAGGTCTCTTTCTTCTCGTGTTTCATGATTGGCATATGTGATTAGGCCTCACACCGGGATGTTGACAGGACAGCCGTCTAGAAGGTCTCTTTCTTCTCGTGTTTTGTGATTGGTATATGTGATCGGGCCTCACATGGGGACGTAGACAGGACAGCCATCTAGACATAACTCCCCTTGGCATTGCTTGCGCTCTAACCGGTTCTCTTCTTTCTGCTGATTCTCTTGTTTCTTATCCATCACAAAGCTGTGTTGTGCCCCGTTTGCTGTCAGCAGACGTGGCTGGTCTGGCTGGGAGAAGCAGACACTTGGTGCTTGGTTGGCATGTTTGTCAAATTTTGTAGTTATTTTTAGATGGGTGACAATTCTGCATAAGCCTTGGTTTGAGGTCTTAACATATCTGGTAAGCACGGACCCCTTCTGATCTCTTATGATACCTAATGTACGATGGGTGAACTTCTACTACTTATATATGATCTAAATTTAATCAAGCATAGCTGTTGAAACTCTTTAGGGCCATGAATTCATAGCTGTCCAATTGCAGCGTGATCATTTGCCAATGGTGATCTTTTGACCAGGAATTTTAATTCATGGTTCTACTGTATCTCATCGGCTCTACGAAGTCATCTTCCTTGTAATTGGAGATACTAAATGGTTGCCTTATGATTGGTTTCATTTGCTTTGGTGTTTACTTTGAAGGCATGAATTTTGAAGCATCTGGCTGGGTCTTTTTCAGGACAATGTTGGCGACAGCTCCGATTTTATACAGAAAGGTCTATCAAAGCTATTAAGGTTCGAACGCTGATCATATCAACTAATTTTGTGGCTTCCATGCTATACGGACTAATTCAGTCGTTGACAGGTGGTTGTTCCAGTTAAGAGCAATCCCACTAAAGACCGTGTGAGGATGCTAATTGAACGAAACTGTTAGAGAATCCTAGTTCTTTAGTTGGGGAAGGCAGGAGGTTATTAATTAATGCAATTATGTTTAGTTGAGATACTAAATTTTTGTTTTTCTTTGTGGATTGGAGTGATGAGTGAGTGATGTCTGGATCTTTCCATTGGGAGATGCGATGAACATCTAGTTCTCTTCCTGTTGTAGGTTAGAGTCCTTTTGTTGCAAATCACGCTGGATTTGACCTGGTTTGTGTTGTAGTATGTTCACCCATTATACTGACTTTTAGAGGAATGATTTGAGTTAGCAAGCTTTTGCTTTTTGCTTCTCCCAGGGGATTTTTGGCATCTCACAAGGTAGAAGCATCCAATTTGGTTTATTTTGGGTGCCAGTTCAAGTCCCTTTCTTTGATGATGTCCTGCTCTCTATCTTCGCCTGCAGACTTTACTGGATGAAACTACAATTACTACAATTGAGGCTTGTTTCCAAGGCTAAGTCTAGTTGTTGCTTAGCTTGGTCATTTGGGGTTTTTACTTTTTCTTCTTCTGGAGGTATTTTTGGTGTAAATGGTTAATTTTGGGAGCCAGTTCACAAAGTCTCTTTCTTCGATGATGTTGTCCTCTAATCTTTTCTGTGAGCTTCACTAGATAAAACTACAATTGAGTCCTATTTCAAGGCTAAGTCTAGTTGTTGCTTTCCTTGGTGACTTGGTGGCACACTTTGATGGCAGTTTGACTTATTGGATGCTTCTACCTTGTGAGATGGAAATTGATTGCCGATATTCACTAATATCATGGCAGATTATTTGTTTCTACTTTGAATTGGTTTGCTGCAGTCCGTAGAAGCATTCTTATCGGGATCCTCCTTATATTGAAGTTCCAGTTGATATAAATTTGCATGACAAATTAGTTTATATTGCTTGTGTGTTGAAAAGTTACTGGGCCATGAGCTTGCACGATCCCTCTACATGGATGCACCCCTGATTTTCTCCAAAACTCCTATTCTGTTGTCTTTGTTTTCTGAGGAAGTTGGCTCTATTTTGTGCTTTCAAAACTATATCTGCAAGGATGCTCATGGGCATTTTTAGAGTGGATGGATTGGATGTTTTGGTCAACTTTTATAAGCTTACTCTTTGAATGAGATGGTGCACTGGATGCGTTGCTTCAGGTAGGGTTCATGTGCTGATTCTGGTATTCACTATTCCGTGAATTGGCAGTGGTTTCTTTCTTCTTGGAGTGATCATGTTTGTCTGAGGACCATGAGCACAATGCTACTGGTCAGTTTTTTTTTTTTTTTTTTTTTTTTTTTTTTTTTTTTTTTTTTTTCTGGTAAAGTAAGATTTGTATTGTCTGCAACGATGCTACTGGTCAGTTGGTTACATAGAACAAGACATTTGGGATTTTTAGAGGACCAATGATCTAATCTTGCACTGTTCAGTTGAGCTGATGATGTAGTAGTCTTTGTCTTTAGGATGAGTGATGGACTGAAATTTTGACAACCTTCTAGGCTTCTTTTACAGGTTGAAAGTTTTACTGCATTAGACAGCTGGTGATCTATTGCATTCTCTGTGGGGTTGAGTTGATAATTATTTGATATTGGACGAGCTTCTTCTGCTATTTTCTAGTTAATCCCAAAGATCAGATCTAGTTCTCTTCCTTCCGAAGATCAGCGTTTGGTCGGGGCAATACTTCATGTGGCCAAGTTCCATATGTAGTCTCTGTGATCAGTGATATTCTTCCTTGCTGCATAAGCATCAATTCCTAACTTGTCTTCCACTTCTGTTATCTTCTAGTTAAGGTGGAATGATCAGGTGTTTTCTTTCCTTCACAGGTCAGAGTACTGTCGAGGCAATACTTTACCTCATCAATTTCAATATGGAGCATCTGTGATCGGTGATGGTTCTTTCTTGCTGCATAAACATCAATTAATAGGACAAGCTCTCCTTTCAGAGTTCTTTTTTTTTGGAAAGGTCCACACAAGTTCTATCTTGTTTCTCTTCATTCTTATCTGTGTGCTATGATCACTAATTGGATCTCTCTAAATCATGGAGATTGCATATGTTACAGTTACACGATATGGTCTGTTTTCTATCCTGGAACTGGCGCCAGGCATTACCTTGCTGGGTTCACCTTCAAACACAACTTCTGTGTTTTCTTATGGTCTAGAACGAGAGGTCATTTTGTGTTCTTTCCGTATGAGAGGTTGTTTGAATTGGTTGGACTCTGTCAATGGCCATATAAATGTCAACATTGTAGGTTTTCTTTGGTTATTAGGACTGAAGGCTTACTGCTGACAGAATTGGTTTTACTTCAGTGCATATTGGTTGCATCTTATTTGGAATGATGTGCTTCAGATATCTATTATGATACAGATATCTATTATGATACGCTTTCTTAATCTTTCTTAACTTGTTTTTATCTCTTGACGTTTGTTGAGCTGATTCCTTTCTCGGTCTAATTTCTGAAGCATCTGGTTTGTTGCAGAAGCTTAATTTCTTGTGTCCCGGCTGCCTCCTTGGGTCTTTGCCATGGTCAGGGACATCATTAGGGTCTACTGTCCTCTGACCATGTATTAATTTATTGGATGGTTGTTCTATTTAGTTTTTTTTAAGAGCAGAATCTGGATCTGTTATTTAATGCATTGGAAGTGACTTCTTCTCTGTTGGACTGATCTCTACTTCCGAGGACATCATGTAAGGAACATTAAATATGATGAGTTTGGTCAATTGTTGCATAGAATAAAGTATTTGAGCTATTTTTTGGGATTGACGATTCCTTTGTGGTGTAATGTTGAGTTGATGGACTAGGAGTACTGGGTGATGAACTGCAACTTTTAATAATTTCCTGCATGGACACTTATGTTTCTTTTTCAAAATTCATTCTTTCATTAATTATGTTTGGGTAATGGCAAGAATTGAGAAGATAATTGTCTGGTTCTAATTGCTTTAGGTTGAAGGTTTGCTGAACTTGAGAAGTGCTGATCCTTTGCCTTTTTGGCAAGGCAAAGAGGATGAATTGTGGAGACCGGGTTTTGTTTAAAATCGTACAAGCTCTCATTTATTGGATTCTTGACAGTAAATGACTATAATAGTATTGGCTCTATTTTCTTTTTTCTTTTCCTATTTTTTTTTTTATTAAAGCAAGAAGATCACCGTTCAGTTCTCTTTCTATAATAGGTCATAAATAGGTTAAAGCAATGACTTTTTCCTTGATGAAACTATTCCGCATGTTATTTGTTACTCTTTTTCCTTTCAAAGTACTTTATTGCATGATCACTTGGTAATAGATTTGTTGGATATGCATCTGTTTTGGGGTGGTGTGTATGTCTGCTTGAATTCTGTGTCAATATGTTAAATTGGTTTTCTTATGCTGAGTTGTTATTTTGACAGTACCTATTGCCCTGGTTTTTCTATGTTATTTCGAACTTATAGGATGGGTTCTTTTCCAAAAAATATTTCTTTTTCACTGCAGTATGCAGTAACATTTATCTCTTGCCAAAACTTTACTAATTGGTTTTCACTCAAAGTTTGATTTGAATTCTGTCTCAATGATTGATAGCTTCATTTACCCATGTAAGGCCCTAAATTTTCACCCCTACAAATTTAAAACCTAGAAAAGAGAAATGCTAGATATCCTAATCATTCACAAGTTTGGTGTACAATATCTGTATACAAAATAAACCATTTCTCAGGATGAAAAGGGGTCTTTTTGAATTGGAGAAGCAACAAATCATAAGGAACAATTACCATGTTTTGTATGTGGTTCTGCATTGCTCTTTACAAACTTTTTAGAAATTGAGTTGTCATATAGCAAGTGAGCATTTAAGCAAGTGCATTGACAAACCGGATTGGCAGTGGTAAGCGCCCCTGTATTTGCTCTCTATTTGTGCTGATTGTTTTTGTTCTGGATCTGCTTGGTTATTAATGCCGGTGAAACACATCAGAGCTGAATATGGGGATTACTTTGGCATTAGTGTTGCTGGCTATCCAGGTTCTTTAATCTGCTCTACTCACGCTTTCATGGTTCTGCTCACCCCCCACCTTTGTCTCTCCAGGCTTCGGCTGCCTGGCCTACAATTCCTGTGGTTACCGGAATTATTTGGTTTACAGCCTCATCCTCAGTCAATCTTTCCTTCATTGTTTTGCCAGCTTACTATGGATTTTTGTTAGTCGGTGAATTGGCAGTGTGGCTTCTTTCCTCTTGTATCATATCTCTATTGTCTGAGGATGTTGCTATGGGAAGTGCTTGGTTTAGCTCCTCCTCTGATCCTTTATCGATCCATTGACTGACTTTCCATAAAATCTATGAGCTGCTTCTGGATTTTCTTATTTGGTGAATTTGCAGTGGCTTTTTCCCCTTAGAGCGAACTGTTTGTCTGAGGATGTCAAGGATCATGAATACAATGACACTGGTCAGTGTGTTCCATAAAACTAGGTGTTTGGGCTTTTTGAAGGACCGATGATCCTTTTGCTGTCTTTTTAGGGTTGAGATGATGATCTAGTGTTTGGTCACATCTAAGACCGGGCAATAGACTGAAAATTACTGGTGTTGATGGAAATTGGTTCTTCAGTTTTTTTATCTTTGTGTGATGTTTATCGTCTAGTCATGATTCTCTCACAGGCTGGAGTCTTGCCAGACTTGACAAGTGGTGATCTGCCGCGAGCTGATGATTGCTTGAAATTGGATAAGCTCTATGGTTTCAGGAGGCAATTATCCGTTTGAATGAAATTTGTTCTTTCAGTCCCATAATTTTCTGATTAATGTGAAAGCTGATTCTCATTCCAGTGTTTGGTTGATGTATGATTTGTGATGGTTCTTTCTTTGCAAGGTGTATGCGCCATGACAGATCACCATCCAATCCAATTCCGCTTCATCTTTTTCTCATTGAAGTTTGAAAGCGGGTGTCTCCTTCCTGGAAATAGTCCCTCCCTCGTGTCCTCATCCATTGGTCTCATTGTGCATCTATGATTGTGCATGCATTCCTCTCTCAGTTGACAGCCTCTGCGAAGTACATTTCAGAGGAGACATCGTTCCTGAATGTGTTGTTGATCATTTTTTTTTTTTTTTGTTTCTCTTCATTGATTGTTAAATCGGTCTGATTGGGTTTATGCTATGTTATTTTCTGAAGGTCACACCTCGCCTCTCTAGGACTCCGCCATGTCGTGGGCATTGTTAGGGTTTGCACTCCTCTGGTCATTGATTGATAAATTACTGATTGATCTTTTCAATTGTGTAATGAGCTGATTCTGGTACACTATTCCATGAATTGGCAGTGGCTTATTTCTTCTTGAAGAGATCATTTTGTCTAAGGATGTTGTCTGATGACAATGAGTATAATGCTACTGGTCAGTTGGTCACATCGAATATGTCATTTGGGCTTTTTGGAGGACTAGTAATCTACCTTGCACTGTGTGGTTGATCTAGAAGCCTTTGTCTTCAGGGCAAATGACGGACTGACATTATGGCAACCTTCTAGACTTCTTTTACAGCTTGAAAGTTTTACTGGATTTGACAACTGGTGATCTGTTGCGTTTTCTGTGGGCTGAGTTGATAATTGTTTGAAATTGGATGAGCTGTGTTGCTCCTTGGATTTTAGGCAGTTGTTGGTCTGAATGGAACTTGTCCTTTATGTCTTTATTGGTAGTTAATCAGAAAGGTCAGATCTAGTTCTTTTTCCTTCGTAGATCAAGATTTTGGTCGAGGCAATACTTTACCTGGCCAAGTTCGATATGCAGTGTCTACTATCGGTGATGTTCTTTCTTGCTGCAGAAGCATCAATTTCTAATTTGACTTCCACTTCTGATTTATGTATTTCTTTTTTTGGCCAGAAATGAGATACTTAAATTTACCATAGCAAAAGCATACTTCTCAGAGACAAAATAATAAAACTATACACACACACATGGATGGGTATGAGCAATTAAAACAAGACTATCATATATGTCCCTATGTGCACAATTATAGTCAATGACTCAAAATTGTAATTTTTTTAAAGTTGAAAAAGCATCGAAGAATGCTCTTAAAGCATTTATCAAATAATAAATGAAGAGGGAGGGCTTCTTTCCCCTCAGAGTGAAACTGTTTGTCTGAGGATGTCAAGGACGATCAATAGGATGACATTGGTCAGTTTGATTGATAAAACACGGATGCTTAGATTTTTGGGAGGACTGATGATCCGTTGTTTTCTTATTTTTGGTTGAGATGATGAGCTAGTAGTCTTTAATCACATCTTAGACTAGGTGACAGGCTGAAATTTACTGGTCTTGATTGGAATTTATTCTTCATTTTTTTATCTTTGGGAGTTGATTATCTTCTAGTCCTCTGTTTCTTTCACAGGTTGGAGTCTTGCCGGACTTGACAAGTGGGGTGATCTTGCTCGAGTTGACGATCATCTGAAATTGGATAAGCTCTATCGTTCCTTGAGGCATTTATTGGTTTAAATGGAATTTGTTCTCCAGTCCCATTATTTTCTGATTAATGTGAAAACTGATTCTCATTAGTTGGGAGGTCATTGTTTGATTGACGTATGATCTGTGGTGGTTCTTTCTTTGCAAGGTGTACGGGTCCCAACAGATCACTATCCAATCCATATCCACATCTTATTCTTATTAAATGTTGAAAGCCGGTGTCTCCCTCCTAGAAATAGTTCCTTCCTCGTGTCCTCATCCTTCCGTTTCATCTAGTGTCTATGACTGTGCATGCGTTCCTCTCTCAGTTTGTCAGCCTTTACGAAGTACTCTTCAGAGGAGACATCATTCCCAACGCAGTCTCTTGATCCTCTTCTTTCTTTTTGTCTCTTCATTGATTGTTAAATTGGTCTGATTCTGTTTATGCTATGTTATTTTCCGAAGGTCACGCCTTGCCTCTCTGGGACTCTGCCATGTTGTCAGCATGACTAGGTTTTGCACTCCTCCGATTGGTGATTGATTTATCGTTGATTGATATTTTCAAGTTCAATTGTATTTTGAGCTGATTCTGCTATTCAATGAATTGGCAATGGCTTCTATCTTCCTGGAGAAATCCTTTTGGCTGAGGATGTTGTCTGAGGACAATGAATACAATGCAACTGCTCAGTTGGTTACATACAATATGACATTTGGGCTTTTTGGGTTGCTGATCTAGAAGCCTTTGTCTTAAAGACAAACTCGATGGACTGAAATTTTGACAACCTTCTAGGCTTCCATTACAGCTTGAAAGTTTTACTGGATTTGACAGCTGGTGATCTGTTACGTTTTGTGGGGCAGTTATTGGTTTGAATGAATCTTGTCCTTTACTTCTGTTGTTTCTTAGTTAATCTGAAAGTTCAGATCTATTTCTCCTCCCTTTGCAGATCAGAGTTTGGTCAAGGCAAGACCTTACATAGCCAAGTTCGATGTGGAGTGTCTACGATCAATGATGTTTATTCTCGCTACATGAGCATCAATTTCCAATTTTTCTTCCACTGCTATTATCATCTAGTTGAGGTGGAATGATCAGATTTTCTCTTTCCTTCACAGGTCATAATTTGTTCAAGGCTATACTTTACCGTGTCAATTTCGAGATGGAGTGTCTGATCAGTGATGGCTCTCTCTTGCTGCATAAGCATCGATTCATACGACAAGCTCTTCTGTCACAGTTCTTTCTTGTCTCGAAAGGTCCACACAAGTTCTAGCTCGTGTCTCTTCATTCTTATTTGTATGCTACAATCACTAATTGGATCTCTGGTAAATCATGGAGATATCATATGTAAGATGTATGCGTCATGCTCTTCTTCCCTATCATGGAACTGGCTCCAGGCATTACCTGGTTCGCTTCGCCTTTCTTTTAACATGACTTCTATGTTTTCTTTTTGTACAAAACAAGAGATCATTTTGTGTTCTTTTTGTGCCAGAGGTTATTTGAGTTGTTGGACTCAGTCAATGGCCATATCAATGTCTAATTTGTAGGTGTTCTTTGGTTATTGGGACTTTGAAGGTTTATTGCTGACAGAATCGTTTTTACTTCAGGGCATACTGGTAGTTTCTTATTTTGAAATGACATACATCAGATATCTATGACAATTTGCATTCTTAATCTTTCTTATTTTGTTTCTATTTCTTAACCGATGATGGTAGCTGATACACTCGTTCTTTTGGCAGATTAGAGCCTACTTTCTCTTCGGGATTGGATTGGAAAACTTTTGATTTGTATGTCTTACCTTTTTCTTTGATGGAACTATCCTGCATGTTATTTATCATGGACTTTTTCGGGTTCAACATACTTTGTCGCACATTCGTTGGGAAATACGTCTCTTGCATATGCATTTTTTTTAACTTAGAGTGTATGTCTGCTCAAATATTGTCTCAATAGGTGTTAAATTTGGTTTATCTGAAGAATTTTTGTCAGGTTTCTTGTGTTAATATTTGATGAGATTGATGCTGTCTGGATGGTAATTTCCTATGCTGAGATGTTATTTTCGTGCGACCTATTGCCTCTTTTTTCTCTATGTCATCTGGAACTTGCAGGACATGTTCTTTTCCAAAAAATATTTGTTTTTCACACTGTTTTTTGTGGTAACATTTACCTTCTGCCAAAACTTTCCCTAAAGTATAGTATGTAATGTTTCACTTGTATAGCAATGTCGTTGGATGGTTTATCAATAGATTGATCTTTCCATTTAATTGTTTATCAAGATGAGTATGCATTTTGGTTGATTGGCAGTTGCATCTGATTTTGTATCGGTAACTCTCCCTATCGTTCCTTTTTGTTTTCCCTTTCTTGATTAATTGATTTTGTTGATGGTGTCCGTCTGATTTTCTTGGTCTGATTTTGTGAAGCGTCGTTTGGTTGTAGAGATCTGTCCCTCTTGCACGGTCATGCTTTGATTCTCATTGTTTGGCGAATTGGCAGTGTGGCTCTTTCTTTCCTCTTGGTTTGTGATCTCTGATGTAGGAGGAGGTCGTTATGGAAAGTGTTTGGTTTAACTCCTCCTTTGACCCTTGATATAGTGACCAATCAATCTTTCTGTTATTTGGTGACTTCGCTGTGGTTTCTTTTCCCGTGTGAACTGTTTGCCTGAGGATGTCAAGGATGATGAATACTGTTAATACCATGTCTTGGATGTTTGGGCATTTTGGAGGAGTGGTGACCCTTTTTCTGTCTTCTTAATTTTTTCTCGGTTGAGACAATGAATCAGTAGTCTCTGATCATGTCTCAAGACTGAAATTTACTGGGTTTGATGGGAAATTTGTTATTCAGTTTTTTATCTTTGGGAGTTCTCTCACAGGTTGGAGTCTTGCCAAGCTTGACAAGGGTGCTCTGTCGCAAGCTGATGATTGTCTGAAATTGGATAATCTCTATCATCCTTCGAGGCAGTTATTGGTTTGAATGAAAATTGTTCTCCAGTCCCATGATTTTCCAATTGATGCAAAAACCGATTCTCATTCCTTTGGAGTTCAGAGTTCGGCTGATGTGTGATCTGTGATGGTTCTTTCTTTGCAAGGTGTACGTGCCACAACAGATCTCTATCCAATCCAAATCAGCTTCCCAGTGTCTCCTTCCCAGAAATAGCCCTCCCTTGTGTCCTCATCCTTCAGTCTCATCTTGTGTCTATGATTGTGCATGCTCCCTTTCTCAGTTGACAGCCTCTGCAAAGTACTCTTCAGAGGAGACATCACCAAAATGCACTATTGATCCTTGTTCTTTTCTTTTTGTTTCTCGATCCTTTATTGATACAATGACCGATCGATCTTTCTATTATTTGGTGAATTCGCAGTGGTTTCTTTCCCTCGGAGTGAAACTGTTTGTCTGAGGATTTCAAGGATGATGAATACTATGAATACTATGGCTGGGATGTTTGGGCTTTTTCGAGGACTAGTGATCCTTTTGCTGTCTTTTTTTTTTCGATTGAGAGGATGAATTATTAGTCTTTGATCACGTCTGGGACCCGCCGATGGAATGAAATTTACTGGGTTTGATGGGAAATTTGTTCTTCAGTTTTTTAAGTCTAGTTGTTGCTTTCCTTGGTGACTTGGTGGCACACATTGATGGCAGTTTGACTTATTGGATGCTTCTACATTGTGAGATGGAAATTGATTGCCGATATTCACTAATATCATGGCAGATCACTTGTTTCTACTTTGAATTGCTTTGGTGCAGTCCGTAGAAGCGTTCTTATCGGGATTCTTTTTATATTGAAGTTCCAGTTCATATAAATTTGCCTGACAGATTAGTTTTATATTGCTTGTGTGTTGAAAAGTTACTGGGCCATGAGCTTGCGCAATCCCTCTACATGGATTCTCCCCTGATTTTCTCGAAAACTCTTATTCTGTTATCTTCGTTTTCTGAGGAAGTTGGCTCTATTTTGTGCCTTCAAAGCTATATCTGCAAGGATGCTTGTGGGCATGCATAGAGTGGATGGATTGGATGTTTTGGCCAACTTTTGCAAGCTTTCTCTTTAAATGAGTTGGTGCATTGGATGTGTTGCTTCAGGTAGGGTTCATGTGTTGTATGAGCTATACCTTATGTTGAACTCGAGAAGAAAAACTAATTGGTTTGTTGACTTCACAAAGAAATTGAGCCTTCTTGCAGGATATATTGTATAGGCCTCGAAAGGAGATGGAAGGCTATGATCTCTGGATAAAATTTTGCTTACAAACGAAGCATCTAGCGTTAGTGGGTATATAAGCCAGCGGAATACCCAATGGAGCTTGTATAATTCTGCCTGTATTTTTGGACTTTTGGACATATTTGTCCATTGTCAGTTGCTCACTTTGTTGAGCAAATTGTGCAACTTTGTATCATAGCACAAGTAAGTTGTGGTTGGCAAAAATCAAGCATGAGTTGTGCAGATAGCACTTGTTATCATTTTGTTCATGTGTTGTATGAGCTAAACCTGATGTTCAACTTGCGAATAAAAACTAACTGGGTTGAAGACCTTGCAAAGAAATTGAGCCTTTCTGCAGGATATGTCATATAGGCCCTGAAAGGAGAAGGAAGGCTGTGATCTCTGGATAAAATTTTACTTGCGAAGCATCTAGCGTTAGCCAGTATATGAGCTAGTGGAATACCTTTTGGAGCTTGTATAATTCTGCTTGTATTTTTGGACTTCTGGACATATTTGTCTATTGTCAGTTGGTCAGTTTGTTGAGCAAATTGTGCAACTTTGTATCATATCATAAATAAGTTATGGCTAGTAAAAAATCAAGAATGATTGTGCAGATAGCACTTGTTATCATTTTGGCAAGGGTGTGATTTGCTGACTCTTGGAAGTTCTTGATCTATTGATCTTTGCATTGTTGTTTTACAGCTTATTCTGAATTTTTGTTATTCGGTGAATTCACAGTGGCTTCTTTCCTCTTGCATCATATCTCTTGATGTCTGAGGAAGTTGTTATGGGTTAGCTCCTCCTATGATCCTTAATTGATCCATCCACCGATTGGTCTTTGCATTTTATTGTTTTACGAGCGGCTTCTGGATTTTGTTATTTGGTGAATTCACAGTGGCATCTTCCCCTTGGAGCAAAACTGTTTGTTTGAGGATGTCAAGAACGACACCGGTCAGTTTGTTTCACAAAACTAGGTGTTTGGGCTTTTAGAGGACTGATGATCCTTTTGCTATCTTTTTTGGTTGAGATGATGCTTAGTCTTTCAGGCGATAGGCTATAATTTACTGGTTTTGATTGAAATTTGTTCTTCGGTCTTTTATCTTTGGGACTTGATTGTCGTCTAGTCCTGATCCTCTCACGGGTTGGAGTCTCGCCAGATTCGACAAGGGGTGCTCTGCTGCGAGCTGATGATTGTCTCAGAGTGGATAAGCTCTATTGTCTCTCAAGGCAGTTATGTTTGAATGAAATTTGTTCTCCAGTCCCATAATTTTCCGATTGATGTGAAAACCGATTCTCATTCCTTTGGAGGGGTGGAGTTTGGCCAACATATGATCTGTGATGGTTTTTTCTTTGCAAGGTGTACGCATCACAACGAATCACTATCCAATCCAAATCCGCTTGCCCGTGTCCCCTTCCTGGAAATATCCCTCCATTGTGTCCTTATCCTTCAGTCTCATCTTGCATCTATGATCGTGCATGCATTCCTTTCTCAGTTGACAGCCTCTGTGAAGAACTCTTCGGAGGAGACATCATACCCAAAATGCTCTTGATCCTTCTTCTTTTCTTTTTGTTTCTTGATTAATTGTTAATTTGGTCTGATTTGCATGCTAATTTTCTGAAGGTTATTCTTGCCTCTCTGGGAGTCTGCCATGTTATGCGTATCGTTGGGCCACTCCTCTGATTGGTGATTGTTTCATCATTTATCGATCTTTCCGTTTAATTGTATTATGAACTGATTCTGGTATTCACTATTCCATGAATTGGCAGTGGCTTCTTCCTTCCTGGAGTGATCACGTTCGTCTGAGGACCAAGACCACAATGCTACTGGTCAGTTGGTTACATAGAACAAGACATTGGGGCTTTTTAGAGGACCAATGATCTAATCTTGCACTATTCAGTTGAGCTGATGATGTAGTAGTCTTTGTCTTTAGGATGAGTGATGGACTGAAATTTTGACAGCTGGTGATCTGTTGCATTCTTTGTGGGGCTGAGTTGATAATTATTTGATATTGGATGAGCTTCTGTTTCTTGGATTTTAGGCAGTTATTGGATTGAATGGAACTTGTCCTTCATTTCTGCTATTTTCTAGTTAATCCCAAAGATCAGATCTAGTTCTCTTCCTTCCAAAGATCAGTGTTTAGTCGGGCAAAACTTCACATGGCCAAGTTCCATATGGAGTCTCTGTGATGAGTGATATTCTTTCTTGCTGCATAGGCATCAATTCCCAACTTTTCTTCCACTTCCGTCTTCTTCTAGTTAAGGTGGAACGATGAGATGTTCTCTTTCCTTTGCAGGTCAGAGTTTGGTCAAGGCAATAGTTTACCTCATTGAGTTCAATATGGAGTCTCTGTGATGAGTGATATTCTTCCTTGCTGCATAAGCATCAATTCCTAACTTTTCTTCCACTTCCGTCTTCTTCTAGTTAAGGTGGAACGATGAGATGTTCTCTTTCTTTGCAGGTCAGAGTTCGGTCAAGGCAATAGTTTACCTCATTGAGTTCAATATGGAGGGTCTTGAATCAGTAATGGTTCTTTCTTGTTGCATAAGCATCAATTCAAAGGACAAGCTGTTCTTTCAGAGTTCTTTCTTGTTTGGAAAAGTCCACACAAGTTAATCGTCTCCCTTCACTTCTGCTATTTTCTACTTAATGCGAAAGATCAGATCTAGTTCACTTCCATCCGAAGATCAGCGTTTGGTTGGGGCAATACTTCACGTGGCCAAGTTCCATATGGAGTCTCTGTGATCAGTGATATTCTTCCTTTCTGCATAAGCATCAATTCCTAACTTTTCTTCCACTTCCGTCATCTTCTAGTTAAGGTGGAACGATCAAATGTTCTCTTTCCTTTGCAGGTCAGAGTTTGGTCAAGGCAATAGTTTACCTCCTCAAGTTCAATGTGGAGTGTCTTGGATCAGTAATGGTTCTTTCTTGTTGCATAAGCATCAATTCAGAGGACAAGCTGTTCTTTCAAAGTTCTTTCTTGTCTGGAAAAGTCCACACAAGTTAAGCTCGTCTCCCTTCACTTATCTGTGTGCTGCGATCACTAATTGGATCTCTGGTAAATCATGGAGATAGCATATGTAAGATGTATATGTCATGCTCTTCTTCCCTATCATGGAATTGGCTCCAGGAATTACCTACTAAGCTTCATCTCCTTTTTACACGACTTCTGTGCTTTCTTTTTGTTTAGTACAAGAGGTCATTATGTGCTCTTTATGTGCGAGGGCTGTTTGAGTTGGTTGGACTCTGTCAATGGCCACTGGTTATAAAGACTGAATGCGTATTGCTGAGGGAATTGCGTTTACTTGGTGCATACTGGTATCTTCGTATTTGGAATGTCAAAATTCAGATATCTATTACGATTTGCATGCTTAATCTTTGTTATTTTCTTTGTATATTTTAAAGGTTGCCGAGCGGATTACTTTCTTGGTCTAATTTCTGAAGTATCTGGCTTGTTGCAGAAGCTTAATTTCTTCTGCTCTCGTTGCCTCTTTGGGACTTTGCCATTGACATGGACAGCGTTAGGGTTTGCCCTCCTCCTTTGACCATTTATTAATTGATTGTTTAGTTGGTCTATTTGGATGTTTTACGAGCAGATTCTGGATCTGTTATTTAGTGGATTGGAAGTAACTTTTTCTCTAATGGACCGATCTCCACCTCTGAGGATGTCATG
Organism: Eucalyptus decipiens; assembly: GCA_014182575.1. Lineage (NCBI taxonomy): Eukaryota > Viridiplantae > Streptophyta > Magnoliopsida > Myrtales > Myrtaceae > Eucalyptus > Eucalyptus decipiens. The sequence continues at coordinate 34,723,072 of CM024611.1, read as the reverse complement.
TAAGGAACTGTAAATATGATTGGTTTGGTCAATTGCTGCATAGAATAAAGCATCCAGCTTTTCTTGGGACTGGCAATTCCTTGGCAGTGTATTGTTGGGTTGGTGGAACTAGGAGTACTGGGTGTTGAACTAAAACTTCTAATAATTTCCTGCATGGACACTAATGTTTGTTTTCTAAAATTCATTCTTTCATTAATTATCTTTGGTTTGTAGCAAGAATCGAGATGATAATCGTCTATTCCTAAAATTCATTCTTTCATTAATTATCTATTGTTCTTTTCTCTATGTTATTTGGAACTTGCAGGATAGGTTCTTTCCCAAAAAATATTTGTTTTTCACTTTTTATGCAGTAACATTTTCCTTTTGCCAATACTTTACCAAATGTCATATTATGTCATATTATGTCATATTTCAGAAGTATTGATGCTTTGTCTTTCTTGCACGGCCGAGAGGATGAATTGTGGAGACCAGGTTTTGTTTGAAATAGGATAAGCTCTTATTTGTTGCATTCTGGACAGTAAGTGGTTCCAATGGTGTTGACTCAGTTTTTCTTTTTTAAATTAAAGCAAGAGGATCACCATTAAGTTCTCTTCCTTTTATGGTCAGAATTGTTTAAAGCAAAGACCTTTTCCTTAATGGAATTATTCTACATGTTATTTATCACTGACTTTTTCCCTTTCAACATACTTTGTTGCACATTCCCTTAGAAATACGTTTCTTGCATATGCATTTCTGTTGACTTGGTGTGTATGTCTTCTTGAAGTTAGTGTCTATGTTAAATTGGTTTATTGGAAGAATTTTCTGTCAGGTTTACTTTGTGTTTATATTAGATAGATGGTCGTTGTCTAGATGGTAATTTCTTTTGCTGAGTTATTATTTTGGTGTTATCTATTGCTCTTTTTCTCTATGTTATTTGGAACTTGCAGGATAGGTTATTTCCCAAAAAAATATTTGTTTTTCACACTTTTTATGCAATAACATTTTCCTTTTGCCAATACTTTACCAAATGTCATATTATGTAGTGTTTTCACTTATAAAGCAATGATGTGGATGGTTCATCAATAGCTTTATCTTTCCATTAAATTGTTTAACAAGATTATTCTGGATTTTGTGGTGGATTGACAGTCACATCTTTCCTCTTGGAGCACGATCTCTTCATTGGAGCATGTCGTCTGATGATGATAAAGACATAGAAGATTGCCAGTTTGCATAATATAAGGTGTTTCGGCTTCTTGGAGGAGTGGTGATCTATTATGCAGTCTTTGTTTGAGTTCTGAAGTATTTTTGTTCACATCTTCAGCAGGTGATGGACTAATTTTGAAGCTTTCTAGGCTTTCTGTAGTTTTGAATTTTGTCTTTGGTTGATTATATTCAGGAAGCAGTGAGATGTATCATCAAGTTCTAATTCGTTTAAAGGATTAAGTTTTGCTGGGTTTGAGAAGTGCTTTCTTGTGTGGGGCTGAGTTCATGATTGTTTAAAATTGACCCAGCAGCAGCTTCGTGGATTCTAGGCAGTACTGAAACTTTGAAGATTTATAGGCTTTTGTAGTTTTGATTAAAGTTTGTCTTTAGTTGATTATCTTCCGGGAGCAGTGAGATAATTATCGTCTACAGGTTGAAGTTTTGCTGGTTTGAGAAGTTTTGATCTATTGCATTCTTTTTTGTGGGGCTGAGTTGATGATTGTTCAAAATTGACAAGCAGTCACTTCGTGGGATTCTAGGCAGTCATTGATTTGAATGAAGTTTGTTCTCCACTTCTGCTTTTTCTCAGGTTATGGTGAGATGATTGGGGCCTAGTTCTCTTTCCTTTGATGCAAACCTCTGTGGTTCGATGTGGGACTTCCTTCAATCTGTGATGGTTCTTTCTAGCTCTATAATCTTTATTTCATTTAACAAGATATTCTTTGTTTAGAGATTCTACTGGGGAAGATAAATAATCATTGACTATCCTCCATTTTAGTGATCATTTGTGAGTCTAGAAAGCTTGAGGTCCACTAAGTTCTGGCTTGTTTCTCTTTCATTCTTGTAGTGCATGCTGCAATCACAAAACTGATTGTTGGTGAATCATGCAGATATTGCATGCTATTCATCTTGCTCTTTCGCGCAAATGCTGGCTTCAGATAATACCGGGGCTTTCATTCTATACGATTGATGTATTTTCTTTGGTACAAAACCTTTGGTGGAACTTTTTCATTTACCGGGTGATTTCTATGCTTGGGTGGTTGTTGAGAATTGTCATGGACATTATTAGTGTTTACGCTACTTCTTTGATCTGATTGATGGATTGATCCGATTGATGGATTGATCCATCCTTCTGTTGTTTTACAAGTTGTTTTGGATTTTATAAACCAGTGGATTGATGGTAGCTTTTTTTTCTCATGGAGCAATCTCTTTGATTGAGGATGTTGTTTAAGGAATGGTACATATGATGAGGTTGGTCAATTATTACTCAGAATAACTGAGCTTTTCTTTTTGTGTCGACGATCTTTCACATCAATCTTTGCTTGGGTTGGTGGATGGGCATTGTCCTTGATCAGCTTCAGGACTAGGTGAAGAACTGAAATTTTGATAAATTCCTGCTGTGTAGGCACTTGGTGTTTTGCCTGATTTTAGAAGTGATGATCTGTCACCTTTTCTGTGTTGGTTTTGACGAATATCGGTGTCTGGGCTTGGTTGGAAATTGGATAAGCTCCACTTCTTGGATTTTTGGTTCTTTTGATATCCTCACTCTCCATGTATATTTATATGGATCAGTCCCAATCAATTGATATTTTGGCCATGCTTTAATGATAGGGTGTGTGAGAACTAGCGAGGTCTGAGGTCCTCACTCTTTCCTTTGAAGCAAACCTCTTCTGGTTCAATGTGGCATGTCTTCAATCTATGATGGTTCTTCTTAGCTCCATAATCTTTATTTCATTTAACAAGATCTTCTTTCATTTGAGATTTTATTGGCTTTTCTTGTATTTGGAAGATGAATAATCATTGACTATCCTGCATTGTAGGGATTGCTAGTGAGTCTGGAAAAGCTTGAGCTCCATTAAGTTCTGGCTTGTTTCTTTTCTTCATTCTTTTAATGCATGCTGCAATCCCAAGATCAATTGCTGGTAAATCATGCTGATATTGCATGTTATTTATCTTGCCTTTTTTTTGCCCCCCAAATACTGGCTTCACAATACAGGGATTGCGTTCACATGATTGATTTGCTTTCTTTTGGTGCAGAACCTTTGGTGTACTTTTTCATTTATCAGGTGATTCCTATTCTGT